>CM060896.1:96784044-97384044 GCA_030762935.1 Hymenopus coronatus
AACTACATCTTTGCACTGTTTTTTTACATAGTTTCCATAACGATTGAGGCGCTTATCGTATCTGTTCACAAGCTTTGAAATTCCTTCTGCATAAAAATCACCCGCTTGTGCCTTGAGCCAGCCTGTGACCGCATCTTTGAGCTCTTCGTCGTCATCAAACCGCTGGGACCCGAGCCATTTCTTCATATGCATGAAGAGGTGATAATCGCTTGGCGCCAGATCTGGGCTGTAAGGTGGATGGTTGACAACGTCCCACTTGAAAGACTCAAGAAGGGCTGTTGTTCTGCGAGCAGAGTGAGGACGGGCGTTATCGTGCAAAAAAACGATACCGGAAGTCAGCATACCACAGCGTTTGTTCTGTATAGCCCGTCGTAATTGTTTTAGTGTTTCACAGTACACGTCTTGATTAATGGTCGTCCCACGTTCCATGAATTCAACCAACAACACCCCTTTTGCATCCCAAAACACCGTTGCCATCAATTTTCGGGCAGAAAAATCTTGCCGGGCTTTTATTGGTTTGGTAGGCGAATTTGAATGTGCCCACATCTTTGATTGTTCTTTTGCCTCAGGGCTCACGTACTTAATCCAGGTTTCGTCCCCGGTCACGATTCTGTTTAACAATGGTTCACCTTCGGCCTCATAACGTGACAGAAAGTCTAATGCAGAGGCCATTCTTTGAGTTTTGTGGTGGTCGGTAAGAATTTTGGGCACCCATCGTGCACAGAACTTACGGTAACCCAATCTTGCTGTCACTATCTCGTACAAGAGAGTCTTAGAAATCTGTGGAAAATCAGTAGACAACTCCGACATTGTGAAACGTCGATTTTCACGAACTTTTGCATCAACTGTCTGAACGAGTTCGTCCGTGACCAATGATGGTCTACCACTCCTCTCTTCATCATGAACGTTTTCTCGTCCACTTTTAAATAAACGTACCCATTCACGGACCACTCCTTCACTCATAACTCTTGGTCCGTACACGGCACAAAGCTCACGATGAATAGCTGCTGCAGAATAATATCCTTTGGCTGTAAAAAACCTTATAACAGCACGCACTTCACATTTGGCAGGGTTTTCTATTGTAGTACACATTTCAAACGGCCACAAACACTAAACTAGCGCAGATACGACTTTCACTCAACCACGGCTTGATGCCAACTGACCTGCTGAGTGCGTGAATGCACAGATGGCGTCGCTACTCCCCCCACTGCCCGCACTGTGACCGATCGGAGGCTACTTTCTGAATGGCCCTCGTAAATCCTTAGCCACCTATTGAAGCAAGTTTTCACATATACATTTCTAATGCCTGAAATTTTCCAAATGCAAATAAAAAGTTCCCCTCTTCATGACAAATATATAAATACCTGTGAACTGAAGCTGCATTTCACTATTAAGGAAGATGTTATCTGAGTAGTGAGTTGAATGTGAATCATTATAGCAGTAGGTACTCATTGTAGTTGGAATGATAGATTTATATTGTAGCTTGGATATTTCTGTATCACCTGCAACACACAAATCAAAATCATATTGCTGTATACTTTAAATTTTTTATAACATCATCACAGAAAACTGGATGAAAAATAAGTGCTTTTCATTGGTGTAAATCTTCATATCATTAAAAAATGTTTATATATACCAAAAGATAAAGAAACTGATCAACATTGAAAGTGAAATATGTACCTAAGAAAGTATTGGATATTGTGACTTTGATTAAAGATATTAAGGTGGAATGGAAAACCCACAACTATAGAAAGTGGGTGGATAAAAGCAAAACTTCTAAATAGGGTTGGGTCAATCAATATAAACTACATGTAGAAATACACAATCTACAAATACATTCTGCTCTAGAGGAACATATAACAGAATATAACCCAGCATTGTAATACTTATTTGTGACCATTTAATTAAGGCTATTTAGGCACTGTCATATCACCACAATAATGAATGTGCTTACATGCCATACTCAGTATTAAAAACAACTCCTAAAAATGTATTATTGTCATCGCCCTCATCATCATCGTCATCATCATCGTCATTATCCTTATCATCGTCATCATTGTTGTTATTGTTGTCCTCCATGGCTTAGGCATTCTCGAGGTTGCAGGATCAAACCTGGCAGAAGGAGATGGTTCTTTTTGGGTGTAAAAATTCTTTAGCTTGACTTAAAATTAGCAAACACTTCTGAGTTGCTCCACCAGAGGTCACTAAGGTCACATTAGAAGAAGGCAGAGGTTAATGAAGCCTGACCACTATCACCTTATGTTGCTTTAATCAGAATGGCACTTATATTAGATGCTGAAGTTTTCCAGCTACCTCAGAAGTCTGCAAACCTGTTAGAAGATAACACATCCAGGCCACCAGCATCAAAATTAAAGTAATGGATGTCCAAACTTCAATTATTTTTATAACTTTAAATGTTATTTAAAAATTGTTAAGTTATCCTGTGTTCTTCTTATATAAATAATTACCAAATTCCAATGAAAAAGAGTGTCTCTTGCATCTGAGGCAGTCTTATATATGAATAAATCAGTATGTACATATTAGGAAAAATCAATCTGATATTTCACATGATTTTCTTCTGATTTCTGTAGCAAAATATGCTTAAAAAAACTTATTCTTCTATCCACTTCATGGTAATCGAGATAAGCATTAGTAGAAATGGTCTTATTACTAAGTTCCTTGTGTGTAGAAAGAAAATAAAGGAATAGACTAAGCTAAGTGACAGTCAAATCTTTTAAAAGCTAGTTGCTATGTAATTGAATTTTGTTCTCTTTGCATGGCCAGGAGATGACAAATTCCTGTATAAAAAAAGTTTAAGCATTTTAGAATTGTAACCAACAGCAAAATACAAAAATTGTCAACTATAAAAAAAAAAAATTATATAAGACATAATTGTATGGTTTGATGTGATCTGCATTTTTAATATCTCTTATGTTTATCTCTTACGTTTTACCAGTTATACAAAAGTCATTCAAAATGAAGAGGACTTACTATTACCAGAAAATGCAATATATACATTTTATTTATCATATACAAGGTGTGATCAAAAAGTAACAGGAATTTTTAAATTTTGCAGGCTGTATACAGCTGATTTTCAAATTTTCTTTTATCTTCTTGGTATATATGTTCCTGATGTATGTTTGGATTTTTTTCAGTGTTTTGAATATTTAGTTAATTGTTGACAGTGAAAAAGGTTATATGTGTTTGCTAGTGTTTGGCAAATTTTTGCTTTCAAAAAAGACGAATCAAAGAATTTGCATTAAATTTTGCTTTAAAAATGGAATAAAGTGCAGCACTGTGTTCAAAATGTTGACTGTGGCTTTTAAGAAATCTGTTATGAGTAGGTCAAGAGTTTACGAGTGGTATAGATGCTCCAAAGAGAGTCAAGAAGATGTTGAAGATGCACTAGCACTTCAATTACTGACGAGAATGTGAAAGAAGTAAAGAAAATAGTTCTGGAAAATCACTGAAGCACTATCAGGAGAGATTGCTGGTGATGTTGGCTTATCCTTTGGCTCATACCAAACAATTTTTTCCGATGTTTTGGGCGTGAAATGTGTGGCAGCAAAGCTGGTTCTGAAATTGTTGAATTTCAGCCAAAAACAATGTTGCAAGGACACTGCTCAGGAATTGTTGAATGAAGTCAACGTCCCAGAACATCTGAAAACGGTTATAACAGGTGACAAAACATGGATATATGGCTATGACGTCAAAACCCAGGCCCAATTGTCCCAATGAAAACTGCCTGAAGAGTCAAGACCGAAAAAAGTTCAACAAGTTCGGTCACATGTGAGGTTCTTCTGTTTTCTTCATTTACAATGAAGATAGTATATCACCTTATGTCAATAAGGAATACTACCTGGTAATTATGCACCATTTGCATGAAGCAATCTGAAAAAAAAAAACAACTGAATTGTGGCAAAACCACTCATGGAAATTGCCTCACAATAATGCTCCCACACACACACTTCAATGCTTGTTCGTGATTTTCTGGCAAAAAACAAGACCGTTATGTTGCCTCAGCGACTTCTTTCTATTCCTGAGGCTGAAGAGAATCACATTTTGCCACCATTGAGGAGATAAAAACAGAATAGCTTAAGAAGCTGAACACCATAACAAAAAATGAGTTGCAGAAGTGCTAAGATTGGAAAAAGAGCTGGCATAAGTGCATTATATCTGAGGGGGGATTACTTTGAAGTGGACAATGTTTATGAATAAATAAACATTCTTTAAAAAAATTAAAATTCCCATTACTTTTTGATCAAACCTCATAAGTACCTTTAAAATACAGTATTTCAATCATAATTGTTAAGAATCACTTTTGAGAAAATAAAGATTTTTGAAATTTTTCCATGTAAATGGTAGTTTGGGATGGGGGGAATTTCTTGAAAATAATGCCGCACGCACCCTTGGAAGATGCTGAACTTAAATATCAAATTTGGTATTTACCTGAGTTTTCGTATTTGAATTATCGAATTCTTGCATGCACACACGCATGCACGCATACACGCAAGCAGACCTTTAACTAAAAAGTTTTTTTTTTATTTAGGAAACCCTAAAACATGTATTTACAGTGAAATCTCAGTATCAAATTTTTTGATGGAATGCAATTCCTTCTTTACCTGTATACTATGTACTAAGCAGAGAAAAAAAGCATATATTTATATGCATATCTGGACCCTACCCATATAACATATTAATAGCTTATATCTTGTAAAGATTTAGCAGTTATAGAGTAATTTTACACATACAGTGATATTTACCTTTACTCTGTAAAAGACCTGTGAAATCTCCAAGAATAATAAGCATATCAGTTTGCTTAACATGTCCTTGAAGAACCTTCTCTATACTACTAATATCGCTTTTCTGTATATACATATTAAGAAAAGATAGTTTTAAATCTCCAACCTGCAACAAAGGTAAAAATAGACAAAATAAAACAGTGTAAAAATTTCTATTCTTATAAACTACAAGACTGAAGTTAAAACAAAAATTAACTCTAACATAATATATTACACACTAATACATTCATATTATATTTTTATTCACCATTGTTTTATATCTCATCTCAAACTATTATTACAAAAGCACATTTTAGTATCTAGTTTATATCAATAAACATACATTTTGAAGAATTGGATTAATTTCATTACAAGTAAAACTGGGGAAGCAGGAGGCTGAACAAAAAGTGCTTTATTATGGCCTTGAAATTCCATGCTCTGTGTACGTATATTGCAGGGGAAAAAATCTGATGTGTTCCATTCATGTAACTTTCTCTAATTTGAGGGAAGAGAAATTAGTAACTGTGATGTGTAGTCATATAATAAGTGAGTTGGTAAATGGTAACACTACATCACTGAAAATTCGCTTACTTGGACATGTTTTAGCAACAGGGTATTGTTTCCATTATCAACAATTCTCGCTCACTTGTATAAGTTTAGCAACGGCAATCCTTGTGATTTCTTGCATGATGTTATCATTAAGTTTCTTTAGATTATACAGGAATTTCTGCTGCTGAGCTTAGGTGAATGAGCAAGAATATCTTTAACTTGTTATACTGCCTTTTTGGGAGCACTTATATGCTTCTTCCTGGACTATTAATATTATGCTGTTAGGAAGCATTTCCACATGATTCAGAGATTCATATTAACAGCTCTGGGAGTAAGAACATGTGTGAGGAATGTAGTAAACAAGCATTAGTCTCATATAATGGGACTTCTAGAAGAGAGCCACAGCTAAGGCTGCACTGCCAAGTATGTAGAGAGATAAAATAGCAGCTGCATTTAGAATTTTGAGTTATGTTTTGCATTACTATAATAAGTATCGTAATTACCATCCAATTCATTTTAATAGACTCAATTAATTATGCTTGACGATTAATCTTCCAACAAAAATGTATTGATTAATCGATTAGATTAATTGATTATATCCCATAACCCTGCTTCAAAAAGTCTACATTACTAAGCAATTCAATCCAAGAAAAAAATAATTATATCAGTAATGGTTAAGACTACCAAAAATGTATTAGAAATTAATTATGGTTTTAACAGGATACACATTTTAATTTGTAAGCCTTTGCCTATCCCTTATGGTTTACCCATTATTTATATAAAATTGCACATTCATACAGAAAGAAGCAGACTTTAGTTTATTCTTAAAAATTTCAAGATACGTATTAATTATGCAACATTTCAATTATACAGTACTTTAATCAAAAGTTTTAGGCATTTTTGAATAAATAAAAAATAACAAAAGGTTCTCATATAGATGATAGATTGGAGTCTTGAGTATTTTCTTTAAAATCTTTGGAAGTTGTTAAACTTTAGTATCAAATTTGGTTTTCACGTCATTCTGTTCAGAAGAAGAAATTAGAATGAATACAGGGCAGAATACAACAAAATAATCAAAATTGCAAATAAAAATGGTTTCCCAAGATCCTTAGTAAATAAGAAAATGAAACTAGCCAAAAGAAGAAATTCCTAAAAGAAACAACCACTCTCTCAGCAACAGAACAGATGATGAGCTTCAAAAAATTCACATACCACGCATTTGACAAATTTCAAAAAATGTTCAAAGAATACACATTCAGCTAGCACCAGTAAATCATCACAGCATAAAAAATGAATTAGGCTCAAATATCAAGGATGTCATCCCAGCAAATAAAAATTTGGGCATATACAAAATGGAACGTAAGGTCTGTAATCAGATTTATATTAGAAAAACAAAAAGAAATTTAGAATCATAATCCAAAGAACACTTCAGAAACATAAATCAAAAACAATTGGAAAAATTGCCACCCACTTTTGGACAAAACACTACAATATAAATTCAGAACCAAAACTTCTAAAACACGTAACAGGAAAACAAGAAATGGCTACATGGGAACACATCTTCATTGTACAAAATAGAAACAGGGTTTTCAATTTTGACATTCCACAGGAGGATGTGTTTAGCAAGCTCATTGAAACACCACCAGAGGAGACAGCACTTACAACATTGCCAGCCTCATCACAAGGAATTAGTCGATATCTGGTTGAAAATGAAGGAAATTAGTCCTTCGAAACATGTTCCAGCAAAAATCCCAGGTAAGTGTTGTTTAGTGTAATTAATCGACTCATTGTCAAATAAATGATTAAAACTTCCATAAAAAGAAAAGTGAAATTAGAATGTATTTAAGTTCCAAATCTGTCAAAAGTGAATTGGACTTTTCAATGGGAAAGAATCAGCAAAATTGGAGAGTGGTTTTGGAGATTATTCCACATAAACAAACAAATTTTCTGTATTTATAATATTAGTACAATTAGTTAACTTCTAAGTGGAGCATAGGGCATTGTTATGATGTTGAAGTGGTCGGATTTGAATTTCTAGTTTGTTTAACCTTAGAATCTGCAGTAGCTATTATCCAATATATGTATAGGCAGCCTTAAGAACATTATATTCTAGAGAAGTCAAATTTTGCAGGAGTTTTATTTTAATTGGGAGAAAATGGATTATAACAGATGTTTCACTGCTATGCACTGTTGATGAGGAATCAGATCATTTCCCACACATGGCACTGCAAGATGAAATCATGATTTGCAGACATGAAATGGTAGAATTTTGCCCAGGAACCTCTTTCTTTCAAGGTATAGGGTTCTTTTGCTTGCAAATATGCATTACATGGGACCACCAGCTTTACTTCCCTTCTACAGGAAGCCATGCTATGGAATTTTGCATCTGAAAAAATCCATCACCTGCTGCCAGGATTGAACCTGCTATCTTGGGTTTTAAAGGCTAGTATGGTAACCACTTCACCACAGAGGGCAACCAATATTATTATAGATTGGCCAAAATTTATTAAGGATTCATTATTACAATCTATTTGGGTATTAAGTTAAAATTAGTTTTGATTTCCAGAAAGATTATAATTATTGGAATAACGTTTGTGGCAATACGATAAAAAAAAAAAAAAAAAAAAAAAAAAAAAACTACCTGTGCTTACCTTGAAATTGGCAAGAACTGCTTCCACCTTAGGTACTGCAGATGACCGCACTGCTGTCACAAGAAGCTCTTTCATACTTATCAACTCAACAGCACAGCTGGAGTCATATAGGAAACCTAGCCCTCTTGAATCCTACAACACATTATTAGAATAAACAATTCACAATGAATATGTTACTACCAGCATAACATGCATTTTGTGAATTTAAATTGTAAATGATGACAGGTAATAAGAAGTTGCTGAAAATAGTGCAAATATAAACTTACAGGTTGTCAGCACTACATTTTGCATATTTTTGTACATTTGCAACACAATTGTAGCATAAGTCTTAACCCTGCCTGCCTGGGTAGTGCAATGGTAGCCTGTCTGCTTCACATTCAAAAGGTTGTGAGTTTGAGGGTGAGTTGACCGGATGAGGTTTTCTTCAGGGTTTTCCCTTATCCTGAGAAAACGAATGTCAGGTAACTTTAAGCTCCATGGACCCCAAAATCATTTGAGCATCATTTCATCAATTTCATTCATCGTCTGATATGACTAACCAGGTTAAAGAACGTTAAGCTATAAAAAAAAATGTCTTAACCTAACCTTCAGTTACCTCTAGTCTCCAAAAGTGTCTTGTTTAAATCCAGAACTTTATACCCACTAACTTTTACCTCGAATCGCTGTTCCAAAGAGTTCCCGCTTTTGATATATTGCTCCCTAACAAGCATAGCATACAACACAGATTATTATAAATCTAAATTAAGAGCTGAAGCTGATGACTTATTAATTCTAAATTTTCTCGGACTTTTAGCCAGGTGGATTGACTCCAACATTTCAAAGATGGAGCTAGCATTTGATTGGTTCGCATGATATTTTGGCCATGAAGCAACTAATATTTAATATGACTGAGGCATAGGCACGGACCCAGTAGAAAACTATATATAGCAGTTATATGCCTAATATTGTTGAATTTGAGCAAGGACCTGTTAGAAAAAATGTATAGCACACACGTTTTTAAACACAATCTGTTGTGTGAGAGTGCCATTAAGCTTTCTAAAATCTTGGGAGATGACAGGGTGGGAATTAGGTGTCTAGGCTCATGGTGTCCATGCTGTACTAAGTCTTTTTCCATAAATATGAAGAGAATTTTTCATCCATTATTGGCGATAGCCAGAACTTCATGAAATTATAATTATAAGAGGTAAAGGAGCAATTAACAATAAAAATCCTCTAGATTAGGCGGTTTCATTTGTGCATGTTAAAAGGGCAGTAAGTAACTTGCACCTCACAGGTGCAAACCTGCTGCATGCAATATGACATAGCATCATCATGGCTAAAACTAAAAAACACGAAATCTGAAGCGATGGATGGAAGTTTGAGTTATCTAATTAAAAAATGCAGCATAAACATCATAAAACCTTTATGCTACATTGTAAATGAATCACTTCAAAGTGGCACATTTCTGAGTGAGCTAAAGATAGCAAAAATAAAACCATTATTCAAGAAAGGTGAAGCTCAGGATCCAAACAATTACAGGCCAATAGCGTTACTTTGAGCCTTCTCCAAAATATTAGAAAAAATTATGTATAAGAGATTAATGAAATTCCTTACTAAACATAATATAATTACCAGTTGTCAGTATGGATTCCAAAGTAATAAATCAACTAGCTTAACAGTGATATATTTTGTTGATAGTATTTATGATGTACAAGACATAAGTGTGGTTGGTATAGGACTATTTTTGGATTTATCTAAAGCTTTTGACATGGTGGATCGTGAAAGTCTGCTGAACAAGTTATATAAGTACGGTGTAAGAGGAATTGCTTTCAACAGGTTTAAATCTACTTACAAATGAGAGAGCAGGCAGTCGAAATTGATGCTGTTGATACAAAACTCAAGGAAATTAGAAAGAAACTATCAGAAAAAAGAGCTGTAATATCAGGAGTTCTGCAGGGCTCAATTCTTGGTCCTCTACTGTTCCTATTGTACATTAATGATCTACCTTTTTATCTTGAAAATATAACAGAAGCCAGGTTATCACTATTGGCAGATGATTCAAGCATTTTCATTGCAGGAAATGATGAAAAAAGTCTCCAACAAAGATCATCTGTAGTTGTGAAGAAAATCATTAATTGGTTTAAAGCCAACAAACTGCTTGTAAATGAAGAGAAATCGATAGCACTTAATTTTCAGCATAAAGCTTGTCGAAAGGCAGGGAATCCCAGCATCAGAATAGGTCCTAAATTAATAACTTTTGAACGGGAAACAAAATTTCTAGGATTATGGATGGATAAAAATCTAAGTTGGGACAAATACATAGAAAAACTATCAGGGAAGCTCAGTAGAGGTTGGTTTGTTCTTCGTCAACTAAAACCTTGAGTATCATTTACGGTTCTCAAAGGTTGTTATTTTGCTTACTTTCATTCTTTACTGCTGTATGGTTTACCTTTATGGGGAAGTGCTTTGAATAGCAATTTAATATTTAAACTTCAAAAAAGGGCATTAAGAATCCTTGTTGGTATTCCAAAAAAAGAAATTTGTAGGGAACATTTCCTGAATCTTAGTATTCGGATTTTACCTTGTTTGTATACAAAAGAGTTATCAGTCTACATGAAGATAAATGCTGCAAATTATAATACTAATGGGGAAATTCATTCTCACAATACACACAATAAGGATAAGCTATACTACACCTCACACAAAACCAAACTATTTGAAACTTCCTTCAAATATAATGGCTTAAAAATATATAATTATTTACCAGGGAACTTCAAAAACATATTCTCTATAAATAAATACAAGACAGAGATAAACAAGTTTTTACTAAAATACCAATTTTAATCTTTATAGGAATATGTTGAATACTGTAAGGGGAAAATTTAAACTAGGTATTATGGGAAAAGCTACAAATATTCTTTTAAACTGTGACTATTTAGATTTAGAAGCCTGCTAATATTATAGCACTGCACCATAGTGACTTCTTTAAAGATACTGCCTTGAATCCCTGTTTGTTTCATGGTTCCTGTCCACCTGAGGGAAGCACCTCCACTAAAGAAAGGGGAAGTTTGATGACGGCACTGAAGACCAGGATCACATTTTTTCAAATTTAATATTAAGTTAATTGTTGTTATTAAATGTAAATTTTTAACAATGTACACAATGTTTAGAATTTGTTTTATATCGAAGCCATGAATTCTTTGTAATTTCGAAGGTGAATAAAATGATTTATTTATTTATTTAAACAAGTGTTGGAAATGAAAGGGCTGTATACAAGTTTTGTGGTATGACATTTGTCAATGACTAATTAGCTACTATGCTCTCCAGCCTGCTCTAGATGATTATGGATAATTACATAAATAATGGAGAAAGTCAATTAAATTAATTCATTCTTTACTGGAGTTTAAAAAGTTAACCATGCAGTGTCCATAATCCATCTAATTTCATACTAATTACACTTAATGGAATAACAATTTCAGAGTAGCAAGTTTCAAATTCACATTTCTTACCTGCTCTGAGCTTTGTGGTAGACAATACTTCCATTCACGTTCATTATTTTTCCAGTCTATCACACGCCTTAATGTTGGAGAATTTAACTCATCACAAATCTGAAAAAATCATTTGTTTCTCTATTAGCGACCATGATGCTTAATTACAACAGTTCTAAATACAACTTCATATAAAATAGAACAAACAGAAGACTGAAAAATCCAATTTTAGTTTTGAATGGAATGTGTAAGAGCAGATCTCTTAGAGTATGGGACTAGTCTGCATTTAACATGAACAGGTTTATTTTTAAAGTTTTGTCCAGCTATTCAGTCTGAGTTTTATCTGGATGTCCTTTTATCTGAATTTTGAAACAAACCATTTGCTTAGTAATGTTATGTTATAACAAAAATAGCTTTTTAAATGACACATCACTTTCAAAACATGCCTATAAAAATCAGCATCTACATGGTAATCATAATTATCAACATTTTTCAATCACCTAAGTTAGATACCCCATTAAAGGTATTTCAGTTTTTGGCAGAATTATAGTTTATCACTACTCAACACAGGCATAATTTTAAAGATTTTTGCTCTTAGGGATAGTTTTTTCTTTATACTTGATATCAGTACCATATATTGTAAGAAAATTTCTTGATTCAAGTTTTTGTTGATTGCAATAATTCAATGCTCTATATTATCTCTTGTCACTTTGATGCCCATACACACCCGACAACTGTTCTTTCCAATCCAAGTTTATGCTAAGAATTCACTGTCAAAAATTCTTTGCATGACCAGAAGTAAAACAAAAGAAAAGGTAATGACAAATTACTGTTTGAGAAAAGTTTATGTATTTTAACATTGAACGAGGAATATCTCAGAAATGAATAACTCCACAAAAAAATGTATATGACAAAATTGTTTGTTTTAAGCTCTACATTTTTTTGTGCTTTAAGCTTTTGTCTATATCTTACAGTTTGCCACTTAGGCAAAGGTCATCCAGAATGAAGAGGTCTTCAGAAGCTATTTCCAGAAAATTCATGATATACATTTTATTTGTCATTAGATATCTTTAATATATACTTTAATCAAAATTGTTAGAGACATTTTTGAGAAAAACTAAATTCTCAAAATTTTTCCATTAAAGGTGGTTTGGGGTAGGGAGATCTTCTTGAAGATCTTCATGTCACATCCTTGGAAGACACTAGATTTAAATAACAAGTTTGGTATTTAACAGACTTATCGTTGCACTCACACTCACACATGCACACACATGCAGACACACACACACAAACAGATTTTTTCCCAAAAATGTCTTTTTGAATTCAGTTCTCAAAACATGTATTTCTGGTGAATCTTGAAATCAAATTTATGGGTGTAATACAATATCTTCTCTACCTATGATATATGTACATAGTACTCAGTGAAGAAGTAAAAATATCATACTTAGCAATACAATGAATATCCCTGATTGAGCATGCAGGATTCAGGAGCTGAAGGTAGTCTGTTTTGTTTTTTTTTTTTTTTTTTTTTTTTTTTTTAATTGGCAAGATAGTTTTAAATGTACTAATGTTCTTAGCCTTAGCTATTTTTGCTTCTTCAAATGTAATACAACTAATTATTTGCATGCATTTCCTTTATATACAAAGCATGAATGCATTTTAGCTTCTTAAGAGATTGGGGAAACATCTAAACATTAAATTAACTTTTAAAATTCAATATGTTGTCACTATATAACAATGCCTACAGCCATATCACTGAAGAAGTATCTCTGTGAACCAATGCCTACCCATCACATATTAACTAGAGTTTATTTTGAGACACTTTATAAGAATAGGATGAAAATATTCTGCTTAAAAGATTCAATTCCTCATAAGTGCAAATGCAAAGCTGTTGTATGTAAATAATAAACATGCATAATTAAAATCAGTGCATCAATTGAAACTTTGGCAAATGAAAAATTAAGTTTCACAGAGTAAAAATATAAGTTGCCTCAAAAGTAATAAGCAGCAACTTTACATCTTGAAGCAAATTTGTTGTTACTACACATTTTGTAGAAAGAGCTCTCTATCCTTAACATAGCCCCAAACCTGGGGTGCCAATGATAACAAATCCTGACCTACTAAAGTGGAAGAACTTAGCCTCAGCTCAGAAAATGTTTCATTATTATCTTATTTCCAAAATAATTCTTACTCAATCCATATTTAGTTTTTCACACACTGAAACCTGTCTAAAGCATTTACCATCTGTCTTCTGAAAAATGGCCGTAAGTACAAGTGAGCATTAATTATAGTTTGAAATTTTCAAGGGCGGGAAAGAAGCATGGTTCATCACATGATTACAGTGAGAGCTACCATATATTAAAAGTACAAATATATACCTAGTCTGGCCATAAGTTCTGTTCCTGCTAAAAAGACATATCAAACATAGAGGAAAAGGTTTATTTGCAGTTAGATACAGTAAATATATTTATTATAAATCACACTTGATACAAAAAATTCAAATTACTCAAAACGTCCACCTTTTACCTTCACACACTTCCTCAAATTGTCAGGTCATTTGTCTATCATTGCATGCACAACTTCCAGTGGTAGTGTGGCTGCTGCCTTCACTAAATCAGCTTTCAATGGTTCAATTTTGCGATGGGGCTTACAGCAGGCTTTCTCCTCTAGGATGTCCCACAATTAATAATCCAGAGAATTCAGGTCTGGACTGCCAGAGGTCAATGAACACTGGCAAGCTGGTCTCCAACCATTGTTGCACAGTCTTTGCTTTGTGAGCTGGCACTGAATCTTGTTGGAATATCCAATGCCTGCCTACATACAGCATATTTTTTATGAGCTTCACTACAAGTTTCAAAATGTCCATTTGATAGTTCACAGCACTTTGGTTTACTCTCTGGTCCCCCCCCTGCCCAAACTGCCAGGTGATGTCCTCATTTCATTCGAGAAATTTTCTCACCGACTTCTTTAGAGTTGTTGGCACACGCACTATCATTTTGTCTGTTGAATCTTTCTTGTACAGATTTGCTTATGACAATTTGTTACATGTTGCATCAGAACCTCTTCACTCTAGTGGCCCTTATTTTGTCAAAGGAGATGTCAGCAGGCTTGAAGTCTAAGGTCATTTGTAACAAATCATGACATGGTTTGTAATGGAATTTACATTACTTTTGCCATGATTTTCTGTTTGTGGAGCAGATTTGACTGTTATATGTGCATATGCGTTCAACCACTTCTTGGTATGTGACAAAGCAAAGTTCATTATATCACCAAGGCCAGTTGTACGAACTTGGAATAAATCTCTGTTAGAAGTTATTCCATGGTTATGTGCTAAATTGTGTTGTACAAAAATGGAATAGAGACTATCAAGGGAATAAACATGGAATAACTTATTCCATGAAACCTTGCTGGGATAAGCCGTTGTTCCGAGAATATAGTATAAAAAGGAAAATGGCTGCTTGGGTACTGGACACAATTTTGACCCATATTTAACGCATATAAACGATTAATTTCTTTATAATATGTTTTTAAGGACATATTTTAGCTAAATACAATATGTTTTAGAGGTAATCCGATAAATGAACATTACTATAATTCAATTAAAGTTAAGAAAGTATATCACACTGAGATAACTTGGTGGTTATAAGACATATGACAATAAGATAGTTAAAATAAAGTTGCATTTATAAAACAGTAAAACCTACCTACAATATTACATCAAAATACCTCTATTTTTATGGAAACAAATTTAATCCTGTCCAAGATAAATATAAAATAGTGTAGTGTAGCAATTCACCAGTACAATTCACAGCATTGTAAAGAGTGAGGTTACGTTTTATTGACGAAATATAAAGGACTGATTACTTCTAGGGCAATATGCCTCAAAACGTAACATAGCCACAACTGTTAATGTTAGCGACATTCTGTGCTATATTCAGATTTTGGAGTTTATGTCCAAGTTTAATAATGATAACACTACAAACTTTTTGATGTAGGGAGGAGATGCCCAGATTAGAAGATGCCTTCAGAGCTCACAAATCTAAATATAATATTATTTTAAAATAAATTCATAATTTTTCATATTATATGCTGTGGGTTTAATGCATTAGAAAGAATTTTGGTAGAATAGAGAATACCTTCCTAAAATATAATGTTCTGGGTTTTATTGGTTTGGTTGACAATTTCTAGCTGTTGTATTAAATATTGCCATCAGCAAAGTGCAAGCTGTACTGGGGACGGTTTAATGTCCTATTCGACATAGCTACTAATATTTCTGTTGGTTAATAATACTTGTATAGCAAATTGTTTATGCACTTGATTTTGGTGCAAGGATGCAATTATGCATATCTTAAGTTGATAGTGGCATTGACAACAGCTAAAATTTAATTTTCAGAATTCATTACTAAGTATTTTAATTAATAAAATTACAGTCACCAGGTTAAGTATGTCTTAAGCTGTTTTGAGCACAGAAATGGAAAGTTGCCATATATGAGCATAAGATACAACTTTGCTAAAACGGTAAGGCTTCATTCCCATATTCCTAATCTATCGCAAGAAGTCACAGTAAAGTGTAAAATGTATAGCAATTCTGCATCCAAACACGCTTGTGAACATTCATAATTATTTCATAGTACCATAAGTAGTTAAAATAAGAAATAATAAATAGTTTAGAAACAGCTGATTGTGAAAACAATGCAAATTTTCAGGAAAATAAAGCAGTAATTATGTATCAAGTTGGCCATGAATGACTTGCAACATAGTCAACATTAGTTTTAAATCTACAAGCAGTCAAATAGATATCTAAGAAATACTATTATATCGTACAACTCATCACCACATTTATACTGTGAATAGTGTATTCCAAGAATAACTATTCCAAGATTTATTCCGAGTTCGTACAACCAGTCCTTAATAGTTCTCAAACAAACTCTGTTATGTAGCAGTTTTAATAGCACAAAAATCAACTTACGGCCAGGCTAAGTATATGTACTAAGTGTTTAAGACCTATACAATCTATGTACTGTTCAATAAACAAAGTCAACATACATAGTACATACTTATGCACTCTTTGTCTGTACACAAGATCTTGCATGTTTAATCTTTTTGCTGTCTTTCCCAGATCATTGTGGTTTCTTGGCCAATGCACACTCCAATTTGTGACAAAATCATACAGTTTTTCATTCTTTAGTTTTCATTCCATTTCATTTGTTTTCTTTGCACTCTTTAGCGTTATTCAATTACACTCTGCCACATTTGAAAATGTTGGAAAGTTTCCTCTCAAAAATTCCTTTCTCATTTTCAAAAATCATTTTCTCCTTTCTTCCATCAAAACAATCCTTGGCTTATCACTCCTTATGATCTTCCTAACATACTAACTGAGTGCAATTGCTTTGTGAAGTAAAAGCACCCTACTCACAACTCATGCCTCCTGTTCTCAACTTCTGGAAGTCAAACACAATTCCTCTCTACCTCTCCATTATTTTGTGTGCAAGTTTTTGGATGTCATAGCTCCTTGTATATCATCCATCCACATTTTCATTGGGCTCATTTTTTTTTTTTCAGTTGGTTTCATTTCTTATTTTTGGTAACTAATGGCTTTCATGAATCTTTTCACATCCCAGGATAGGGATGACAGTCATCAGTAAATTCTTGCCTGAAGACCAGTATCAACGCTGATTTTATGAAACTGACTACCACACATGGACCTCAAGAGGAGAAAAGGGAAATAGGAGGGACAGTCAGAGAATCAAAAGCAAGTGTGGTGGTGACCATAGTATAAGGCAGACATTTAAGAGAACATTAACAAAAACTTTATGAGAAAATTAATTGGTTCCATTGAAAAGTGAACGTTTATTAAGTGATCACTAAGAGAAGGTGGCCTTTTAGAGAGATTTACTGAATATATTACATTATTTATTGTAATCAGCATAAGTATGTTCAACTTTAATTTGTCTTATCAAAAAATCTTCATTCTAATGGAAAACTATTTTTTTCACCAATAACTATGTATAATTTCCAATTAATTCAATTGTATTTTTAGAATCTACTTAATTTTCTCAGGATTCATTAGTAATTCTGCAGAGCTGGACAACTTTGTAAATGTTGTAATGACTGATCAAAGTAATGGTCACACCTAAGTGATCAACCAATAGCAGACATGATTCATAATCACTAGCTGTGAAGAGCTGGGTGAAGATATCACTTTTTATTGCATCATTTCAGATGACCAACAAAAACAAGCTTCATACTAAATCATTTATTCACATCACACACTGACATGCAATAGCACTATCATATAGGGTTGTTACACTATAAGGTAACCATCTCCAGGGTCCCCTTTGCTCTTCCCTTAGCATTGACATGGACTTCAGAGAGCCAATACCCACTTGAATTAACAATTATAATAATCTTACAAATCATATTTTTATTTTTAAATCAATCTAAAATCAATAATATTGTTTAAATTAATTATCAATTTGCCATAAACATATTATTCTAACTAAATATCCTCCTGCCAAATGAAATATTTTTCTACTCAAATAAAATCCTCTTAACCATTATGGTGCATTGGTACTACTTCTCACTGTTAATGCTGTGTTAGGTCCAGTCAGTCAATTATCTATGTCCATACAGTTAACATAATGTGTCACTTATTTGTGGAAGAACGTGTGTTTATTTGTGAACTTAAACACGAATCTGCTCGCCTTATATGCAAGAGTTTTTTGAAAGGTTCCCAAACTGTGTACACCTGCAAGAAAACTATACATGTGATCCTGGATAAGTTTGAAACTTCAGTTCTGTGCTAGACAAGAAACATTCAAGCAGAAGATCAGTTTTAATAGAAAATAAACTAAACGAAATTGGTTGATAGTTTTAGATATTGCCTCAAAATCACTAAACAATTAGATTTCGTATAGGTATACTTCAATATTCGGCAAGAAATGTAATGCAGTTGTTACTATTGCTATACACAAGTACAAGCATAAACAAAATGATTGCTGACTGCCTCTGTGGCCAAGTGGTCAGCGAGCTGACTTCTCATCCAGAGGTAGGTGCGTGCGTGTGTGTGAGATAAATAAAATGATTTAAACCAAACGTAAAAGAGCCTAAAGACATGTTGTTTCAACTGATATGACCTTAGATGTTAAAGGAGGCTATATAAATGAAACAATAAAAAAAAAAAAAAAAACTATTGCTGTTGAGTGAGTGAATTGGTTTTAATGATCTTTTTAAAGTAGTTTTATTGATCCACAACTTTTGTTTTTCCTCCTAAGAATGAACACAAGAACACTTACAACATGTGATATTGGACTTCAGAAAAACCTGTGCTATTGCATAAAATGCCTCACTATGACCTAAAAATTGGAATATAGTAAACAATAAGTGTTAGAAGAATATCAGGGCCCATTTTCTTTAATGAAACAGTGTAGAACAATATCAGAGACTAATTCAAGAAACATTTTTCGATTGACATGAAGACAAAAAGAAATTATTTTTCTTTCTAACATACATTATTCAACAGCTATCGAATTATTAAAAGAAATAAGTAAAGTATTTCATGACAGAGTTATAAATTATAATAGCATGAGTCGGAATAGTGAGAATCACCTCACTTAAAACAGAATGAAATTTACAAAACACATGTTTCAAGGATTTTTGTCCTCTTCTTCAGTTGAAGTCTAACATGGTGAAGACATCTGGTGTTCTCAGCAGAAGTTTGTACTCATGTGGCAGTATTTGAAAATTCATGAGCTGGTCTTTGTGTTGTGTGATGAAAATATTCTCTCAAACTATGAGTGCAGCTATGTTTACATGTTTAAGCAACTTTATGTCATTTTCTATTTCACGGTGTGATGTCCAAAATTGGTGTGCTACAGCCAATATTTTTGTTTGATGTGTCTGAAGCTCTCAAAAGGCAGTATTTTCTACTGTAAGCCAAAAATTTTAGTGTGCTTTCAGGTCTTTTGTGCAGTGGAGAGAGTCCGTGAGTGGGTTACCATATATTATGACAACCCTATATACTGTTTGTATAAATAAAAGTGAATTTATTAATGTATGAATTGTAAGAAGTATGAATTGTAAGAACATGGGTTGATTGTCTAATAGTGACAACAATATTGCTAAAGCTTGCTGTACAATAATAATGTATGATGGCAAGAATTAAATAATTTGGTAATACTAAGCATCACATAAAAATTACATAGTGGGACAGATTTTGAGTTCAAATGCTGTTCCCATTTTCAACCCCTAAACTTCAAATGACATGGAGTTATTGTCACATTGATGTTACAGATTGAGCTAATGAAATTATATTAAAAATAAAAATACCAGCGTTTTGGCTTTCTCTCCCATAGGCCCAAGTTTAACAAAAAAATTATTTACAATTTAGAATAATTCACAAAAAATATTTAATTCCTTGTAGATATTAGTGTTTAAAAAGTATTAAATTACAGAACTTGCAAAAAGTTAGTTTATTTCAGCAACATTTATTACATTTTTTTTTTCTTGGAGGTAACCATATCACTGGGAAAAACTGCAACATACGACCAATATTATCGTCTCTAAATGAGCTTTGTTAGTTATTGTTAGTACAATCTCACACAGATAGCTTTGGCCTCAGTGCTGGAAAAGTTCATTATCAGCGCCTAGCATACTACCAAGCAACTGATTGCCGATTGGAAAGCAGACCTAAAACCAGCCTTTACAACTTAAAACATCACAATTTTTTTCTGGCAAATAGAGGCCCTATGGGAGACAGACCCTACAAGTCTCCTTTTGTACCACTTGTGTGGCATCTGGTGGAGTCTATTAACTTCCAAAGGTTGTTGTGCAACAATAAAACAAAATTCATAATGCACTTCATCTTTTTCATGATGAATATTTCTCCCCAGAGATCTAATTCTCTATGTTGATAGTTGGTTTTTACAGTTTTATATTAGGTATCATAAAACTGTTAAAATTGGCTTATCAATACAAAGAATTAGAAGTCTGAGAAAAAAAATATACATCATGAAATGTACATTATGAAAAAAAACTGTAATATAAACTTTGATTTACTGCTACACTTTGGAAGTTCATAGACCCAGCACCAGATGTTTCTACAAGTGGTGCAAAAGGAGATTCAGTCAAAATTAGGCATTGCAAGTGGGAAAATGCAATCTGAAACTAGTCTCAATAAGTAATTTTTATGCGATGTTTAGTGTTAGAAACCGAACCAACTCTTACCATAAATTATAATCACATCACTATCACAAGTTTCTTTATAAATGTCAGCAATAACACAGTTTGAACATTCCAAAGCAAGCTCTGAGGAGTTGGTTGAAAATTGAACATGCTAGAAGCCACAATACCATAAATTTCAAAACATATATACACTGCTCAAAAAAATTAGAGGAACACATGTTTAAAACAATGTCCCAAAACAAATATTGATACAATTCAATTTTTGGTAGTTTGTAATTATAGATTGAAGAACTGTGTAAAATTATTATATGCATTGTAATAAATTTTTATTTCACAGGACTGGAAATATGATCAAATGAATGATTGATGCACAAAATAAAGTGGAAATATAAGATTAGATTGTTTACTAATTAATGTTTCCATGGTTATTTCAACACTCAGTACCAAGTGTGTCCTCACAAATTAAAATAACTGCTTAACACCTACGTGGTATGCTTCACACCAGCCTTCTTATATTAATTTGTGTGATTTTCTCCCATTCTTCAGTGAGTGCATTTGCGACTTGTGTCAGGTTCTGTGGAACAGCAGGCCGCTTGTGAACAAGTTTTTCCAGCTTATCTCACAGATGTTCAATAGGATTGAGGTCAAGACTGTGTGCAGGCCAGTCCATTACCCGAATTTGGCATTCTTGTAAGACAATCTGGTTACTCCGAGCTGTAATTACCTTGCTGTAGAAGAAAATTAGGATCCATTCTATAAGAGTGTACGATATGTTGAAGGATAATGTTATTAATGTAAACATCAGCATTCATGCACTGTGGAACAACGACTAACTCTGTCAGAGACTCAGCAGTAATGCCAGCCCAAACCATAACTGAACCGCCTCCAAATCTGTCATGTTCAACAACACGGCTGGAGCAAGACGTTCACCACGATGCCTCCATGTACACACACGACTATCACAACCATCAATTTACTTTGACTCATCTGTGAAGAGAACAGCCTTCCATTGGCGGGGTTGCTAGTTGACATGATTCTGAGCAAATCTCTGCCAGGCTTCCTTAAGTTGATGTGTCCAACGAGGGCTTTAACAGGAATTCTAGATCTCTACCCTGAATTCCTCAGCCTGTTTCTTATTGTCTGATCAGAAATCACCACTCCAGTTGCTGTTCATACATCATTTTGCAGGATCTCTGGCTGTAGATTTGTGTCTGCGCAAAACAGTTAAGACAAGATTTCTATCCTGTAATGCTGTCGCCTTTTTCTTTCGCCCTTGCCCAAATTGGACCCGCATGTCTCTATATATTGTCTCCAAGCCCAATGGATGATAGAAGGCTGACATGAAGAATCCTGGAGACAAAGTGAACGCAACTGCTTGTTTGACAGATGTTTCATTCCTCTGAATTAGCCTCAGAGAACACAAAATAATTTCCTATCACAGATTTTTGTTAAAGCATGTTTTTTTTTTTAAATAAATCAATAAATCAAACAGCACTCACTTTGATTTCCACAGATTTTTCAACTTTACTGATTTTTTTTTTTCAGAAAAAAACTAAACATTTTTACCACACTTTAAAACATAACATCTGACTCCAAATTTACATTGCCTAACTATTTTATTTTTGGCTTTGGTTTAAATATATGTTCCTCTAATTTTTTTGAGCAGTGTATAGTTTATGTTGTAACAAAATGATTCCAATTGAACAAAATAACTTTATTCATTGCTTAGTTGCTCAGCTGCACTCAGCTGTCAATTCAACTTGGCTGTCTGTCCCAACACTATGATGCCTCTGTCATAATTGTCTTTACTTTGCCGTTACCAATCTTGCAACATCATGCAGAATGTACTCGAAGAGAAGTTACTCGAAGCTCACCAAAAAGGAAATTTCCAGACAGCATTTGTTGCTTTAGTCATTATTGCACAGACTATTTGTTCTAAAGAACTGGCCAAAGGTGCTAACAATCCAGGCAGCTGGCATGCACTAAGAAAGGTATGGTCTGATGTAAACTTTGCACATGTGGTCACAACTAACAATCCAGGTGGCTAGGTTAAGGGGTCAACATATACTTACAATATACAATACATACATTTGCTTCACTGTTGCTAACTTTAGTTTACACTTATGAAAACAATCACATTTGTTTTCACTTTAAGAACAAAAGAATCTGCATAGCATTTAAAATTTTTATTTATCTAAAAATTCGAAACAATAAATTTCCAAGAGAAACAAAAATTTAAAACTCCAGCCTAAACATATTCTTTATTTGAGAAGCATAATATTAAAACGTGCAGCAGAAAATACCCACCTTTTTCAGAGCTCTGTTATCCATGATTTCTTGAACTGCTATAATGGAAAAACTGCAATGAAAAATATGAAAAGCATTACAAAGAATAAAGAAAAATAAATGGTAACCATGCATTTGGAGTCACAAAGTGATGAAATAAACCTCAACATGCAATAGACAATCAAAAGCTCTACAGATAATACTGTTGCCTCAAGAAAAGCTTTAATATTTGAAAAGTGTGATTTGAATAAAATTTGTGCATTACTGACTGCAATAACAAATACAACAAGCACTAAAGCCAATAAGCACAAATATGTTTGTTTACCAGTAAGCTACATATCATAAAATCTTTGGCCTAATAAAATGTAATAAATGCTTATATAAAATTTCAGGGTTACTCCTAATAGTTTATTACTGGAGGTTTATATCAGAAAAGATGACAGTGGGAAAGGTGCCTACAGTTCCGAATTAAGCTTGGCACTAAATTGCCAAAGATTTACATGTCTTTATCTGGTTATGAAGACTAAAGGAGTAATTAAGGAGTTTAAATCTAATGGTTACTGGAATTCTAATGAAGAGGAAACTCAAAAGATCTTTGCTTTTACTTTGATTACAGTTGGTTTCATGACAACAACAAAGATTGTTCTCCCACACAGTGACATCTTAACAGAAGCCCAATTGTGTTCCATTTTGAAGTGAAGTATTGAATTGGTAAATGACACTTTATAATGATATATACACGATGGCTTTCTCCACTTTCTCTAAGATATTTCATAATGAAGCATTTTGACTTTCCATCCCCATGAATTTCAGACAGAATCTGCAATGAGTGAGTGATCTTACCTTCAATGGCTCCTTGTTATACCTCAATAATGTATTTTTATAGAGAAAACATTTCCAGATCAATTAAATAACATAGTAAGCGAACTAAAAGTTAAAAACAGAAGTACAATTAACAATATTTAATGATTTTCATTTATAACATCAAGTCAAAACGTTTATGCTTAAACCTCACTCATATCTTTATGTTAAAAATAAGACATGTTTCAGAAGCAACTGACTCCATCATCAGCTTTTGTTGACTCAAGAGTGTTTGAGAGACTTGACTGTTCCATCTAAAGCTGAACCCAAGAAAAATCTGCTTTTCTGGAAGCAAACACTTTACTTGAACCAAGCTGAAGGAAAAGCAAAGAACTGCAATTATTCAATAAACAAACAGAGAGGGTTTTCAAAGGTCCAATCAGACAGACTGTTTATCAAATTTTAAAGAATGCGCGAAGCAGAGCTTCAGGATAAGCTAGCCTACCTCTACTCTTAGCAAAAAAATTCGCTTTTGAAAAATGACAACTTGGAGGTAATATGTTGCATAACAATTAGGTATAAAAAGGAGTATCCTACTTCGAAGAACACTACAGTATTACTATGTGATACAAGAGTTGTTGGAATTATAGAAACTCTGGAGTACCTCCATCTAATCACCCCACAACTTTGTTCCATGGGTTGCAAGGCAACTGGTACAAACAGGCTTTGAATATATCATTCACCTGGCAATTCCTCAATCACCTTTTTTACAGACAAGAAATATGGCAACAGAGGTAATCCACAGAAGTTCATTTCACAAAAGCTAATGTGCCTCCTGAGAGTGACCAATGACATTCTTAACAGAGCCCAATATTGCACCAGCATTCAAGATAAAACAGCTACTCCTGAGAAGTAAGATGAAAAAAAGTAACTGGGGAGAGATAACAAAGATTATTGGAGTGCAGCTTTAGACTGAACATTGGAAAAGCAGGTCAAACTACATCAGCAGATCAGCAAAATTAAATAGAGAGGCTATGAGAGTAAAGTGACATTTGCACAGATTTGCACAAAAAAATGTCACTAATGATTACATGGTAATTTGGCTTTCTATGTATTGTGCAATTGCAGGTCACTGAAGAACACGTTAGAAATCAAAATCATGAGGTTTTCTTATTCCTTGTAAATGCAATGCTGCATATGTTGAAAACAACAAAAGAACTGCAGCTATACTCTGTTCACTTTTAGCTGAAAGTAAACATAAACAGAAGCATGTGGTGGTGGATTTAGTGTTTTGTTATTCTTCTTCAACAAAGTTCCATGTTCTATTAAATAACCTGGTTTCCTCAAATTCTGTAAAACTCAAGACGTTATTGCACAGTATGTAATATCTGAGCTGTTTGTTTATTGTAACAGTTGAGAAACATTATCTTGACATGATCAACTGCCAAGTTTGCATTCCTGCCATCTAGGTTAGTCTTATAATGTACACCATGGCAACTTCTTCAAGATGGGCTAAAATTGTTAAAACATGCAAGGAAGCCTTTAAGGAGTGGCAAAAGGATCATATGTAGAATGTATTCAATAAATTTTTGGAGAAGAATCCTACAACGCTTGTTAACCATGTTGTAAAGTTAACATTGGAATTTACAGGTGTATCAGCATCAGCAAACAGAGAAACTTAAATCAGAAAAAGTGACAACACTAGCGAATGAGATAGCATGAGGGAGAAATGTGATGAATTTATGAAAGCAAATGCTACATAGTGCATGATTTTTTTTTCTCCTTTCTTTCAGAAATGGACCATCTACAATGAACAAGTGTTGCATGCAGTGAACAGTGATGGTGATTTACCTAACAAACTAGCTTCTACTCACTTTAGAGGGAAATTGGATTTGTGTTCATCAGCTGCAATAAAAAAGGTGTGATGGTTGACTTGTAACTGGCATAGGATTCTACAGGGTTCTTCATTAAAGCCTAATGGGCACATGGCATTTCACCTGTGTGCGATTGGGTGTGCCACAGCCAGCATTGCACCTACATAAACTCCACACGTAAAGCAAGAATAACACCCTGCATTTACAGTTTGCTCATAAAATATTGGATCAATTATGTATTTAGCACTAACAGCACACCAAACTCCAACTTTCAATCATATTGAGGGATTTCTTGAAGTTGATGTGGATTTGCAGAGGCCCAGTACCGTGTTATGAGTATTGGCATAACCATTTAGGTGGAACCATGCCTCATCAGAAAAGAACAGAAGCTGTGGATCAATCAAAGTATCATTCACTGGTGAAAGAAACCATTAACAATAAATAATTTGTGATACTGGGTCACCTTGTTTTAAAGAATGGACACTTTTACACTTTAATGTTTTAGTTTTATTAATGTAGTTGTTCCATGTGCAGAAGACTTTGAAATTCCCACCTGTTGTGCTAATTTTGGGATACATTTTGTTGGTGACTATTCAAGACTTGCACCTATGTTGCCTAACTTTTCCTCTGTTAAAACTGTACGTTTATGTTTTCGTTCTTTGTTTGCCACAGAACTAGTGGTTTTGAATTTCTTCACAATCTCATGAATCGTAAATCTAGAAGGAGGCACTTCACCAGGGTACTTTTGAATATACTCTGTGCGAACACGGCTTGGTGATTCTCATTTTTAATATATTTTACACACAAAAATGTGTTGCTGTAAAGTCAAATGCCTGCTCATGATGGTGGCCGGTAATTGCCTATTCATGTTGGTGGCCGGTACAATACTGCCAATGCTAGCCCATGCACACAATGGCAGCCAGTAGTAGGGGAATCCAGCAAGGTCTCGAGAGAGGTGAAACGCTGTGTGCTCCGTTAGATTTAAAATGAAGAACCCTGTATATATTTTGTAACAATATTGCTTATACTACTGTATCAAGAAAGTTCCGGAAATTGGCCAATAAAACACAAAAAATGGATTATTCATCCAATTTTATCTTATCGCCTTCAAAGTAGGCCCTTCTGAAATTATACATTTATGCCGATGAATAATCCAACCATCAAAACATTTTTGTAGGCACTTTTAGGAATCGATGTCAATTTTCCTTTATGTCTTCTATCGACTGAAAACGGGTGCCTCGAAGTGGTAACTTGAGTTTTGGAAAGAGAAAGAAATCAGCAGGAGTCAGATCAGGTGAATACGGTGGATTGTTCAATGAAATTCGCTTTTTTTGGCCAAAAATTTGTTCACAATAAAAGCCTTGTGAGCTGGTGCATTATCGTGGTGCAGAATTCACGAGTTGACGTCCACAAATCTGGCCTTTTTCACCGTATTTGTTCTCTCAAACGCCACATAATGCTCAGATAATAGTCTTTATTTACTATCTGACCTTCTGGCAAGAACTCTGAGTGCAAGACACCGCGATAATAAAAAAAAACTGTCAACATGAACTTCAATTTTGATCGAGTTTGACGTGCCCTTTTAGGTTTTGGCTCAGTTGGAAGGTGCTAATCGGAAGCTTGTTGACTGGTTTTAAGTGTCAAACTCGTAAATCCATGTCTCATCACCAGTTACAATGCGTTTCATGAATGTGGGGTCGGAACTGGCTCGTTCTAGCATGTCTTCAGCAGTCCTTATGTGATTGAGTTTTTATAGAAAACTCAAGTCTTTTGCAACTAACCGAGCTGCAACGCGTGTCATGCCCAAACAATCAATTAAAATGGTACGAATCGATTCATGAGACACAGAAAGTTCAGCGGCAATCTCTCTCAGACCTAAATGACGATTTTCAGACACCATTTTCTTCACTTTAGCGATGTTCAGTTCAGCTGAAACTGTTGATGACCGACCAGAGTGAGGCAAATCTTCCACCACATCTCAACCACTTTTGAATGCAATGTACCACTCATATGCACCTATTTTTGATAAAGTTGATTCACCGTACGGCCTCTGAAACATTTTCAGTGATTCGGCACATGAAATACCATTTGCAATGCAAAATTTGAGACAGATTCTTTGTTCAATATTTATATTCATCATAAAATTGCAAATCACCTTTGAGATGAACTAACAAAATGGCATGCTGTAAACAAACTAGATGACAGATGACGATCAAACTGCGTGGGTATAGAGGAAAGTTGTACCAACTTAGTGACAACAATAATTTCGAATCCCCTTTTAAAGAGGATTTTTAAATGATCAATTCCCGGTACTTTCTTAACACAATGTATTTAAGAATGATGTTTATTTCTTATATGTTGTACGTGATAAATACAAATTAGATCAGCTTTCAGATATGACCATAATGCAATAGTTATTTGTTTAAAAACAAAAAGTGCATGCTAAACTCCATTTATCTAAATGAGGAAACGCCAATGATATTGTAATTGTTCCCGAGTGCATGTGGAGTTTTTGCATTAACTAAACCAAAAGCATGCAAGAGGTAGATCTCAGTACTGCATGTGGGGGTATATTTTATTTTCAGCTAACAGCAAAAAGATAATAAACCGATTTAAATTTATAAATGTTGATAGCCTTCAATATAGCTGACAACCTATTAAAAATATTTATTTTGGCCAATCAGATTTATTTATGCAATTGAGCTTATGGAATACAGTTACTCTTGTTTTATATGCTATGGCATCCACTTTTTGTAGTGTTTTTAATATTTTGTTACAGACAAAAATGGCCATCAAGGAAAAACAATGTGAGATTAAGTTCTGTTGGAATTGATGCATATGTGCTGCTATAAACAGTGGTTTATTCAGCACAAGAAAGGCTGAATGTAGAGCAGGAGGGAGAGAGGAAATAAAGGGAGTACCAAGCGATACAGTAAAACATTGTTTACACATTTCACATTTATACGTTCTTTACATATTTTTGTTAAGGTTTTGGCAGAATTCCTATTATTACTACGCAATTTTATTTTGATTATACGGTTCTCACTTATGCATTTTTTGTGCTATGATGAAATATGATGTTCTTAGAAGGGTAAAGCATTATTTATATATTTATGGTTGGTTTCACAGTTTAGGTAGGTATAAACCCAAGCTTTTAATAAACGATTACAGTTTTGCAAATTTTATAATCAGATAACCATGTTCATCTTCGCTGATTATGAGCTGAACAATTCCATGAAATTGAGAAATTGCTTATGAATTGCATAAAAATTCCCGTCATTTTTCACGACGCTACCCCTGAAATACACCTTTGTAGATTACTCAGCAACATATACTTTAAATGACAGAAAAATCACCAAAATGTGGAAACTCATTGCAACAAAAGAGTGGATTAAAATTATGTGAGACAATTTATCGGCTTTACACACTGGAGATTTTGAGATACTGAAAAAATGTGAAGAGAAGCATTGTTTTTGATGAGAGTACTGAGTTACTGAAATATAAAGCATTATGTTATAGAGGTAACAGTATGATTTGATAAAGTATTTGATACAAATCAACAGATTTCAAATAAAGTTTTGCTTACCAATTGGTTTTATGTCTATTTGTATCAATAATTTTTTAACCATTATTGCCAACTATTTAATCAAAATCTTGCATAGAATTCACAGTCATTCATATGTGAGAATGATTTAGATGCATTCTACATCATCTCTATTTTGGTTACTAAAAATCTCACAAATAAAATCTTTGAAACAGCCAGTACTACTTTCTACCTAGATTGTGATGGTTTGCCTTTGATGCTCAGATGTAACAAATGCCATATTTCATAGTTTATCCTCATAACTGCTGAGCATTGGCAAATTGAGAATAGCCCTAAGAGTATTATTTTTTAAATAAATACTCAATGCTTTTTCATGCCGTGCCAATGAAAGCAAAGAAAATGTTAATGGAAGATTACTGTTATCTCATGTTTAGTAAATGTTACATTATCATGCAGTCTTTACAGCAGCATAATAACAGCATTGTCCGGATTTCTTTGTTCACTTTGTGTTACTCTTGCAATAGATCATCATGCAACAGATCAGCATTCACTTAATGTTTCAATGGATTTTAATGATGTCATGAATGATAGAGACGGTCAAACACTTTGTGATGTGTCATATCTCAGAGGAATGTTTGATGCAGTTATCAATATCCTGAGTATGACAATGAAAGCAACGACTCAGAAACTACTCCCTCAAAATTACTGCAACCAGTAGTGGTTAAAACCAAAAAGAAAATAACTGCACAAATATACAAGTACAAGGTGTGCAAACAGTGGAGTTAGGAAATTGTTTCTTATCAAGAACCTAGTAATTCTATGATGTAACAAGAGATGTTATATTTTATATATTATTTGTATTTGAGCAATTTATTTTATGGATTTCTTGATTTTATTTCTACTTTGCACACAGTTCATACATATTTATGCATGCTATGACCATGTTTATGTCCATTTCACTTCTATGTTCCCATACAGAGAATACATTAGCAATAACGTTAGTGATGTTACATAGCAGCTGGCAAGCAGCAGAGAAACCGTTTTGGTGTTGATAGTTGATTTAGTTTATAAATGTAAAAAGAAGCTAGTAACAGTGAAGAATAACACAAATATTAATATAAAAATAATAGTTGCAACCAATCTTCACTTATCTTTTGGAATCCTTGCCTGGACTAGTTTCGCAACGATTTCATTGCATTATCAACATATAATATACATAATGCAATGAAATCGTTGCGAAACTAGTCCAGGCAAGGATTCCAAAAGATAAGTGAAGATTGGTTGCAACTATTATTTTTATATTAATAGTTGATTTAGTGCTATGAGCAGTCATCATGAAGTCTTTATATTGAATCCAGAATTTCCTAGATTTTTTGCACATTGCATTCAAGTATTTTATCTGGTACAAGGTTTGTATAAATTGGTTTCTTCTCCACACACACCTTTTTCCTTACCTAATATATGCCATTACTTATGCATTTTTCACACTTATGTGTTTTTTCTTGAGCTCCTGAAAAATGTATAAACTAAGTTTTACTGTATAACCCTATCTATCACCATTTCTAAAAGAAACCCACTTTTGAATCAAAGAAACAAAACTAACAGAAACATCCAGCTCAGATAATCTTAGAAGTCAAACTTGGCTGAGAATTACCTAGATTATTATCATGCAGTTTCAACTTCAATGGCATGACAGTCATGCCAGGAATTCTAAATGGTATACTGGGATCAAATGGTGAAGGAAGCCCTTGCTCACTTTAGAAAGCTGAGCCCTGAAACAGGATGTAGGGTTCATCATTGGAACTAGTCATCAAATTCCAAGATTGCAAAGTCAAGATCCACCCATTTTGTGCCAAAACACATCTCAGCCGACCATAAGTTTTCTACCAGATCCATGCCAAAGAGCATCCCATACAACATTTTCTACCATGTTTGAGGCTAAAATTCACAGAGCAAATCTACTGCTTAGTATACCAAGCAGCAACAACCTTGCCTTAGCTCCTCCCAGCTTACCACTATTAGCATCAACAGGATTGTTTTCTGTAAATTAGATTCAGTTATCCTGATGAGAGGGATAATGCACTTTCCCAAGAATGTACCATTCTCAAAAATCATTATCTAGTTAAGCCTGAGAAAATCTAGAACATTAGGACACTAAAGATGATTTAATTCCTATTTCTATGCAACTTTGTGTATTTTGGAAACTTCTAGATGCAAAACTTGTAGGTAAGCATATCGTGCATTGTACTGTAAATATGTGAATCACCTACACAGGCTGCAGAGGTGAGGCAGCATGGTTTTCAAAATTACACCAAAAGGATTGAGTCTGCTTTTTGGATACTGAAAAAAGCAATAAAATGTGATAAATTAGGACCTTTTGCAGCAGTCAGTTCCAATTTGAAAAAATTAACATTTAGAAAATTAAGGATGTATTAGTTGCATTACAACAGAAACTATCATGAAACTGAATAGAAAGCACAAAGATAAAAGATTTAAGTATGTTTTGTTTCATAGAGATTGGCTCCTGCTTCTTGCAGTGCTGATCTCTAAAGTGAAAAGTTTGAGAGCACTTAGAAAGCTACTGTACATATTGTAATAACCTACATTAATCTTGTTTGCAGTATTAGCAATAGTAATTACCATTTTAATTCCATGAATTGATGCCACTTTGTAACATCATCATAGTGGTGTTATCTTTCTATAATAATACTACAAATGTGCCTTAATGAATACCTGTTTTCCAAAATTGTTCTGCATACAATTTCCTTCACTCCAGGATTCTCAACCTTCTCCACTGTAAAATCTTGAAGATTATATGTCGCAAAGCGTATAGCTGCCTTGCCATTGCGTTCACCAAGAAAATCCTCTTCCAAAACAGGACGAGGAGAGTATGCTGAGAGGAGTTCAAAAATATCTTTTCCTGGGAGGAAGCCATTTGCAAAACTCTTCTGTGGAGGAGATATTTTTCTGGTGCTTGGGTTTGTTCCTTTAATCAGAAAACATACATGCTCCAATTATAAGGTCAATAGTTGAATTACAAAGTATTTCATAAGTGCACAAAAACAAATGAAAAATCGATCATACCAGGAAGCTTTCCATTAGCAATTGGCAGGACAGGTGTGGATGGTACAGTACCATTACTAACAGCAGTATCATCTGATGGTGACTCTAAGCATAGCTGAGAGCGTAAAGCCCCAAGGCGCCACGAATTAATGCCTTTTACCTGGTTAAAAAAAAAAGGGGAGAAACAATAATTTTATAAGCACATTAAAATGTTGAACCAAAACAATAAGGTTAAGTTTCAGTTAGCTTGGTTATTTTATATCAAATGCAATTATTTTATTTTAAAAAGTAATAAAATGTCATAAGTTTTCAAAATGCGACTCTGAATTATTCTAGGATTTATGATCTGCAATATTCATATATCCTTATTTTGGTAGATGACATTGACAGTGACTTTAACTTAGTGAGCATTCAGCATGAGTTGAATTTATGGATTCTGTAGCTTCCAAAACATGTGGTGACAAATGTCTGTTTTAAGAAATAAAAACTGGCAAAATCAATCAGAAAAGGTTAAAAATGTATTTCTTCAGTGATCAACAAGAAACTTTGTGATTCAGTAATGTGCATATACCTAATTACTTACTTTCTCTCTTTCTTTACTACCTTTATAGTATATAGAGGAGTATTGTATTCTATCCAAAAAATTTAATAGAAATGTATTTTTAGGCCCATGAACCAAAAAGGAAACCAGCATTTTACAACAGTGTGTCTGGAAACACCCAAATTAAAAGATGAAAAGTCACACAAATATCACACTTGGTACTTGGTTCAGAATTTTGTAAGAATGTGACAAATATTTTCAAAAAAATTCCTCCTCCCCAAATTACTTTTACCTAGAGGACTTTTTGAAAATTCTATTTCTCAAAAATTGTTCTTAATAAGTTTTACTGAAATTTAATGTTTGAGACATTTGCAGATATTTATATAGCACAGACTCTTACTATTTTTCCTGAAAACCAGAATCTTTGTAGCAGTGGCCTTTGATATACCAAGCTCACTACAATTATAATACTACATCTGCCTTTTTGGAGTTGTGCATTCTTACTGGACAAAATTGTTTAAATAATCCTCTCTACTTTCCTGCCTAGAGGTGAATCATACATCCTGTGAATCATGCATGTAAACAAGGTACTGTGATATAGGACAAGTCAGATAAATTAACAGAAAATTAATTGAAATTATTTACAAGGGAATACATTAGTACAGCACAATTAAAAAAAATCTGATGTGTACCATTCACATGACTTTCTCTACATCTCTGCAAGAAATTATTGTTAAAAAGCTTATACTTCTATTTACTTCATACTAATCAGAAAAAATTAGCAGAAATAGTCTTATTATTCGCTTCCTTGAAAGTAGAAGTGAAATAAGGGAATACCATAGGTTAAAGTGATAGTCAAAAGCTGGTTGACAATGGAAGCACATAGCTTCTGAAACATGTTTTCCGAAATAAAAAAGTAAGTGATATAGTGTTACAAAATCGACTCAACTAAATTTTAATTGTTAAAACACATCACTGTCTCAAAGTCCACCATATATCAGGATAATGCGAATACTTCCTTTTTAAATGCTGCCATTTTGCATATGGTTTTGTTGGTTAGAGGTAACTTGTTGAAAAACATTATTCCTATATTTAATCACACTGTTTTATGGGCACTGGTGTTGCTTCTTTGTACATGAATATCAGTTCTCTGTCTAGTGCTGTGTTTATGAATTATATTGTTAAAACAATAATAGCCACTTCCATTGTTTAGGTTTAATTTTGTAAATAATAAAATTTCAAAAATGAAAATGCATGGAAGAGGTAAGATTTTGAATTTTCTAAATAGTGGTCTGGATGAGGATCTTAAATTGATTCCTGCCATTATACGTAGAAATCATTTTTGTATTAAAAACAGCGAACTACAATGAGTTGAGTTACCCCATAGAGTTATACCATATTTCAGGATAGTATGAATGCATGCAAAATACACATTCCTGAGTGGGTGTATAATAACAGTATCTACTGTCTAAAGTTATAGCAAAATGTGGATATTTTTTTATTTAGTTGTTCTATGTGTTTGTTCCATTTTAAATTACCTTGAATCCAAAGACTGAAAAATTTAGTGGATTATGTGTGTTTAATTTCATTATTGTTATATATCAATTTTATTTGTTTGGGGCAGTTATTTTCGAAAAGGTGGAAATGAATTAGATGTGTTTTATCTGTGTTTACTATTAAACTGTTGTAATCAAACCATTTTGAGATATTGCTAAGCATTTTACTTGCTAAATTTTGTGTATCCTTGTCGCTATTGCTTTCAACTATTACATTGGTATTGTCCTCTTCATCCAGCTACATAAGCTATACACACACAAGTTGGAAAGTGACATATAATCATCCTTGAACAGGGTAACTCTTTGCAACGAACAGAATAAAAAAGCTTAGTGTAGTTTTGCTGTTTTTAAATTTGTTTTTGAAAAAAAAAAAAAAAAATAAAAAAAAGTGACCATTGCTTATGATTTTACCAAACTTAAATATGTCTTAGAAGAGATTGAAAAGTATATATTTTCTGCATGTTTAAATACAGTTTGAATTAAAATAATTTGCACTCTATTATTATAAACTTTCAACATTTTTCCCATCTGAATCTCCATCGTTAGTCATAAGATTACATGACAGCACTATAAGATAAGAAACACACTTCAGCTGTTAATTGCTTATGACTTACTTTTGAAACACCAGATTACCAGCTACAAAATAGTTTACTTTATTAATACTAAGTATCCTGAAATTCTACTCATTTAGTGAAACATATTGTAATAGGACATTTTCTTTTGGTTCTGATTAGATGTTTAGTAATTAAAGACATGTAATCCTAGGTATGTTCAAAAGGAGAGAGGAATATGTGGGCAGAAGGAAAATGAGATATAGATCCCTTTTAGCTGAAATTATGTATTTTGGCCCTTCTTTGATAAATGCATTCCATTTCTACTTCTAACCTATGGAATCTCATAAAAGATGAAAGTAATATTATAAATTGGTAACAGAATGCACCAATTTGTTGTCCTGCTTTCAAAAGATGAGCTGGGATTAGAAACGGCACAAGTTTTTAGGTCCAAATCAACACAATAACATAATAGAATTTCTTTAACTATATGTTTTTACCAATTATCTCCTTATAAATTCATTATATTAATGTAAATTATTCCATAAACCTATGTGAAAATTTAGGAAATAGATTAACTTTAAATCTTTTACCCAATAATTTTTTATTAAAAATATAATTTGGTTTTAAATATATATCTACTTAAGCAGTTTAATAAAAATTGTAATGTGATGCCATAGATATAAGAAATTATCTTAGGTTGTGATATATTTGTCGTTATGTTTTATTAGATTTTTTCTATTAATATTTATGTCTTTAATAAGATTTATTTTTAGTATATATTGTATTATGAATAATATAATGCATTTTATTGAATGAGAGGTGGTTAGATTAAGATCTTCATCTATTGTTATAACTTTATTACTAGATTGAATATCTTTATTATTTAGGAGTTTTGTAATATTAATTTCTTCAATAATTTTATATAGTGAGGATTACATAATGGGATGTAACACTTAATTGATTTTATTTTTTGTGTAAAGGAATGAATGAATAGATGGTAAGTTTAATGAACAAGAAATAGTTATTAAGGGATAAAGGATTTGCACTAAGATATAGTTTTCACATTAAATTGCAAGAGTTTTCATGAAAGGTAAAGATGAACTGGATATGGTGAGTAGACATTTCTCTCAATTGATGGAACTAAAATAAGTTAAATTATATAATTAGGTGAGATGTCGGGCCTGTAATCATTATATCTGCTACACTTTAAATTATGGCTTTGGCTAAATAACTGGGGTTAAGAATAAGTCATAATTTTATAAATACTTAGCACTTTAATAAATTAAACAAGAGACAATAATCTTCTGGAAATACCACTATAGTTTTTGCAAAGATTTTTATTTCAAGCTTATACTATTTGATAAATTATAACTCATTAATAAGGATCAAATTTTTAAACACCAAAGGGTACCAAACATTCTTACCTTAACCAGGTCTTCAAGTGTTGAGAAAGGACCTTTCTTTTCTCTATAGTCAACTATATTCGCTGCTAGCTCTTGGTTCAGTCCATGTATAGTCATTAACTCAAATACACTTGCTGTATTTACATTTACTAACTTGCTACCAGGATGTGGTGACCCTTTATAATACAGACGTCCAAAGTTTCCAGATTCTGTACTAGGTAAACTATCAAATGATTGAGCTCTCGAAGATGCAACACTGAAAGAATAACAGTTCAATTAACTACAGAGAAAAGGAAAAATATCATAAATTACGCAGCTCCAAAGACTTGAAGGCCAGAAACAGCTGGGGAATGAAGAAATAGACAGAGCCTAGCAGATCTACTGCAATTTATTCATGTTTCTTTTATTTTACTCTCCAGTGAGCTTCTTGTGGAGCTCTTCTATTCCTTTCTAATGTTCACTGCCGACAGCAGTGTAATATTAGACTACTTCCAAGCACGTCACATTCATTCAACCTGTGAGAGTGGTGGTTATATTAATGTAAGGGGCCGCGCCGTGGCCGAGTAGTTAGACCACTCGACTCTCACCTAGACGGTCGGGGTTCAATCCCAAGCGACCGCATGTGAGATTTGTGGTGGACAAAACGGCGCTGGGGCTGGTTTTCTCCGGGTACTCCGGTTTCCCCCGCCATTGCATTCCACCGGTGCTCCATCATCATTCATGTATCATCAGTGTCACCACCTGCGGTGCCATTAGTAGTTAAAGCGGGCGTTAAACACTACCAAAAAAAAAATATTAATGTAAAATTTTATGTACAACATTTGATACAGAATATATACCAGTCATCAATAATAAAGAAATTCCAGGGTTACTGTTTGCAGATGACTTGGTAGTTGGGTCCATATCGTGTGGAGGGTTGAGGAAAGCAATCAAGGCGTAAATAAATTTTGTGAAAAATGGGGGCTCAAAATAAACAAAAAGATAACCAAGATCATGGTGTTTATAAAAGTGGTACAGATTATGTAAGGATGAGAATGACAGATTAATGGAAGAGAAATATAAGTTGTAAGGAGATTTGATTACCTGGGTATTAGACTAAGTTCCAATGGAAGCTGGAGTGAGCAAAAAAAGATGTGTATAGGAAAAGGAAATAAGTATTATAAGGTCATGTAAAAGAAAACTGACTGACATGCATGTTAAATGGCTTGAATGAATTTATACAGCCATAGTGGAAAACAGAATGCCATATGTGGCAGAGATATGGAGAATAGATGAGGCTTGGAGAAAGATTGATAAATTTAATAGATTTTTTTGTAAATATGCATTAGGTCTAACAATAGCATTGCCAAATGGAGCAGCTCAGTTAGAATAGGTAGACATTCCATGAAGGTGAAAATTATCAAAGAGCTTGAAATATCTATACAGAATTTCCAATTTAGAAGATAGGGAGGGATATTATTAAATCCTTTAGCATTCAGGAGAAAAGTAAATGGAAAGGGTCATGATTAATAAAACTGATGGAAATTATGGAGAAAATAGGTGGGGGAAGCTCATGGTTAAATGCAGAATATAACAAATGAAGCCTTTGGAACGTAGTAGAAACGAGGCTAGAGGATATAGATAGACAAGATATTTTTAGTAGTATAAGTATAAGAGAGAAAATAATAATAAATAGAGGATTGAGACTGAAATTCCATATCTATGAAATTTCCTCAATATTAATTATTAATATTTTTATTGTTATATATATATATATATTACTCATTTTAATATCATTGTCAGATTCTTAGATAGTAAATTGTGCATTGAATTTGGCAAAGGGATACGATAACCATTGTAACTAAGTATTATGGAAAATATTAGATTTTATTTCATGTATTGTAAATGTTCAAAGGCTCCCATATTGTAAATCCATGTTTAAACGTGTTTGACAGTTGGAAGAAGCTTGGGTCTGTTATAGACTTTCAAGTGGTTAAATTTTGGCAAAGCCATGCTATTTTGAATTTTAGTGAAGCGAGACATAGGAGTGGAAGTTAGTTCTCAGGTCACATAGGCCATTCGCTCAGCCAATCGGCAAGAGACCAGGCATGGCTGACACATATGTGACAGCAGTCACTCCTACATCACGCAGACTTGTAACCAAGTAGTGGGAGTTAGCGGAGGTTCAGTAGTATATTGTTGGATTAAGCTTGGGCACACTGATTTAGGACAGCGATGAGACTAGAAGTGTTTAAAGAAATCGGCGCCAAGCTCACACAAGCAGGTGCGTGTGCAGTGGGAAAACAGGAGTTCAAACTTGCATTAGTTTATTCCACGTTGTATTATGGGGACATGGCCTAGAGATATCATTAGCAATAACCAGTGAAAAATTTAATGCAGCAACCAAGTATTCATTCTCATTTTACAGAAATAGTAGTAAAACGATAATTCATCGAAGGCAGTCTTGTTGTATTTTATTTAGTATTTATACACAATACCTCCACAACTGCCGGAATCGCAATTTCTCTCTCAACCCTGAGATTATATAGCTTCTTTAAATGCCCAAAACAGTAAGAACCATGCAGAACTTATTAATAGCTAGACTGGGATGTGGGGTTGGAACCAATAGGTGGGGCTCAACAGTAACAACACGGGAATCCAGAAGTACAAGGCATCCACCTTGTCCAGAAGCTGAGGACATCGCAGCACCATCGTGGAACCACCTCATTAAGTGACACCAGCAACTTGGTGGCCAGACCAGGCCAAGCAAAGCCCAGCCATGAGGAACAGAGACACATGTGGCACCAGCCAAACCGAACAGACTTCAACGAAGCGAAAGAAAAACTTCAACAAAAACAAAGTAAGACTAATAATATTATTTATTTGTTTATACTTTTACATAACAGTAAAACCTTTAGCAAAATGGAGGACGCCGTGAACCAACAGGAACATGTAGATAGTGAAGAAATAGACAATGTAGGCCAAGAACAGATAGTATATATAGAGCAAATAGGATCCCAAGTAGTTAATCCCAGTGTAAATATAACGCTAGAGCAATTACAAGCCATGTTAGCTGATATAACATAGCAAATCAGCCCGAAATTAGATAGCTCGACTAAGGAAACCCAAAGTAGAATGGATAGTTTAATCCAGGAAACACAAGACAGAATAGATAGTTCAACTCAGGAAACGCAAAGCAGGATAGATAGTTTGATTAAGGAGGCTATTAAGGACTTAAAACAGACCATGCGCTCAGAAATTGAGCAATTAAGAGTAAATTGTAGTGAAAATAGGGACAGTATTTTGCAGGTCCACGCAGAAGTAACAAAATGAAGTTTTATAAAAAATAAAAAGAATTTGAGTCGGATTTTGTATCACTTGTTTTTACTTACTGGGACCAGTAACCCTTAATTCTGACTGAAATTTACAAGTTTTGAAATGAAATTGTAATTATAAAATGTGTTCACGATAAATTTTGCCAGAATTTGCAGCAGGCACAGGACGATGCTAGTCAAAGATGCTAGTGTATAGAGAAGATATGATATACTGCATCCCAAAATTTGATACCAAGACTTCATTGGAAACACACATTTTGAGACCTCCTGAATCCAAAAAAGAATTTTTAGAAAAATGTCTGTGTGCTTGCATGTGTGTCTGTGGGCAGCATAGCTCAAAAATAAAATACTAAACTTGATACTTAGGTTTGGTGTCTTCCAAGGATGCCACACGAAGATTTTCAAGAAAATCACCCACTCCCAATTACCCATTACATCAAACATTTTTTTGAAAATTTTGATTTTCTCAAAAATTGCTCTAACGATTTTATTAAAATCTCTTATATTTAGATATTCATGTGACAAATAAAATATTTATCTTCAATTTTCTGGGAATAGCTTCTGAAGACATTTATTCTGGATGAATTTTGCATAACTGGTAAACTGTAAGAGATAGACAAAACTTACCACACAAAAAATGTAGTGCTCAAAATACATAATTTATGTTATATACATTTTTTTCGTGGATTTGACCGTTTTTGAGATGTTCTTTGCCCTTTTGCCAATTTTTTCTGGATTAGGATCAAGTAAATAGAAGAATAAGCTTTTTTAACAATAATTTACTGCAGAGATGTAGAGAAATTCATGTGAATAGATCACATCATACTTTTTTTTTTAATTTGTGCTAAGCTGAATATGACAACTGTTCAGCCTTGGCTCTTTACCGTAGTAATCATATTTTACAATAGTTTCTTAATTCTAATTTGTTACACACTTTTTGATTCTATTTACTGTCCATATCCATTTATTTTTCATTTTATATAAGAATTGACCAATCTTCTTACTGTCTGTCTGAAACATCTCAACTATCACTACATTTCTGTTTATTTAAAACCATTTCTTATTAATATACTCTTTTCTCCAAACTTCAGTCCCTTTACATTTAAATAATATATGTTTCATGTCCTCATTTCCACCACATATAGGACATTGATTTTGTGAAATACTCTTCCTTAAATCTTTTAATCTCCATACTCCTGCTTTCACCCATGCAATACCTTTTTGCTCCTCTTTTTTGTAACATCTATATACTTTTCCCTTCCCCATGAGTCTGGTATATAAAATATTAAACATCTCTTTTCAGCTATCTCACTAAATACTTTTTGTATTTCTATAACCTTAAATCTTTTCCTTGCCAATTTCTAGAAATTATTCATATTATTTTTTCTTCTCAACATATCTGTGACTTCCCATCCTCCTCCTAATCCCTATACTTCTATCCCATAGAGCATTTTTGCCTCAATACCATATTGTACATTTTTTCTAACCATCTAATATTTATATTAGGTACTTTGTATTTGCAACTTCTGATAGCTGATAAAGCTCCTTTTCCTTTTGCCAATGCAAATTTCTTTTGTTTTCTCCAATTGGCACCACTGTGTATTTTAACTCCTAGATAAATAAATTCTCTCACTACACTGTACCCTTTTCTATTTTCATTCTTCCATTTCTCAAACTTGCTCAATTTCCCCCGTTTTTTTTCAACACTATAATCTGTGTCTTGTTCTGATTCACCTTTAAACTCCATTGTTTACAGAACTTCATATACCCAAGGTCGCGGGTTCAAACCTGGCGGAGGACGATGGATTTTTTCGGGCGTAAAAATCCTTAGCATGGCTTCCTTTGGAAGGGAAGTAAAGCTGTGGGTCCCGTGTCATAGATTTACGGCACGTAAAAGAACCTCAAGCCTGATAAGAGAGGCCTCTGAGCAAAATTAAGCGATCTTTCACGCCCAATATAGAATGGGACACTGAGAACCAAAGCAGTTAAAGAGCGTCCATAAATAACAGGCCATTGTATACAGTAATTATTTAATGCTTGCCAGGGTTGTTTTAAACCATTCACTGTAATTGCACCCGCAACTATCATCTGCAAACAGTAATCCTGGAATCTGGATATTATTAATTATTGACACAGAGTTATTATTCTTCCCAATTTTCAATAACACCTGGAATCTGGATATTATTACTTATTGACACAGAGTTATTATTCTTCCCAATTTTCAATAACACATTAGGACCAGACTTTAATTACAACCTTACCAAGGTCTTTCTGTTGCTGGATTTCCATTGTTACAATCCCTTCCTCTGTTCTTATACAAAAGATAATCTCCTTATATAGTGCTCTAAGGATGTGCACCATTTGTTTACTCACTCCTTTGCTCAACAATTTATGCCACAATTGCAGTTCTATCCAATCATATGTTTTCTCTAGATCCACAAAAGCCACATATAACGTTCCTCTCTTGTCTTTCAAGAATTTATGTACCAATAATTTTATAATAAATAAATTATCAACTGTTCTCCCTTTTCTAAAGCCCATCTGAAATTCCAAGACAAACCCACACAAAACAGTTAAAAAAAAGTATTTATATATACAGCTGAAACTTGCTTATATGTTATTCACTTCAACATTTTTTGCACATATACGCTAAAATTTTAGGGACCAGTCGTTCTCCATTAAAATTTTCCTAAATTATAAGTTTTCTCGGTAATGCGTAACTTTTTCTGATTCCCATACACAAAATGTACCCATTTATACATTTTTAAAAAAAGTATGGTGGTATGCTTGCTGTGTATAGCCTTGGAATTGCCTGGTTTGCGGTTTTCATTGACACTTATCACTTCATTGTCGTCATACCGGATTAATAACCTTGGTTCCAACAGTCACTTCTCTGCTTTAAGTTGAGTACTGCTAGTGTGGTGTTTTCATTGTCATTTATCCTTTCATTGTCATTATATCGTTCCAACAGTCATTTATCTATTTTATGTGGAGTTTCGAGTTACAAACAGGAGAAGAAACATGTGTGAATATCAACCAGCAAGGAAGAAAATAAGAAAATCCTTAACTCTTGGTGAAAAATTAAAAATTCTGGATGAGGTCCATGCCAGAAGAGAAAATCAGTTACACGTTTTCTCATTTATACAGTATTTTATTAGCCTCCCTTGAAAAAGTGAATTCCACTATATACACATATATATATATATATATATATATATATATATATATAAAATTTATACTTATGTTCTCCATTTTCATGTGTTCATTTTATTCTTTGTATTTTGCTTACAGCCTCAATAATGGGCAGTCCCTACCTAGATCAATATGCTCATTGGGACATTCTATGTAAATAAATATTATATTCTTCAACCTGTGTATCCTACTTGCCATAATAACAGTAAAAATTGTGCCTACATTTCATATTAAAGCAATGCATTACATTGATTTGCCAATACTACCCTTGCCTTTGTATATTGGATGTATGATTGCTTTCCTCCACTTTTCCGGTATATAAGCCTTTACTTTAATTGTATTAAATAAGTCTACTAGAGCCTTAACTCTATTTATTTCAGTGCATCATTCTTTACGGAACTTTGTTGGAATACCATGTCTTCCAGTTGTTATATTTCTCTTCATTAATTTCTTCTGCTGAATTATTTCTTCACTTCTTATTATATCATCCAGTATATCCATATAGTTAATATCTATTTCCCAATTACCTATCTCATTTTTACTCTTTTTTCCCTATACAGTTTTTTAAAACATTCCATCCATTCTCCTAGTTGTATACTGGGTTTTGTTACATATTTATTATACATTGATTTTATAGCCTTCCACACCTCATTTACATTATTTTTATTTAGGACAAATTACTTTCATGTTTTTTCCTTCAGCTTATTTTCTTTTGTTAGTAATGAATTATATAAATCCCTCCCTTGCATGTACTCTTCCTTTAATTCTATGTATCCTAATTCCTGTACTTTATGAGCAGATGTTTGACTTGTCTATATTCATCAAACCAGCCCTATCTCTTTTTCTAAACCCTCTTTTCCATTTTCATTTCTTCCCTAGCTCTTAGCATAATAATGTTTAGAATGTTTATGGCACTTCCAATTTCTTTTTCTTTTGCCATTAAGTTTATTCTACACTGACATATTTAGCCATAAGTAGAATTTAGTGTCTGCCTAAAACTATTACCATATTCTTCCATTTGTATCTACTGTATTCTTTTATATTACACTTTTCTTCTCTTAAATTATAAACCATTTGCTCTGTATGTATTTTTATGTCCACTATCAATGCAAAATGTCCACTGTTAGAACTTAAACTTAGTACTTAAAATTGCCTAAGTATACCCCATGTTAATTAGCTATAATACATAACCAATCACACTTTGCCCATTAATACTAACAAATGTATATTCCCCATTCAAAATATTAAAGGCATTCACTTCACAGAATTCTATAAACTTCTCATACCCTTTATTGACTATCTTGTCTCTGCTGTATCTAATCTTCTCAGATTCTCCAATATATAGCTATTCATCCAGCTATTCCCTTCATTAACGTCATTTTCACCAAACTTAAAGTTAAAATCTCCCATTAATATTACCACATAATTACTATATTTCTTCTTTAAATTTTGTACATCTATCTCTAGATGTTAAAGGAAGTCCAGATTATGAAAGAGCGACGGAAGAGGAGGGGATTGTATACTATCCCTATACATAAAACATTTTCAACTATTTTTATTTTCTCTAGCCCCATATGTACAATGTACATAGGGATAGAGAAGGTATTGTAATGCACCTAAAAATTTGATACCGAGATTTCACCGGAAATATATGTTTTGGGATCCCATTTTTAAAAAAAGCGTGCATGCGCGTGTGCGTGTGTGGACAGCATAGTCCCAAAACGAAAAGACTGTTAAATAACAAACTTGGAATTTAGGTTTAGTATCTTCCAAGGATGCTACACAAAGATTTTTAAAAAAATCCCCCCACCAGAAACTTCCCTTTACATGGAAAAAAATTAGAAAATTTTGATTTCCTTAAAAATGGCTGTAACGATTTTGGCTAAAATCCTGTATATTAAAGCTATTTATATCTGAAGTAAAATGCATATCTCAAATTTTTTGGGAATAGCCTCTGAAGACCTCTTTATTCTGAATGAATTTTGCCGAATTTTGCTTAACTGCTAAACCGTAAGAGATAGAAAAAAACTCACTACACAAAAAAGGTACATCACAACAAAACACACAATTTATGTCCTTTACGTTTTTGTTTTGAAGGTAACCGTTTCCGAGATCTCCTTGTTATTGGATTCAATTGTGAAGTACTTATACTTTTCTCAGATAGGAAGTGTCCATTTTTCTTTTGTTCTACTCCTGGCCAAGCAAAGGAATTATTTGCAATGACAATCGCATAACGATAGCTTTTATAACATTTGACAATCACTTTAGCATAGCACATTCCCTTATTCCCTTCTACTTATAAGGAACTAAGTAATAAGAATATTCTGCTAATATTTATCTCAATTAGCATTTTGTACAAACAAGAATAATCTTTTGTAGGAGGTTTTTAGAGCAGCTGGAGAAAGTCATGTGAGTGTAACACATAGATTCTTTTATCCTCTAATACAAGCCATAGTATCTTTTTCCTTCTCAACCAAGTTCCTTTAACTCCTTTACTTAACGTCTTCCTTACAAAAAGTCTATACCTCCAGATGCCTTCCCCTTTTTTGGTACTGTATCCCCTTTTATCCCTAAGTAATCAAATTCCTTTATGTAAACCTGGTCCTCTTTTAGCCATGTTTTAACTAGTGCAAGGTAGTAAGTTTTGTTTGTCTATAACTGATTTAAACTCCCTGCATATATTTCGTTTTTAACTCCCTCACAATTCCAGAAACCAAGCCTACTTATATTCTCCCTCCCCTATTGTGAGCCTGATCTAAATCTGAATGTTTCTTTAATTGATCCCTTCTCTCGAAGAAGCCAATTTATTTCTGTCCAAATCTAAAATACTGCCATGCCGGATGATACAATGCTATCTATCTTCTTCCCCTTCTGTATTCTCCCACTACTCTGTTGCCATGCCTTCTTTCCCTGCAATGCCAAATTACGTGCTTCTAGTACTTCTCTCTTCTTGGAGACACTATTTTCCTGGGTGACGTCCCTGCACTGGCTCCTCCTCCTGTTGTCATCACTGCTGCTCCCGCTGTTGATGTCATTACTTCATCAACTGTTGCTTCTCTCCTAAGGATACTGTATGACATCTTATGCTGTTCACTGCTGACAGGTGAATTCCAGTCTCCATCTTTGCCCATATCCATTCCTTTTTGCTTGGACTTCGATTTTCTGTCTTGCTTCCAAAAGTCGGTGCTAACATCTGCTGAGTAATTGGACCTGATTGGACCTCCCTTAGCTCCTTCTTGTCCAGATGCGATATTCTTTCTCCATCAATCCACAACTCAACATTTCTAAGCTCTTCTTCCCTGGGTTCTTGCTTCTTTCATAATCTTAATTAAGTCCCTTTTCACATCTCTCTGTGCTATTGTCAGGTTCTTATTGATGAATGCATCGCTTCGTAAATAAGATCATCAGTAGCAAACTTTACTAGAATTGGCCTTTTCTTGCTTTGTCTTCCTACACGATATGTCTCCACAATCTCCCATCCAGCCAATTCCATTTCAAGCTTGTTCTTAAGGAGTTTTCTTATTTCTTCTGCTGGCAAGTTTCCTCTGAATACCAGATTTAGTCTTCTCCTCCTCTCATCTATTCTCTCCATTTTTTTCTTGATTCCCTCTACTTCCCTCCTTATTCCTTGCACCTCTTTTCCAATATCCTCCTTTATTTCACTGGATACTTGCTTCAAATTGTTTCTTATGCACTCTTCCATTCCATCCATTTTATTTAGTTTCCTTCTAGTTTCTCTTAACATTATTTCAATTCCATCGGGTGCTGGATTTAATTCAATTTCTCCAATCATTAGTAGCACAACTATTATGCTTCCTATTACTAACAGGTTCATCATTATATTTTCTTCCATTTACCTTTCTTTACTTTCAATATCCCAAATAGTCCAATTCTCATTCTATAGAGGAGTTCTAGCCCCATTGTCACTTATTTCACTTTTCTTCTCAGTGGCAGAGCTTCCTGCTTACACAACCTTCTTCTTCCACTGCTCACCTCACACCTTTTAAAATTTAATAATTTATTTATCAAAATTGAAGCATGGTTTCAAAAAAATTAATATGACCATTATCTTTAATATGCTTTTGAGAGGTTATATAAAACTTTTGAATCAAATTAGTGTGAACATTTTGAGTATGGAAAAGTGTTGGAAAAAAGTTTGCGAGAAAATAAGGTTTAAATTTGGGAGTGCCTGTTAATTAGCATGCACCTATCATCTATAGCTTCAGTTAATTGGTATTTAAAATGTACCAATTATGAAAAACAATATATCTTCTTAAAGTTTAGAATTCATATAATTTAATTCTGATACAAATTAATTTTTTGATTTCTCACAATTTTTGGTCAACTTTCACAAATGCGTCCCCTTAATGCCAATAAAGTGTAAGATACCATACTAAATACTAAGCGAATTATAAATAAATAAAAACACAATGCATGTACATACATACAGATATATCAGGATTTAAACATGAAACAAATGTTCTTCCTCTTTCACTTCTTAGGTTTCATTTACCTACCTAACATTTTTTCGGCGAGATACACATATTTCTGGCCTAATGAGATCCAACTTCTCAGCACCAATGCCGGACACTAGGGCTAAATCTTCTACTTTCTTAAATCTTCCTATTGCTTGTCTATATTCAACTATATTCTGTGCAATATTGCGCGTAATTCCTGGTAAGGTCATAAGCTCCTCTTCGCTTGCAGTATTTATGTTGAGTTGGTCCACCTGCTGCAACAATAATTTTTATATAGTTTCCTTTATTATTACAACCAATAATCCACAAAATGAGGAGTCTAAACTGCACTGTTTGCAATTTTAAAACAAAGACTATAACTTTGATAAGTGACTATCTTGAAGTCAAATTTCACCCAATCAGTTTATTAATATTGCTAGATTTCATTTTCATAGATTGCCTGTCTGACATTATGCAGTTCTGGATGCAATGGATACAAAAGCCGCTAAATTTCCTTGATTTTATTTCTGTGATCTTTTTAGAAATATATTTCAGACAGTACGTCTTGCACGAATCTCATTAAGAGTTGTATTGCCAATTCCTTTAACCATTCCATTTTCTCACTAGTAAACATGGAGTAAGCATGGATTACTGAGTGATTGTTGGGCTGAAGTTAATCAGATCTGTGCAAAGTTATCTGAATACATATTGTACTCAACATACTGAATAACACATGTTGGCTCATTGTGTTGAATCAATATGTTTTGTTGATTGTTAAAACAGTGGTGAGCTGCCTTTACAGTAAAGAAGCAAGCACTGCTATTTTATTTTCCAAAATTTTCTATATTAGTTGTTCTTTATAAAACATTAAAGAACTTCTTTAAAAATAATTTATTAGACTGGGTCCATTTTTTTCTCGATCTAGATAATCTTAAGGTTTTTTTTTTTAATTTCACATAATTGTACTAAACAATTTAAGCTTGGAACGAACATTCTGACTCATGTATAGGGTGAACCATTAAAACACCAGTTTTTAATTGTACACTATTGTTGCATTGTTGGCATGGGAGTTGTTAATTTTGTTTACTGATTTTGTAATCAGTATTTCCTGCAACTAGTTATCAGGTTTTACAGCAGAAAAATGATTCAAAACTTGCAAATATGCATAGAAGCTTGTGACAGTGATGTGACTAAATAAAAAATAATTATTGATTGTAAAAACATATTACAAATCTGATGAATATTATGCAGAAACTATGTGGAAGGTTCGTACGGCTCTCAGTTGTGATAACGCACCTAATGAGTCAACAGTTCGTAGGCTAATGACAAAATTTGAGACGACAGGTTTGAACTGACTCTCATTCCAGCTGGTATAATGACAACATGCAATTGTGCACAATAATGTTGCCATAAATCCATTAAAAACAATTTCTCATTTACAATAGTTGGGCATTTCGAAAAGCTCCCTCCAGCGAATTCTCACAAAGGTTCTTCATATGCTGCCTACAAAATTGAGTTAACCCAACATCTGAAAGCAACAAACCATTCATTGGACAGTTTATTGAATGGATTTTGGCAAACAATATGCAGACAACAATTTTACAAAGAAAATAATCTTCTTTACAAAGGTCATTTTCATTCACAAACAGAATTGCTACTTTTGGATGGGTGGGCAGGCAGAGAATCCTTGTGTAACCCATTCAAAGATAAATTATTTGGAAAGTGTAACTGTGAGTTATGGATTCTAAGCTGGTGCGGTGGCCTTACTTTTTTTCAAGATGAAAATAGAATTGCCATGACAGTATATGGACAACACTAATGGTTGAAAAATGTTTATGGCCTTATATTAATGATGTGAATATGGAGCAATTATTATTCCAACAGGTTGACACTACCAGCCACACCTCACTCAATATATTAAGTTTTGTCAAGGAATAAATTTCCAGCCCGAGTTCTTTCATGCAACTGCAAACAGCAATCAGAACTAGCTAGCAAGGTCTTGGGACTTACAATACCATAACTGAAGGAAGAGGTTTGAAATGTCACCAACCAAATCAAGGAGCAGATTTGTCTGAAGATGATAACAAATTTCATTCTTAGAGTTATAATATAAACAGCAAGTCCTGGAGGACGTATGCCAATGCAATTTTTCATACATAATGTTTTCCTTTCTCACAAGTATTGCTGAGTATCCAATTTATTGAGGTTAAAATTTGTTACATTTTATGAAAATAGAGTACTTTATTCAACATTAAAAACTGGCATACAATGGTCCACTAAAAACATAGAACAAAAATTAGAGTACATATTTTAATGTATTTTTTTGCCATGATCTGTGTTTCATATTTATGCATATTTTGGGATTTTATAGTGCAGGAAATTCTAGTCTCTAGTAATGTACTTGCCACAAGATATTACTCTGATACAGTGAAATTTGAATTAATGTGTTACTAATATTACCCCAATTAAGGATTCAAAATAAAATTGATGGGAATGTATTCTGCAATTTTTGCAGTAAAGAGTTCAGCATTTCTGTTCTATTTCTCAACATGTTTTAACCCAGTTGTTCTTTCTAAAATATTACAGAACTTCTTTACCACATACTTCAGTCTGTGATCTGGATTTGGTACTTTTGTTACTCTGCCTTTAGAGCTGTTTTGTGGTTACTTTTTGGTTAGTTATAAACTTTTATGGCCCTAAGCCGCAAAGCATAATCTAAGGATGTTTTTATAAACAGAGGAGTGGGGCATAATAGAGGGATCTGTGAAGTTAAAATCTCAATGAACTAAAGAAGAAATTAAAACCTCAGCAATCTAGCAGATTTCAAATCTAAACATGTTAATATTTTCAACACTTTCAAATCTGGACCATCTGTGGAAGATTAAGTAGCCTTCTTTAAAATAATTAATTACATTATATCCATTTTTAATTGTATATAGGTAGCAGTAGAGGCTAATAAAATTTCAGATAAAGTATCTAAAAATTTAAGTTCTGTGTCACTTATAGTTACAAACATTAACAAAAATGAAAATGCATATTGGAATATTTTTTGCTTGAACATTTATGTTTCATAATTTGAGTGCATGAATATTGGCATAATTTAGGATTTATAATGCATGAAATACTCATCTCTAGTAACAAGGTAATTGTTGTAAGACATCATTCTGCTACAGTGAAATTTGTAGAATCATGATTATTAAATATTTAGTTCATTTGTTTTATTCTTAACATTTAGATATTCTAACATTTTAATTTAGCCTAATTTTCATGTTCAGATTTTTCAAATTAGTTTAGTTTAACATCAGTATAGGCAAGACTTTGTGTTGACAATTATTTTAAAAATTTGCATTAATAATTTTAATTAACAGTGTTTGTGTAGAACATTCTATATAAATCTGCATTAATTTCTCATTAATTTTAGGATAGAATTAATGAGTAAAGAATGACTGAAATTAAAATTAAGAGATAATTAAACTAACATTTATTTAAAACCTCATATATCCAAATTCAAACCATTTATTTAAAGACAATATCATAAATAGAATTAAATATTTCACAATTAGACTTCACCAAAATGCAACATGACATTTCTGTTTCTCATAGTTCTCCTGTCTGTTAAGTTATACAATGCCATCAGATTAAGTGGCCATGCCCTTATCGCAAATTGGGTCTCGCATGCGCCACTCGCCTGTTGAGATTGCAGTTCTGCTATTGCGCCACAATTGGTGACCTTCTGACTTGTGCTATGTATATAATAAATAAAGACAGTAGAGAACTCCTTTGGTGGTTTTCAATATGCTTTAGTGCAGTTATGGTTCAATATTCCTTCGGAAGGGAAGTAAAGTTGTGGGTCCCGTGTCATAGATTTACGGCACGTAAAAGAACCTCAAGCCTGATAAGAGAGGCCTCTAAGCAAAATTAAGCGATCTTTCACGCCCGATATAGAATGGTATGCTGAGAACCAAAGCAGTTAAAGAGCGTCCATAAATAACAGGCCATTTCCATTTCAATATACTATAAAACAAAGAATTTTCATTTGTCGCAACTTTGTAAAATAAATCTCTGTGCTATAGAGCATTTTGGAAATGCTTTCCTGATATTGGTTCCTCTAACAACTGTAGAGCACGGTGCATAAACTACTCAAGTAGGGGATCAGAGTTAGGCCATAAAAAAAATCAAAAAGGTCATGTTTTAACAGAGGAATAGGTTGATGATTTTAATGTATACGGTTTGAGCTTTCATTTTCTCAAAGTTACAATTTTTATTTTTGAGGCAATTTGAAAGACTAAGTGTATAATCTGATCCCCGAACATTACAAGAACTACAAAATAATATAAAGGAAGAAATAACCAACATATCCCAAGAAGAATTACAACATGTTTTAATAATCTATTGCTGCAATGCTGAGCAGAGGAGTAATGTACCTAAGGGACATCTAATATTGTAATTTATGAAATAATAATTGCTCTAGTTGACCCTGTTCATTCATTCAATTCATTTCAATGTAATTTACGGTACATGTGGGTGAAAAAGTGTCAGTAGGGAAGCAGTGTGCTACCACATACCAGGTGCCATTAAATGCGTGGCCACTTAATCTGATGACCCTGTACCTATGCAGATAAAAATCTCTCAGATTTGTATCAGTAGCCAAATGACTTTTTGCAGTAAATGTGGCAAGACCAACCTTTTGCTTTCAATTGTAAGAGTGCTATTACTACATCTCATTTGTTTACGTTATCACCATGGCTAGCTGTTCAACAATGTCACAAAGTTCTTTGTAACTAAGAACCCTTCATTTTTACATGTTTTTCATATGCAAAACACCTCCATTTGATTTTTGTGTTTCAGAACTTGCACAACACATCATTAGCACTTAGATAAAATCCTTATTCTCGATATTGTTCAATGCAGGATGTCACACTAATTTTACTAAGTCTTCTTATTTATAATCTTTAAAGCGCAAGTACATGCAGATGATCTGTCCAGGAGAATATTCTCACAGTAATACAATATCTGATGGTAATTCTGTGCAACAGCTCTATTAACCCTGGTAAGTGCTAAATAAAATGCATGTATGTATTTGCTGGATGCCAGCCACTGTGTTAATGTGCAGATGCAAGTTTTATTAATATTTTCAAGAATATATCCCCACCACAAGCTACCATTTATAAGTAATTTGAAATTTTTCTACAGAATTGAACATATCCTTAACCCCAATCATTTTGTGGATATTTATTGTGCACTTTACCACACACGTTTTGCTTTAAACATTGCTTATTTTTAAGAACATTTTAGTGAAAGGATGTTTTGGAAAAGTGATACATATGAATAGAAATATTTCTGATTTTCCAACAGTTGGAACCCATTGACAATGAATCCCGCATGGCTTCGAAACCGGTCTGGAAAAATTCTACCTAAGTGATACATAAGTGTTACAAACACAACTCCGAAATATTCTATTGTTTATTTTTGTTTGATATCTGTGTTTTAATTCCTAGTATTATTTCTTCTGATTTCTTTGCTTTTGCACACAATCGGCGCCTATTTACCAGTTGCTCATGTTTAGGTATGCATATTCAGTTTCCTGAAGTTGTTAGTTATGCACGTATTTAGAAATCACTAAATTAATAGTCATCGCACTGCATTACCTATCTGACAATTGCTTCCAAGGAGTTAACTTTCCACTACTATTAAGTGAGCACAACAGGAGTAGTTTTATATGGTGCACCTGGTCAGATTATAATACAGTTCCAGGGTGTCAGTTCATAGACCAGCCACGTGCACTAGTGTCAATTTATTGCTAGCTCCATTTAGTTATTCTGTGCATGCATGTACTGTATGCAATGGCTATGTTTAATATTAAAGCAGGTATTTCTTGCTTATTACCTTATTTCAGTACAGTGTAGGTGTTGGAACAACTAACTTCATTTCATTGAAATCCTAACATTGTTTCACAACTTCTAGCTTCATAGCATGAAGTAAATGTTTAGATAATTATTTACAAGTTGGGCCGCTAACTCTCTCCGCTGCGACTTATACCAATTTTGCACTCTAACAGGACCGGTGTGGTTAGAGGAGGATTAGGGGTGGGGAGATGGTTTAAAAAACTAATGTTGCTACCCGTTTATATACACACACTAACCTAAACGGATTGGAACCTAACCTTGCGCTAAATTTGAAATCCACAGGCTTTGAAATTGTCATCATAAATACAAAGTCAATCAATCGCACTTAGTGTCATTCAATTTTAGAGTGGCCGAAGTTCTGCATAATAAAATTCACTGAACAGCTGTATCTGCGTGAAACATACTTGTCATACATCAGCACAGTGTCTAGCGACATATGCCGGTGTTGCATTCCACAACACTGTTAGCCTGTCACCGACAATGAAACTCAGGTTTTAGGCACTTTAGTGTGTAGTATTATTATATATTTACATTGCAAAAGTACTACAAGACTTCTTTATTTATATTCCACTCCTTCTAGGCAGCATACTTCATAAATATTCACAAAAAAGGATCGCTACGCACACATAATAAATTAGCGTTTAACTTAATTACAGAGCTTTTCTGATAAAAAAAATTGGTGAAAACGTAACAGTCAAACCACAATTTGTTTAATTTCTAGAGGGCCCGAAGTTCTCTATAATAACCAATGTTTATTTTCTTATTTTTACAACTTGAAATAAATGCACATTTTTCTATGCTAAATAAAAAGTTGACATTTCTCATTTAAGTACTCTAAAAAACATTTTTTTTCAATTCCCACAAACCCAACTTTATTAGGTCCTTTACGAAGATGAATATATCCTAATACTTTACGCTCTAATAAAGTAAAAAAAGCCACACCAACCATTACAAAAATAATTAAAATTAAACTCAAAATATGTGAAATTCTCAAAAATATGCAAAAAAAAAAAAAACAACAAAAAAATTAGCCTATACATAATTTCAAAATTATGTCAAATGCATGCAAAACATTTTGTTTTTAATTCTACAAATATCTTATTTATTAAAAACAAAAACTCTTGCCAATAAACTTTAGTTTATCTCAACAATGGAAAAATTTCCAAGCCCTATCTTAACAGGGGCATCACCAGTGTAATAAAAATCAAGTTTTAAGAGAATACATAATCACTGTAGTATTTAAAATGTAGTGTATGATAAAGCAACATCTTAAAAGAATGCATAATGTCACAGTAATGAATTCTGCAGAAGAAAGTTCTCAATTATGGATAAATCACATAAGAAGAAAATTAGATAAAAATTATTGCCTAGTTAGTAAAAACAAAGGTGATTAATGAAAAGGTTCTTGTACTTTAATACGTTTCCAGAATTGGGCATTTCTTCAATACCTAGTTCTATAGAAAATGTATGAAAACATTGTGAAATTAGTACTGAAACTGCAGGGGATCATTGTGGTTTAGACAAGCAGATTCCTTAGCTATGTTCTCCCATTGCTCCACAATTTTGCGGCTTTCTGCTGTAAACTGCTTCACCCCTTTACTTATAAAAAAACATCACTTAGCTATTGCCTTGCATCTTAGGGTCACCAAGACTGGACAACACTTTGTGATTTAGTATACTCAAGTATAGTAGTATTTGTTAGTCATCTGCAGTTGTGAATAACAATAGTGATAGCTAGGAAACAATCAACAGGAAATATGGCAAACTGTTTCCATACACAACTATAAGTATTGAAGAATGTCGCCCAAGTTGTTTCGTGTGGTGTTTCAATGTTCAAATTACCAGCAATAGCTGTAACATTTTGCTGTTATTGTCAGAGAGACTTCAGCAACTAAAATAATTAATCCATGCCTTTCCATGATGCCATGGTGATGCTAACCCTTTTCTAATGCTAGTAAAATTATTTGAGACAGTACTTTTAATATGCAACGTTAAACTTTCACAGGTGCGTATTGTTGTATCACTGTAGAGCTTTTAATTTTTGTTGCCTGCAAAATGATTGGAGCTATCACATCTTTCTGTGAAAATTAATATAATTAATAAAGTCCTTCAAACCCTCCACCCTTGCTTACACTGTCCCCTATTTTCCTCCCTGATTTAAAAGTTCTGGTATTAACACTATTTTGTTTGGGAAATTTATGATTTCAAACTTCCAAATGCTTAGTCATCATATTAAAGAAAAGTAATACTCTCTGTCAAGGGGTTTGGTTTCATTTTAAACTTCAAATGCACTAAATGACTTTAAAATGCATCTTGTAACTAGCTTTTACAACAGTCATCACTTGTCACTCACTTTCCTCACTTGTATAAAAACGTTGAAATCAATTACCTTTAAATCCACATCTATGAAATTGAATGCTGCACTTAGAGATCCTTGATGAGTTTGTGATCGTCGTGGGAAAGGAGACCTCCATGATTCCCGAAACGATTTTCTTCTTCCCCTGCGTGTTCCTGCCGGAACACTGGAGTTCTGCCCCATCGTCATTTACATAGGACACTTGCTGGAGCCATTTCTGTCACTAAAATAGTAAACAAATGCTGTGTTCAATACGAAACAATTGGAAATGTGACACTTCAATTGTACTTTAACGCCATCACAATATTATCCTAAAGTTCATCCTTTGGTAAGTAAATGACTTCACTGATTTTAATATCGATGACTCACATGAGAAGGATTTACCTTCACCCACTTAACTTCTTCAAATCTGTTACAACCGATACGTTGCAATGACAGCTACACAACGACTTCCGGAACTGTCTTCTCATTTAAAATATCTCTTCATATGACTTACCTTCTTTGTGACATGAATATGAAACACAATGAATATGACCTTTGACACTCAGCTGACTGACAAATCACGTCCATGTTTATCTACCACGGCAACTGTGATGATCACTCTTTGCTATATCATTCCTAACCATGTCTGCCACTCTAAACAAATTGATAAGCTTGTGTTGCAAATTCTTCCGCATGCTGCGTAGGTGTGTCTATCGCGTGCAGTGTTTATGTAAGTGAAAGAAAACAATTCCCTCATATGAGTGTAAAATCTATAGCTAACGAAATCTAAGAAATGAAACTCGATTCGCTACATCGCAACTGGTGTGAATAGTGAGAAGCGTTAAAGGACTTCCTAACTTTCTAATAATTTTCGGTGGCAAACAACCTATACACTTGTATAAAGAGAAGTAAGCATGTTTCTTGTGTGTATCCGCTCTTACAGATCAAATTATATCATAGAGAGGATTTCCCATTGGAAAGGGAAGTAAACATGGTTTCTTGTGTAGGTATATCCGTTCTTACAGATCAAATTATATAATAGAGGATTACCCAAGCCTTTTTGTTAAATTGCACTTATACTGATGGGAACTGATGGGAACATCATATAGGTCTTAAAATCAATTTAAACATGGAAACCAAGGGAAAAAAATAAAGCAGTTCTCAAATTAAATAAAATAATGAACTAACAGCTGTGTATAAATCATTGTGGCCCAACTAAATTTTTGTCCATGTCACATAATAGAATAAAAAATCTAATGTGCTATATTCACATAATTTTATCTACCTGCTTATGATGCAACAAACTGTATTTGCAATAGTGTGTTCTTCTACTTCACGCTTATCAAGATAAACAACAGCAGAGTGTTTTATTACACATTACTTCCTTGCACAAGAGGAATGAGGAAAATCTAGTAAGCTAAAGCGATAGTAAACTCAAATATTTTAAAAGCCGGTCGCTTGACCGGGAGAAAGAAAAACGAATAACAATTTCTCATTTGCGAAAAGTTTAAGAATTTTGAATGTGGTTTTAGTTATGAGCGCTCTTTAGCTGATATGATTCTCAGGGTCACATTCTATATAGGTCGAAAAAAGCGTCTTAATTTTGCTCAAGGGCTTGAAGTTATTTTACACCCCGTAAATAACTTCACCGGAAATATGTTTTAGGGTCCCAAATATCAAAAAAAAAGGCATTTTCACAAAAAGGTCCGTGTATGTGTGTGTGTCCGTGTGTCTGTGAACACGATAACTCAAAAACGAAAAGTCGGTAAAATACCAAACTTGGTATTTAAGTTTAGTATCTTCCAGGGATGCGACACGAAGATTTTGAGAAAAATCCCCCCACCCCCAACTACCCTTTACATGGAACTTTTTTCGAAAATTTTGATTTTCTCAAAAATGGCTCTAACGATTTTGATTAAAATTTCGGATATTAAACATATTTACCTGACAAATGAAATGTATATCTTGAATTTTCTGGGAATAGCCTCTGAAGAGTAGTTTATTCTGGATGAATTTTACTAAATTTTGAATGACTGCTAAACCGTAAGAGATGGACAAAAACTTACTCCACAAAAAATGTAGAGCACTTTAAAACACACAATTTATGTTATATACATTTTTTTCGTGGAGTTCGTCGTTTTTGTGACATTCCTTATTTTTGGTTTCTGCTATGAAAAACGTATACTTTTCTCATACAGGAACTTGTCAACGCCTATCCATATAAACTAAGGAACTTCATTGACATAGCAACCAGCTTTTGACTATCACTTTAACCTACGGTTGTCCCTTATTTCGCTCCTACTTACAAGGAAGCGAGTAATAAGACTATTTCTGCTAATTTTTTCTGGTTAGCATAAAGTAAATAGAAGTATAAGTTTTTTAAGAATTTTTTGTTGTAGAGATATGGAGAAAGTCATATGAATGGTACACATCAGATTTTTTTGGATATTCGGGATCCTAAAACATATATTTCCGGTGAAATCTCGGTATCGAATTTTTGGGTAGAGTGCAATTCTTTCTCTATACACTATGTACATAGTGCGTATGGAGAAAATAAAAAGGGGGCCGTTTGTTGAAGCTGTCTACAATGGAACAATTTCTTATTCTTTGCACATTTCTCTATGATATTGTGTTTAATTATAGAAACTTTCCCCCGTGACGAAAACAGTTGCTTGCATGCACCGATGAATTTCAGGGACGATGTTATCTTGGGATCGCTTAAGCTGCCAAAATGCCGCGGACACAATTTATTGGTCAACTCATCTACTTTAGGCGCGTTCGTTGAAAAAGAAAAACAAGAGATCACAAAATGGCTCACTATTTTTACTTTCTCTAGCCCGCATACAATGTGCTTAGTGGATAGAGAAGGTATTGTATTCCATCCACAAATTTGGTGTCGAGATTTCACCGCAAATACATGTTTTGGGGTCCTTTGAGTCCGAAGAAAACAATTTTTAGAAAAAGGTCCATGTGTGTCTGTGGACAGCATAGTTCAGAAACGAATAGACCGTTAAATACCAAACTTGGTGTTTAGGTTTGATATCTTCCAAGGATGCGACACGAAGATTTTCAAGAAAATTCCCCCTCCCAAAACTACCCTTTACATGGAAAAATTTGCAATAATGTTGATTTTCTCAAAAATGGCTCTAACGATTTTTAATAAAATGTATTATATTAAATGTATTTATCTCCCAAATAAAATGTATATCTTGAATTTTCTGAGAATAAGCAGCCTCTGAATACCTCTATTCTGGATGAATTTTGTTTAACTACTAAACCGAAAGAGATAGAAGAAAAAAAATACTCATAAAAAATGTAGATCTCGTCAAAACACATGATGTATGTCCTTTACGTTTTTTGCTGTGGAGATACCGTTTCCGAGATACTCTTTGTTATTGGTTACAATTGTGAGGTACTTTTATTTCTAACGACATGAAGTATCCGTTTTTCTTTTGTTCTACTCCTGGCCAAGCAAAGAAGCGATTTGCAATGATAAACGCATAACGACAGCTGTTAAAACATTTAACTATCACTTTAGCATAGTTCATTCCTTTAGTTCCCTTCTTCGTACAAGGAACCAAGTAATAGTACATTCTGCTAATGTTTATCTCGATTAGCATGGTGTCGAAAGAAGAATGATCTTTTGTAAGAAGTTTGTTTGTAGAGGGCTAGAGAAAGTCATGTCAGTGTAACACATCAGATTTTTTACTATTTATTCATTTGTTTATTTCACTACAAAAGAGAGTTCTTGTAACTGCATATATTCCATATCTCAAAGTTAACACACCCTAATCAAACGAAACTGTAAGCTACGATATTGGAGTTGTGCTCTGAAGAATGAGAGAATGGAATGTCGAGATGATATTGGGAACTAGTTGTACTTAGGGCAGTAAACTTTCATTATACAGTTAAGTTCTACTTTAAGGAACGCCACTTTAACAAATATTTTAGTTCAAAGTAAGAAGCTGAATACCACTCTGTATCTTCATAAGCGTCTATATTAAATTATTTCAATTGTAGAACGTCCGTCGTTACAATGAAAATCTCAGTGTGGCGAAAGCAAGGGGTTTCCCTTAATGAATATATGATTGTATGAATTTTTATTATTTTATTATTTTTTTAATTAATTGTACAGCCGCCGACATGTAAGATTGTGATCCTCAATTTGAATTTTACATGAAAAAAATCTAATGTATTTCATTCACATGACTTCCTCTACATCCCTGTAAGAAATTATTGTTAAAAAGCTTATTCTTCTATCTACTTTATTCTAATCGAGATAAACATTAGCAGAAATTGTAATTATTACTTGGTTCCTTGTAAGTAGAAGAGCAAAAATCTAACGTGTTCCATTCACATGATGTTCTTCTCAAAACTTTTATTAAAATAATTAATCTGTAATCTACATCATGCTAATCAAGATAAACATAAGCAGAATTAGTCTTATTACTAGCTTGCTTGTAAATAGAAGGGAAATAAGAAAATGCACAGGCTAAAGCTATATTCCTTCCTTTAAAAGCCGGTCACTATGTGAAACAATTGAAATTCCAATCTCTTTGCTTGCAAAGAATAAACAAACGAAAAACGAGAAAAAAAGATGTTTTCCCGTTTGAGAAAATTTTAAGTGACTTAAAATTGAAACCAATAATCCGGAATGTTTCGTTAACTCTACAAAAAAGGTATGACATAAATCGTGAGTTTTAATGAGATCTACATTTTATGTTGTAAGTTTTTGTATATCTCTTATGGTTTGTCAGTTTTATAAAAGTTATCCAGAATGAAGAGGTCTTCAGAGGCTACTTCTAGAAAGCTCATGGTATACATTTCGTGTGTCATAAAAATATTTTATACAAAGGCATTTTCATCAAAATCGTAAGAGTAATCTTTGAGAAAGTCCAAATTTTCGAAAATGTTCCATGTAAAGGATAGTTTGAGGTGGGGGGATTTTCTTGAATAATTCGTGTCGCATCCTTGGAAGATACTGAACTTAAATATTAACTTTGATATTTAACAGACTTTTCGTTTTGAGCTATGCTGCCCACAGACATACACACACACAAACACACACGGACATTTGTCTAATTTCTATTTTTTTTTATTCAGGGGGTCTCAAAACGTATGCGTACATATTTCCGGTAAATCTGGGTATAAATTTTGGGTGTAATTTAATACCTTACCTATACACTATGTGTATAGTACGTATAGAGAAAGTAAATTGGTGTTATGGCGCGGCCTTTTTTTTTTTTTTTTTGGAAACCATTCAACATACCTACTGAGACATCACTCGTCACTTCTAGACATCACTCATCACTTCAACATGTATCTGCCTTGTTAATTGAAAATCATCTACAGAGGTAGAAATTTCTAAGCATTAAAGCTAGGATGAAAGGAAATGAAGTTGAACTGTTGTTAGATTTACGTAGTGACGTCGCAAGTTATAACCCACCACAACCGTTAATCGTCAAACCGTGTTTACCTGTTCACCAACAATTCATGGCCGTATTGTTTACATGCATTGTATTGACATAATGGATTGACAGAGATAACTTGAAGCCAGTTGCTTAAGTATTCCCACCCTGGTTATCAGTTTATTGTAGTTAATTCTAATTCGTCAAGTTTAAAATGTGTTCCCATTCCATAATCTACAGAAAAGTAACGTTGCAAAAGTAACGTTGTGCCTTCACTATTTATGCAACTTTGGTTTTTGAGCTCAGATATTCATATATGACGTGCCCATGTCAAATAAATGTTACATTCAAGTAATGTTAACAATGTGCATATATAAATGAAATGGTGACTGTTCTTTAGGATAAAATTAATTTTATGATTCGTCACGTATTTTAGGTCAGAAAAATGCCATGTTTTAGTTTACATAATGTATAGAGAAGGTAGGTATTGTATTCTACTCAAAAATTCGATACCGAGATTTCATACATATTTGGTGACCCTCTAAATACAAAAGAAAACACTTTTAGAAAAATGTCCGTGTGTGACTATGCGCGCGTATGTGTGGGGGGGGGGGGGGGCAGCAGAGGCCAAAAACGAATAGTCCCTTAAATACAAAACTTGGCATTTAAATTCAATTTCTTCCAAGGATGCGTAGATTTTGAAGAAAATCCCCTCCCCTAACTATCCTTTACATGGAAAAATGTTTGAATATTTTGATTATCACAAAAGTCAAAATATTCACGATTTCAATTTAAATACCATATGTTAAATTTATTTACATAACAAATAAAACGTATATCTTGCATTTTCTGGGAGTAGCTTCTGAAGACTTCATTAAGGATGATTTTTGCAAAACTAGTAAACCGTAAGAGATAGACAAACTTACTGCGCAAAAAATGTAAATCTCTTGAAGACATACAATTTAAATCATACATTTTACTTTCTCTAGCCCCATATGCACAATGCACATAGGGATAAAGAAGGTAGTTCCACGCAAAAATTCATGTCGAGATTTCACGGAAATATATGTTTTGGGGTCCCCTGAGTCCAAAAATAGCATTTTAGAAAAAGGTCCGTCTGTGTGTGTGGACAACATAGCTCGAAAACGAAAAGACCGTTAAATACCAAACTTGATATGTAGGTTTGGTGTATTCCAAGGATGCGGCATGAACATTTTCAAGAAAATCCCCCGACCACGAACTCCCCTTTACATGGAAACATTTTCGAAAATATCTAAAAAATGGCTCTAACGATTTTGATTAAAATCCCGTATATTAAAGATATTTACATCCCAAATAAAATGCATATCTTAAGTTTTCTGGGCCTCTGAAGACCTCTTTATTCTGGATTAATTTTGCCGAATTTTGCTTAACTGCTAAACCGTAAGAGATACACAAAAACGTACTACACCAAAAAATGTAGATCTCGTCAAAATACACAATTTATGTCCTTCACGTTTTTAGGTTGTTTTGTTTTTAATTGTAGGTACCGTTTCCGAGATATTCATTATTATTAGTTTCAATTGTAAAGTACTTATACTTTTCTCATGTGTTTTTCAATTGTCCGTTTTACTTTTGTTCTACTCCTGGCCAAGCAAAAAAGCCATTTATATTGACAATGGCATAACGATAGTTTAAAACATTTGACTGTCACTTTAGCATATGCATTCCTTCTACTTATGAGGAACTAAGTAATTAGGACATTCTGCTATTTATCTCGATTAACATTGTGTGGAAGTAAGAATAACCTTTTGTAAGAAATTTGCAGAGCAACTAGAGAAAGTCATGTGAGTGTAACGCATCAGATATATAAATATATATGTATATATATTTTTTTGTTTTTATTTTGAGTTGGCTGTTACCGAGATATTCCTTGTTTTTTCTTTCAATTTTAAAATATTTAAAACGTTTCTCATACGGGAACTTGCGAACTCCTGGTCATGCAAAGAAACGGATCGCATGGCAACCAGCTTTCAAAAGATTTGACTATCGCTTTAGCCTAGTTTTTAGCCTTATTTCCCTCCTACTTTTAAGGAAATAAGTATTAAACCATTTCTGCTAATGTTTACATCCATTAGCAGAAGTACATAAAAATAAGTTTTTAATAATAAATTGTTACAGAGATGTAGAGAAAGTCATGTGAATGGAACACATTAGATTTTCTTTAAAATATGTCGTTTTAATATATATCCCATAAATACTGAATATTTTAATTACATTGTTTAAATAACGATAATTTAAACCTATCGCTCTGCATTCTGAGTTCATATTGCAATTTAAAGTATAAAGCTATCAGAATACTTTGTTTCGTAGTTATCATGTTTTTAGTGCAGCTTAGTGGAACTCGCAATCAGAAAGAGTAAACACACTGCGTGTCCATATGCGTTTCACTTTCATACAGTTTGCCTGTCCGACAATCTCCGTTTACTGACAGCTGAAATTAGAGAATTCCATCACATTGAAGTCTAGTTTAACTTTACGACTGTCTGAAAATATATGGTTGTTTAATGGAGAAAGATTCTACAGTAATAAAAAATCTGATGTGTTTCATTCACATGACTTTCACTAGCTTTCTCATAAACAAACTTTCCTTACAAAAGATTATTCTTTTATCTACGTCATGCTAATCAAAATAAGCATTGCCAGAAGTTTTGTTTCTTTGTGAGTAGAAGGGATCTGAGGGAATAAACTAAGCTGAAACGATAGGTAGATCTTTTAAAAGCCGGTCACTAAGTGAAACAATTTAAATTCGGATATTTTTGCTAGCTTGCAGTAAATAAAGAGAGACGAAAATAAAAATGTCTCGCGTTTGAGAAAAGTTTAAATACCTTAAAACTCAAACCAATAACTCGGAATATCTTGAAAACGGTTAACTCTAAAATATATATGACATAAATTATGTGTTCTAATGACATCTACATTATTTGTGCAGTAAGTTTTTGTCTACCAGTTTACCAGTTATACAAAAGCTATATAAGGTCATCCAAAATGAAGAAGTTATTCCCAGAAAATTCAAGACATATAGTTTGTTTGTCATGAAAATATCTTAACATAAAACTTTTTAATAAAAATAATAAGTCCATTTTTGGCAAAATCAAAACTTTCGAAAAATGTAAGATGTTGAATTTAAATACTAAACTTGGCATTTAACCGACATTTCGTTTTTGAGCTGTGCTGCCTCCCCCCCCCCACACACACATAAACATGTTTCTAAAATGATTTTTTTTATTCGGGGGGTCTCTCCGGTGAAATTTCGGTATTGAATTTTTTGGGTGGAATGCAACAATTTCTCTGTCCACTATGCACAGTGTACATACGGACTAGAGAAAGTAAAACAGAACATGATGTAAGCGCAGTTGTGAGTTAAGTGCCGTTATTCTTTTTCTTTCGCTCATATTAGGAAGATAGACGTCGTTCATAATTTCACAAGTGCGAAAAAGAACTCGATATCACAATTTATAATTCTACTAATGTTTCAGTTTGCTTTATCTATCTTTACTTAGGTAGAGGAATTATTTTAATCGATCTAAGAATTCGACATCGATATTTCACCGAAAATACTCATTTTGAAATCGTCTGTGTGTATGGAATAATAACTCAAAAACGTTGTCCCGTTTTCACTGTCACTTCACCATTGTGATCTAGTTCCACTGTCACTTCGTCATTGTGATCTAGTTCAATTGTCCCCGTCATTTCACTTTCCTTTGCGGCGTATAGACATGAAATATGCGTGAAGCAGCTCTCTTTTCTTCCACTTCATTGGCTGGGTAGTCAAATACAATACCTCTGTAATCTCTCGTAGTAGAAACACTACTGACGTCTCAACTATCGTTGCAACCTCACTCGGTAAATGAATTGAATAAGCAACACTTTAAATTTATCAAGAGAGCACTGGCACTCACTAACACATTAGCCCGCTCAAAACACGCTCACATAAATAGCAACTGACGTTTTTTCCAAGAGTTCTAGAATGTTCAGGAGGCGGGGAGAAAGAAGGTTTCAGAACAATCTCATTATCCCTCCATAGCGCCGGTGTTTATGCTGGTGAGAAAGCTACTATGACCACTTTGTATATCTAGTTGTCTCTCCAACTTCCGGCAGGTTGGTTGCCATCATCCAATAAGCTTGGGTCATAGCAGCTGCATCACAAGATCCAACTTTGAATTTAAGCTTAGCATCGTTCAAGGATGAAAACGAACTTATTTTCTTCAACCCTACCTTCACACGAAACATTTTTCGGTAGTCACAAATAATTCTAACGCTTTGTATTAAAATAAAACATGTTGAGGCATTGACATGAAAACTAAAGGGCGTGTATTGAATGTTTGTAAAGGATTGTGATGCCTATTTCATTCCTTATTATAATACTGTACAACTATGAAAGTAGAGGCTTAAAAACACTAAAAGATTAATGTAAAGCTTGTAAAACACACAATTTATATACAGTTTTTTGTGGTGGACTTTTTAATTTTTTTTTTCTAATAAGATAATTTGCTCCTTATTCTTTTCCTTTAATAGAATTTGTTTCTGCTGAATTTGTTCCTCAATGGTTTTATATTAATATTTGAATGTTGTTTTCTGTAATATGAGAATACTTATTGCATAGCTATTTGAAATCATTTGTAGGCAAGTGTATATTGCGCCAGATTGTTTAATAAAACTACATATATTTAATGGTAGTTCGCATATTATAACAGTTTTAGAATGCACTTTCTCATATTTGTGGTATCGAATCCGTCTTTTGGATTCACAGATTGAGGAAATCGATTAAAAAATAAAGATGACATTCTCATAAAAAGTCATTCCATATACAAATAGCAGCAACATAGGGGTAATACGTTATGTTGTTGTTGTTATTATTATTATTATTATTATTATCATCATCATCATCATCACTACTACTAGCACTATTATTATCTTCTATTTCTTCATTTGTAGGTTAGGATGGCATTTGTAATGGCAGGATAATTCAGCACAATCATAATGTGTTACTACGAAAAAATGGACACGCTGTGTAAAATGTGAAGTTTCTATTACATTAAAAGTATATTATGTACCTGTTGATCCGATTCAGCCGTCCTTTCTCCGTTCTTTAAGCTGAACAGCTTGGAAAAATTGAAACTTGTAAGCAGTTCCGCTCTCCTAGCTCCCCATTAATAGGCTAATTACTTTGGCGCCATTCATTTCTAACTCTTGAGACAATGAAACTATATGGAGAGCTTCTTTATGTCGGCTCCCAGAATCACATTATTGAAAACTGGGTCGTGAACTCCTAATCAAATGATGAGAGAATTGATTCTCATCCAATACAAAGTCTGAATCCTATTTGGGAGAGAGAGAGAGAGAGAGAGAGAGAGAGAGAGAGAGAGAGAGAGAATGGGTATATATATCTTTGTCTGTCTATCCACACATCTATCTACTGTAAAACACGAAAACTCGGATAAAAAGCAAAATTAGTATTTAAAACCAGCAACATTTAAGTATTCAAGGTAAAATTTTGCACACCAGATAACGTGATAAATCTGTGTCCATTCACAATGACTTTCTCTATATCTGTGTGACAAAATATTATTGTAAAGCTTAATCTTCTATCTATCCCATACTAATCGAGATAAACATTAACAGAAATTATATTGTTACTTATTTCCTTGTAAGTGGAAGGGAAATACGCAGTACACTAGGCTGAAGCTATAGTCAAATCTTTTAAAAGCCTGTTGTCATGTAATTAAGATACATTCCTTTGTATGACCAGGAGTTGACAAAATCCCGTATGAGAAAAACTTTAAGTATTTTAAAACTAAAAAAGAAATATCTAAAAATTGCCAATTCCACGAAACAAATGTGTAAGGCATAAATTGTGCGTTTTAACGAATCTACGTTTGTTTTTTTTTTTTTTTTTTTTTTTTTTTTTTGCAGTAAGATTTTGTCTATCTCTTACGGTTTACTAGTTATGCAAAGTTCAGCAAAATTCATCCAGAATAAAGAGCTTTTCAGAGGCTATTCCCAGAAAATTGAAAATGTTCATTTTATTTGTCATGTAAGTATCTTTAATATAAGGCATTTTAATCAAAATTGTTAAAGCCATTTTGAGACGATTAAAATTTTCGACAATTTTTCCATGCAAAGGGAGTTTGGGGTAGGAGGATTCTTGGCGGATACTAAAATTAAATGCCAGGTTTGGTATTTTATTTTACCAACTTTTCGTTTTTGAGTCATCATGTTCATAGTCACACACACATCTACACCCCCCACACACACAGGCGGATCTTTTTCTAATTTTTTTATACAGCGGACCCTAAAACATGTATTACCGGTGAAATCTCGGTATCGAATTTTTTGTTGGAGTGCAATATCTTCACTACTTTCTATCATATACTGTGTGAAGTAAGCAATAAGTATTCATATTTGTTATTTCTCCCACCCTAATTTCTTGTATGGGCTATTATTGTTAAAAACCGAGAAGAGCAGAAGAGAAGCCTTAAAACCTTGTTTTATTATTACATATTTCAAATTAATCATATAAAGTCGAATAATAACAAAATATATCAATGTGATCCGAGAAAGTAGGAAGGCGATTTTGTAAAAATTATTTCGGAAAGAAAGCTATCTATTAAAATAATCAATAATTGAGTATTTCAAGGAATCTTCGTATGATTGTGGTTTTAAAACAGTTTCTAATATTATGCATTTATACGTTTTTAGGTTGGATTAATTGGCTTAAGGCTGAAACGTTTCTATGAAATACACAAGAAAATCAATCAATATGTGGAGTGTTTTGAGCCATAGAATCTTTATATATTATTATTTTAATTTGACCATGATCTCAATCACAATATCAATTTCATTCATTACATTCAAGAGCATAAAGCCATAAACGTACTCTCCCTTCTGCGTATCACAGACGGTTCAGATGTCGCCGTCACTTTCACACGCTAGTCTCCAATTAGATAACCATCTCGGCATTCATTTGTCACAGTTACTGAGTGTCGCTCAGAAGACAAAGTCACTGACCCTCATGCTTTGGGCAGACATACTTTCTAGTTACCTCTTATACTCCGCAGTTATCTCGCAGTGAATTTTTGAACTGAGGCCTTTTAGCCTGTTTTATAGTCAAGCGTTTAATATTCATAGTTTTACACTTATTTTTGTGAATAATTACATAAGACAGAAGAAGTAGGTACTTTCTTCTTTTGTATAGATGACCCATGAACAGTTTGTCTTTACTCAGGAGAGGATATCGATCCTTTCCGCTTTCATCATTTTTGGACGACCAATAGATATATGGTCACCCAATAAATATAGAGTGGAAGGGAACTTATTACATTCCTTCTAATATGTGTTTCATAGAAGCATTACAAACAAAAAGAATCCAATGGCATTTTGTTTCAAAAAATAAATGATTTTGTTCCAAATTGGATACGTAATTCCACAAGAATGTGCGAAGATAATAGTTGTTACTTGTAAAATGCGTGGAGTAACTTATTTCTGACATTAGCTTCGGTGGTAATTATGAGACATCACACAGGGTTTTGAAATAATTAATCACTTAAAAGAATTAAAGGAATATTCCGATCAGCTTTGTCAGACGTGAAGTAACTCGGCAGCGTTGCGTTGAGGTTGGTCAGGGATCTGAACTGGCTTCTGAATGTAAACATGTCGGTCGGTCGCTTGCAAACACGACACAGGGTGGTGTAATTTTTGGGAGATAAACAACTGGCATTCTGATTGGCTTACACTGCTGAGGTAGCAGCAGTGAGGTGTGCTTGTTTATGTACTGACCTAGTACAAGTGACAGCCACACAACCTGCAGCGTTACCAGCTTGTCTGTCCCTTGTTTTCGGCAAAATTAAAATATCTCCTTAGGAAATGGTCAGAGATGAAAACATAAGATACAGAATGTGTTCCAAATACCGAAATCTATCACTGGTTTAAATTAATGTAATGACTTCCCTTCCACGCGGTGTGTGTGTGTGTGTGTGTGTGTTCATTCTTTTTCTTATTTTTATGAATTTTATAACATCCATAATTTTGCATTGCTGCCTCATATTTTCATTTTTCGCTCAGTCTAATCTGATGTTCCCCAGTATGGCACACATGGTGTTCATTCGACTAAAAAAGAAATATCAATTTTTCACCAGAAATACGCGCATTGCGATCACAATGTCTATCGCTCACGATTGATAATTAAGTCGTTTTATGTATGGGATGATAAATCATAATTAATGCCGAATCGCTAATTTCATGCTTACCTGATTTAAACAAAAGATTAAATGCATCCTTTTATATGGTTTCATAGGACCAAATAGGAGACAGTGAACTTGAAAATGGTATCGACCGAATTGAAATTTGCGTTTCTGTTTCAAGAAAGCAATGCAACTTTTATAAATGGTATTTCTTTGTCTATTTTTTAACATGGTCACAATCTTTATTCATTTGCATTTATTTATTTTCTAGCATTTTTATACACGTTAGAAATAAAACTGTTTTAGTATCGCCCCTGAATTAGACAAGCTCGTGCTTGGAGAGGGAGATTCCAATCAAGTAATTGTTTACTAAAAGAAAAGAAAATATTCAGTTTTCATTTGTTTATGAATCCCAGACAAGCTGTTTTTCTGTCTGCCTTAGAGAAGCATTACTAAAAATAAAAAGTCGGAAAAATACCAAACTTCATGGTATTCTTAGGCCAATCATATTTGCAAAAAGCATGCCGAAGAGTTTTTGGAACTTCCTTTCTCAAATTTTAAGCGTATTTAAGTATATTGTACCCTTTTATTTTATAGAAAAAAATCCTTTTTTCCGTGTTTTATCACCAACCATACATTTTCTGTATTAAAAACTACATTACGTAAATAAATATAGATATCGTTACCTTAAATAGGGATCCAAATAGCAAAGAAAGATTCTTTATGAGGAAATGAAACAAAAGGTAAACGAATATTTCATTAAAAAACTATGATGTGTGTAAAATAATGTTTACTAACAGCATTTAATTTATATATTCAAAGGTCACAATCTACTTTGATTTTATTGTTTGACTGCAAAATCTTTTTAGAATCGTTATAAGTTATATCCTTATTTGTGATTACTATTCAGTTACTGAAATTATTGTTCAGAATAATGACAAGCGAGGGAGAGTGGGCTACGTTAAAAAGTATGTACGTTCAAAGATAAAGCTAAAACACCGGAAAGAAGAGAACACACGTTGATTAAAAATTCATAACTGTCTTCAAAAAATTTAAAAAGAAAAACCAACAATGAGAAGCATACGAATGGTACAAAAGACAGAAGAAAGAAAGAATGAAATAAATAAATAAAGAAAAGAAGCAAAGAAAAAAAAAAGCCAAACACACGTTATTGCTTAAGAAAAAAATCAAAACTTAAGACGCTAAACCATCGTCCCTTGTCTCTTTCCTTACATTTCATCTGAGTGATAGCACACCTTTTGTAAAAGTATACCAATCGCTCCTCCTCTGCAACCATAAAGGCCCAACTAGCTTGTAATCCTCTCCTTAAGTTACCAATTAAATTAGTAGATGCTTTCTCCTCACCCGTTCTGTTTTTTTTTGTTTTTTTTTGTTTTTTTTTAAATACGGTACCGGAGTCTGATCAGGACTCCGGTACTGTATACCCTACTTTAATTTACCTTTTGTTTTTTTTTTTGTTTTGTTTTACCTTGTTTTTCTGTATTATTACTGAATTGCTGCTTTTTTACTGTTACAACACACACATAAACACAAACATATAACACCCATGCCCAAGCCGGGACTCGAACCCACGATCCCCAGCGCTACGAAGCACCAAAGCGGGACGCCTTGGCGAGCGCGGCCATGGGGACCGCCTCTGTCTTAGTATGATGTGCCAGAATATAAACCCCAAGTTACTTTCTCTCTATACCAGGGACAGATTATTATGCCTTTTTCGTCAACGAATGTAATCGCTCACCATGATTCCAGTGTAAGCCAAACAAGTCCTTGTTTACTATTTCCCGACAATATACGAGGGCTGTGCCAGAAGTATCCGTCCTAACAAAGAAGGCACAAAAATGTTGGGGGCAAACATCTTTATTTCTCTACATAGTCTCCTTTCAGCTCGATACTCTTTTCCCAACGATGTTCAATAGCTTCGATACCCTGTTTATAGTGAGAACTACCGAGGTGTGCAAAATAGCCATCCGCTGCAGACTCCACCTCTTCATTGTTGGCAAATCTTCTATCACCAAGTCATTTCTTCAAGTTTGGAAACAGAAAATAATCAGAGGCGGCTAAATCTGGCGAACGGGGTGCATGAGGAAGAAATTCGAACTTTAACTCATTGATTTTGGCTATGGCGATAATGGACGTGTGAACTGGTGCATTGTCTTGATGAAACAAAAATGTCTTTTTCGCTAAATGTTGCTCGATTTTATCACTCAAATCCTGTGACAAGTTCACATAGCCCGCCTGGGTAGCGTGATGGTAGCATGTCTGCCTCACGTTCAAAAGGTCGTGAGTTCGAATCTCGCTTAGGGTGAGTTACCCGGGTAAGGTTTTTTTTCGGGGTTTTCCCTTATCCTGAGAAAACGAATGTCGAGTAACTTTAAGCTCCATGGACCCCGAGATCATTTCAGCATCATATCAATTTCATTCATCGTCCGATATGACCAAACCAGGCTAAAGGACGTTAAAAAAAAAAAAAAAAAAAAGTTCGCATAATATTCACCATTTATTACTTTTCCTTTCTTGAGATAATCAATGAAAATTATCTCGCGTGCGTCCCAGAAAACTGACGCCATGATCTTGTCTGCAGGTGAAACTGTCTTCGCCTTCTTTGCAGTCGATTCTTCCCTTCCAATCCACTGTTTTGATTGTTCCTTCCTCTCAGGTGTCAAGTGATGGACCCAGATTCCATCCATTGTTATGAATCTACGCAAAAACTCAGCTTTATTGCAGCGAAACATTGCCAAACACTCGATTGAAATTTCCTCATGACGCTGTTTTTGTTCTATTGTGAACAAGCGCGGCACCCACCTTGCACACAACTTTCTCATATCCAAATTTTCAGTCAGTATGCGATGTACAGAACTTTTTGAAATGCCTGCAATATCTGGTAGCTCGCGCACTTTCAGTCGACTGTCATCCAATACCCTTTTGTAGATTTTCTTTACAATTTCTGGACTGGTAACCTCATTTGGTCGACCACTGCGATGTTCGTCTTGGCAGCTCGTACGGTCGTGCTTAAACTCTGCCACCCAATGTTTCACTGTTGTAAACGAAGGATCAGACTCCCTCAAAGTGGAATCTAGCTCAGCTTTAATATTAGTTGGACTAAGACCTTTCAAATGAAAGTATTGTATCACATAACGATGACCAGTTTTATCCATGTTTACAAATTCGCTGAGAACATTCACTAATGATGGCTGCCGTACAAATGTTAAACAATGTAAAATCGTCAAACTTCAAAAGAAAGCTTTCTAAGGTTGGTATTTTTCACCATTGTTGTTGTTAGAAACAACGACCGCTGTCTATACGTCAAGTCGGATACTTTTGGGACAGCCACTGTATATTATTTTACACCTAATTCTGTTTTTAGTTTCGACTGAGCTTAATAATACTTTCGCATTACATTGTGACAGTGTGTACTTTCAATCTTTATCTTTCAGTCAATTCTGTACTTTTCTCATTCGCTTTACATCTTTGCACTTCAAACCAAATGTTTCCCATCCCTATTCTTTCCATCTCTCTCTTGATTTTCACTGTCCATATCTTGTCCCCTTCCGTTCTAAGCTGTTCCTTATAGCACACTGTTCTAATAAGTGGCTGAATCTGTCATAATTTTAATCCAATATATGATCGCCCGTATCTTACATTCATTAGGGGTTTATGGAGAGAAGCAAGAGATAGATTGAACGATAAGGATCGACAGAATCAACGTGCACAGAAAGAAAAAAAAAACATTGCAATGGTATAACGAGGTAGAAGAAATAGTCAGAAAGGAAGAATATCTTAAATTTTGCAATAGAAATGAGAGATCTGGGGTGCTTTGATCCCGATTAGGGACGTGGAAGCTGAAAGAGCTGAAAGGTCTGAGTGGAGGAGCGAAGCAGGGACTATGTCCAGTTTGTGGCGGAAGAGAAGAATGAACTGCACATAATGCTTAAATATAAAGGGACGAATGAATCCAGAGTGAAGTTGATTGAACGGAAGTGGTCAGGGAGAGATAATTGAGGTAGGGATACAGAAGATCTTCAAGGTCCAAGGGCAACTAACTGATTTAGGGAAATCCTTATGGGAGGTTAAGATGAAATATGCAAGGCAAATAAATAACGTTTAATTAGTGAGAGCACATTGTAAAAAATTATGTATACATTATTATGATTAAGCATATATTTCTAAAATGGAGATTGGTGGCGTATCCAGATAATGGCCTGGGCCACAAGATGCCACCAATTTATTGAACTTAGCGCTCAAATAAATAATAATAATAATTATATTATATTATTATTGCTATCATTATTTTACATTCAATTATCCGCTATATGCACCATATTTTCTAAAATTGTCACAACGCAGAAACAAAGAAAACAACTGCGCTGACAAACCTCTGATAGATTCAGTTTATTTTTAATAGTGGTTCCTTTACAAAGTTTATATTATTAAAGTGTCTTGAGGAAAGAACATTATGAAGTTCAGTGCGCAAAGTTCGCCTAAGGGTATCTATTTCAAAACACAATTCTAAAATACGCCATTCTGTTTGAGCTAATGCAAATCATTCACTTAGTTCTAGATTTCTAGATGACTCAGAAAATTGAAAACAAATATATTTTTACCTGCGAAGGATCGTACTCGCTTTTAAATGATGGAATTCCTACTTAATAATTTGACTGACGCCATTACTGAGGCTATGATTTTGCTATCCAGAAGAAAAATAGGCTTAAATTTTGCTTAGAGGTAATAAATGTAATTTCAACAAGTTTTACTTCCTCTATCACGTATTATATTCCACTAAAAAGTCTATACCAAGATTCCACCGGAAATACGTGTTTTGAGACAACCAATAAAAAACATTTTTAGAAAACTGTCCGTGTGTGTGTGTATGTGTGTGTGTGAGTGAGTGTATGCAGCCTAGCTCAAAAACATTTAAATTCAGTATCTTCCAAGGATGCGATTTCAAGAAAATGCTCCCACCCACAATTACCCTTTACATGGGACATTTTTCGAAAAATTGTATTTTTTCAAAAATGGCTCTAATGATTTTGATTAAAATGCCATATGTTTAAGATATTTTCATGAAAAATGAAATATATAACTTTATTATCTGGAAATAGCTTCTGAGGACTATCTGGATGGCTTTTGTGTAACTGGCAAACGTAAGAGAAAGACATAATCTTACTACACAAAGAATATAGATTTCGTTAAAACACACTATTCATGTTATATGCATGTTTACTTTTTATGCATTTTTACGTTTCTAAGATATTCCTTATTATTGGTTGCATGTTTAAACTACTTAAACGTTTCTCAAACGGGAAGTCATCTTTCATAGCTCTTTTGATTTGCTCCTAGCCACGCAAAGAATATCGAATTTCAATAGTTTCATACAGCGATCGCTTTTAAAAGAGTTGACCTTGAGTATTCTCTTATTTTCCTTCTGCTTACAAGGAAACAAGTAATAAGACAATTTCCGTTAATGTTTATATCGACTAACATGATATAAATAAAAGAATAATCTCTTGTAAGGATAGTTTGTTTGCAAAACAGGTACAGAAAGCCATATGAATGTAACATATATATATTTTTTATTATGTGCGTTGTTAAAATTAGCAAAAAACTAACGCTTGATATAAAAATGAGCTGCTATAAATCATTTTCGCCATCTAAAATACAAGAAGTCTTACTTAATGGAATTCTATGCTCTTACTCCTAGCAAAAGAGTATGCTTACTAAGCATTAAAAAGACTGTTTAAACGCCGGAACCTAGACAAGAATCCCGGATGTGTAAAATCTCTCAGATTTCTTATCTGAGGTTTTCCCCATGTTCCTTTCTGTTCTATGTATCTCTAATTGTTTTCCTAGGTCTGCATGGCGCTCTTCGAGCTAGTCGATCTAACAAATAGTTTATATCAAAATATGATGTACTCCATTCACATGACTTTCTCTACTCTCTGTAACAAATTGCGTTAAAAAACTTATTCTTCTATCTACTTCATGCTAATCGAGATAAACACCAGCAGAAATTGTTTTATTACATGCTTCCTTATAAGTAGAAGGGAAATAAAGAGAATACACCGGGATAAAGCGATCTTTAAAATCCGGTTGCCATGTGGTTGAAATCCGTTTCTTTGCATGGCCAGGAATTTATAAATTCCCGTATCAGAATATTTTAACTTTTAGAAACTGAAACAACAAAGAATATCTCGGAAATGCTCAACTGCACGAAAAAACATATGTGAGATAAATCGTGGGTTTTAACAAGATCTACATGTTTTGTATGTCTCTTACATCCAAAAAAGAGGGCTTCAGGGGCTAATCCCAGAAAATTCAAGATATACATTTTATTTGTCATGTAAATGTCTTTAATATACGTTATTTTAATCAAAATCGTTAGAACCTTTTTTGAGAAAATTAAAATGTTCAAAATTTTCTTTCATGTAAGGGTAGCTTGGGGTGGGAGGATTTTCCTCAAAATCTTCGTGTGGCGTCCTTGGAAGTTACTAAACTTAAATCTCAAGTTTGGTATATCACTATCTTTTCGTTTCTGAGCTATTACAGACGCACGGAACACACGAATCTTTTTTTAATTTTGTTTTTATTGAGGGGAGCCTCAAACGTATATTTCCGGTGAAACCGCGGTCTCGAAGTTTGAGTAGAATACAATACTTTATCTATTATGTACGTAGTGCATACGTGCTAGAGGAATTAAAGATGCCGCAAAGCAAAAATAAAGATAAGTGCTACAATGATAAATCCCTGATAAATTCAGTTTACATTTAATAGTGGTATCTTTATAAATGTTATATTATAAAAGTATCTTGGGGAGAGAGGATTATGTAGTTCTATGCGTAAGATTTGTATTGCATATCTATTTTAAAAGAAAACTCTAAATACCCTTATACAGCATTCTGTTTGAACTAATGAAGAGCGTTTCACTTAATTCTAGATTTATAGATGGTTCAGAAAAGTTAAATACAGTTTTGCCTTCTAAGGATTATATGCGACCTTAAATATTATAATACTTACTTGATAACTTTATTGGCATCATGATGAAACAATAATTTTGTTAACTATAAAAAACAGATTTAAATTTTGCTTATAGGGATAATAAATGTAAGCTCCACATTTTCTTATAATATATATTGTTAAAATTAGCAAAAACTATCTCTATATGCTTAAATGCATAGATGAGCTGTTACAAAGCTTTATATAAAGAAATCTGACTTAGTAGAAGGCGATGCTCTTATTTCCTAGCAAAAGCATTAAAACGGCAAATTATTTTAAAACGGCAGAACCGATAAGAACCCCGGATGTGTCAAATCTCTAAGGTTTGTTATCTGAGGTTTTCCGCATACTCCTTTCTGTTCTATGTTTTCCTAATTGTTTTTCCTGGATACAGAGCATCTTCGTGATGTTCTATTTAATAAATAGACTATTTTCACCCTCAGTTGTTAGGAAATAATCACATTATGTTAGTTTTGTATCCTAGAGGACGTTTCCACATTCATATCTTCTACTTTTTACAAAGGCTGGTATGACTGGTCTAACCATGGTAAGTTTAAAAGAAAGACATAACAAAAAGTAAAGTGAGGAGAATACACGTTATTTGCTAATAATCGGGAGTATTAAATAGAATTTTGAAATAAATCTTATGAATAATGGCCAAGTAAAAGTTTGCTTCTTGCTTCTTATGCAATGAGTTTAATTTCGAATCTCGTTGGATCAAGCAGCCTGATTAAAATTTATAATCGTTTTTTTTTTCCTTGGCCATTGTGATAGATTTGATGATGTTAATGCTTTATAGGACCCATCTGGTGAAGATGTATTAAACGAAAATATATTATATGCTCACAAAAGTTTCTATGCGTACCACAAAATTACTTTTATGTCTTACACATTACGAGATTCCTAAAATAAAAGCTGTTCTTCTATAAATATTAACTTATTAAAATAATTAATATTTCCATAGAAGTTATTTCTTACTAACTTATTGGCTTAGTTGCATACAAGCGGTAGGAACATTCAACTGTTATGCAGTAACAAGCTCATGGAGAAGAAAAGAAACAAGTGATAAGCATGTCCATGTAATACATTGACATGAATTTAATCTTGGAATTTTAACAGCACGGTTTAACTCTATAATAAAATGCATTTTACTAATGAGCTCCATATCTTCGATGCAGTTAGTTTGTATCTAGCTCTTATAATGTCCCAATAATACAAATATACGTGTACCAAATTCAGGGAACTTCACAGGTTTTATATAGAAAGTTTAGGACATACTTTACTATTAAAGTAAATAACCCAGAAGGTTCTTATTTTAATCAAAATCATTAAAAAAAATAGCAAACTTTTATGTCTTTTGAAAATTTTGCCTGACATTCTTAAATTATATCTGATTAAAATATGAAGTTTCAGCTTCTTTCACTTTTATTCCCTTTACAGAGCAGACACTTCAAGCAGTTTTCTATATTGAGGAGACTTCAAAACGGGCATTTTTGGCCAAGCTTTGATACTCAATGTTTGAGTAAAGCTTTTATGGATAATGGATTGTCAACTGAGGAGGATACCACACCACGGCCAACGTTAGGCATATTACGACTACTTAATATCCTGAGGTAGAGATATCCCAGAGAGTACGACGTGCGGCCGATTTTGAATTATAGTTATAATTGTAATTTTATTAACTTGAATTGGAACTCGTCCAAATCCCCTTATTAACTTATTTACTTAACTAAACTAAACTGAGCGGGCCAGCTCAGCGCAGAGAGGCTCCTAATGTTTCCAGATTGAGCATCCTCTTAGATGTGACTCTTATATCAACACCGTATGGGCATTCTTGACGTCGCGTGCCACCTCGTATAAAGTCTATTCCACTCCTCGTATGTTGATTAAAATACACATGGTAGGACATTTAGGGACTGGTAGACATTTCATTTTTATGGCATACGATAAATATGTATCATTTATTTCCAAATTTAGCTTCCACCAATTAGAGGTTGTCACAACAAAGCACGCTAAACAACTAGGTCCTTATAATATTCGACTACTTGAAGTAGATAATCGAACACTACCAATAAAGGTATTAACACGAATTCTAATTTCATCCGAAGATGTAATTCATTCATGAACAATTCCTAGTCTCGAATTAAAAGCTGATGTTACTCCAGGACGATTAAATCAAAAGAGAAACCGGAGAAAATTCTCCCGTACATCTCAAATTCCATATGCGATCTCCTGGGATTGAACCCGGGCCGCCTAAGTGGGAGGCGAAAGGTCTAACCGCTCTGCTATGGCACCACGCTCAAAAAAATGAAATGGCGTGTTATTTATGGACGCTCTTTAACTGCTTTGGTTCTCAGCGTCCCATTCTATATTGGGCGTGAAAGATCGCTTAATTTTGCTCAGAGGCCTCTCTTATCAGGCTTGAGGTTCTTTTACGTGCCGTAAATCTACGACACGGGACCCACGGCTTTACTTCCCTTCCGAAGGAAGCCATGCTAAGGATTTTTACGCCCGAAAAAATCCATCGTCCTCCGCCGGTTTTGAACCCGCGACCTTGGGAATATGAAATTAGCATGATAACCATTACACCACGGAGGGCTACACCACGCTCAAGCTAATCCAACAGTTATAAATATTCGCGACGTTCCAGTTATTGTTATTTTACCTTCTCTACCACTGGCTATATGTAGCGGAAATATTGCATTCTGCCCTAAACTTCCATATCGAGATTTCACCGTAATACAAAACCTGAATTAATACACTGAATCCCCAAAACAAGAAAGGTTTCTGTGTGTATATACAGGGTGTTAATGAACTACACCGAAACTACACCGAAATAATCTAGGAGATTGTACACGTGAATGATTTAAGTAATTTGAGAGGGGCGATGCATGGTTCCCGGATAAACATAACGCAACTACATAGCGTTAAACATGTGGATATCAGGTGCTGATACGTCCGTGCTAGCAAAGCAGGTTTAAAAATCTGATGTTCCATTCACATGACTTTCTCTACCTCTCTGCAACATATTATTGTTAAAAAGCATATCCCTCTATTTACTAATCGGGTAAAAAATTAGCACAAATAGTCTTATTACTTGCTTTCTTGTAAGCAGAAGGGAAATAAGGGAGCACTATAGGTTAAACTAATAATCAAAAGCTGGTTGCTATGTGACTGAAGTTCCTTTCTTTGTATGGACAGGAGTTGACAAATTCCTGTATGAGAAAAGTATGTTTTTCATAGCTGAAACTAAAAACAAGCAGTATGTCAAAAACGATCAACTCCACGAAAAAAAATGTATATAACATACATTGTGTGTTTTAATTTGCTCTACATTTTTTGTGGGTTAAGTTTTTGCCCATCTCTTACGGCTTAGCAGTTATGCAAAATTCCGTGAAATTCATCCAGAATGAAGCAGTCTTCAGAGGCTATTCCCAGAATATTCAAGATATACATTTTATTTGTCAAGTAAATATCTTTAATATACTTATTTTAATCAAAATCGTTAGAGCCATTTTTAAGAAAATCAAATTTTTTGAAAAAATGTCCATGTAAAGGGTAGTTGGGGGTGGGGATTTTCTTGAAAATCTTGTGTCGCATCCATGGAAGATACCAAACTTAAATACCAAGTTTGGTATTTAACGGTCTTTTCGTTTTTGAGCTATGCTGTCCACAGACACACAAACATACACAGACACACACACGCACAAACACATATACATGCACAAACACACACACACGGACCTTTTTCCAAAAATGTTTTTTTTTTGATTCAGGGGGACCCAAAACATGTATTTCCGGTGAAATCTCGAATTTTTGGGTGCAATACAATACCTTCTCTATACACTATGTACATAGTACGTGTAGAGAAAATAAAAATGGCTTAGAATGTCTTTAAAACTGCTGCCCGAGTATAGAAATATTGATTTTTAGCAGCTCGTTATTAGCTTCTCAAGATCTAATGTTTAATGTCTAAAATCAATGATCTGTAGAGCGCACATGCGCTGATCGATCAATAAATCATAAAAAAAAAAAAAAAAAAAAAAAAAAAAGGTCTAATGTCGCAAAAATCTGTACAATCTCGAACTAATCACTTGACAGTGCGACATTGAGCATTCATTAACTACGTTCTTGAGTTATGTAGCATACGCTGGAGGCGTTTTTTCAACTGCTCCGGTGCCTTAATGCGTAACGCGGGAAGCTGCTATCCCAAAGGTCATGATTTCGATTCCTGTCCTAGAGAAAATGTTTTTATTATTATTATTATTATTATTATTATTATTTTCATTCCAGACGAAGTGCCGTGATATGTCACTTCAGAAACGTATAGCTGTTACTTCGAAATTTCAATAAACAGGCCATAAGTCTTCTATTTCAAATTACTTATTTAAATAATCTACATATTCTGTGAAAATATTTCGGTATAGTTCATTAACACCCTATATGTGCGTGTGGTTATGTGCCTGTGCGTTTTGTCTGTGAATCAGCATAATTAAAAAACGAATACTCGGATAAATACCAAACTGGTATTAAGTGTATGCTGATGGAGCTGAATAGAATAATTGCAGAAATGGGAGTAACCATGCATTCCAAGAAACTCTACTGAAGTCGAACTAACTCCAAACTAATGACGACCACCGTTGTGGAACAATCAAGGTACACGACGAGAATTTGGAGCTTGTCAAAGTATACCTCTATTTAAAACTGGCAATATGTTTTTCAGACAAATTCAGACATAGATAAAAAGACGTACCAACTTGGCATGGGTGAAGTACTGGAAAAAGATTCCTAAATTATGCCTACAGAACTATTGTAATAGAAATTGCCAGTACTATTACATAGCTGCCAAACAGATCTTTAACTAAAAACTGCACATAATACGGGACAAGATGACAAACAATACAATAAGGAAGAACGCTGCTGCATGGGTGGAGTAGCTGAAATGGAGATGGGGAGGTCACGTCACGTCACCAGAATGTACCATTGCCAACGGATCCAGGAATTATAATGCGAGACCCAAGAATATGACTGAATACGGCATAAAGACCAGAGAAACAATGGGCAGGCTTCAAACAGGTAGCAGGAACACTGTGGACAAGGCAAGCCAAGGACAGAAGCAATGTGAAAAACACTGGAAAGAGTAGTTATCCAAAAATATACAACTTCCTTGTTTGATAGTGGTCGGCAATGGTAAAGTTAACTAGAGCAAAAAAACAAAAAAAAAAAAACAATAGCGATAATGTTAAGTATTAAACTAAAACAAAGGAAACGGTGTCAAACTAATTACCAATTGCTGAGCAACTTAACTTAAGTAGAGTAACTTAAGAAGATAGATTAAACTGTAGTTTTAAGTGTGCAATTTAATGGTAAACGCATAAGTCATAATAAGCAAATCTGCTAAGTAGAGCTCTTAGGATTTTCTATCCTAATGAGCTCCCAGGAGCAACTCCCTGCAGGAGACTTTTTGTCTTTAGGGATGTTTTTGGTGTTTATTTATCTTCCAAAGATTTGAACATGAAGATTTAAAGAGCTTTCGTACCATAAACTTTCCTTTGCATGGTTCACGCTTAGAAAATTTATATTTTCTCAAAAATGGCCCTACAATTTTGATTAAAATAATGTATAAATTAAGATGCAATATATACAAAATGTGTGCCTTAAACTTTCAGGGAACTGTGAAGTCTTCCTCATCTAGAAGCAAATTTGTATAATTTGATAAACGCTAAGGGATAGACAAAACCAGCTACACAAAATTCAGGTATCTTTAAAACACACAATTTATTGTAAATGATGTTTGTTGGCATTGGTCATTTTAGATATATATTTAATTAATACTTTTTCATTTTTAAACGAAACACTTTCTTTTTTTAAACTTTTTTTCATTTTTCGTGATATGATAGTAAAATGAAATTTTAAGTCCAGCATATATCCACTCGCTTTTAAACATCTGCCGCAATATCATATAAGACTCAAATTCAGGAGATTCGTGTTTTATTCCTGTCGGCTGCCCACTCTATTTTTTAGTGGTTTTCTCTGGGCACTAACGAATGCTGGGTGGTTTCTCATCTACCATCATTTCCTCTTCATTCCGTTTTCTCGCATGTTTCAGGCGTGCTTCTAGGTTTCGTGGTGTATGGTAGTGCTGGAAAGATGGCGCGAATGTTTGCCTTATGGAGAGAGTATTCCTTTTGGACACTAGAGAGCTGCTTGGTTGACGGCTGTTCATCGTTTCCTCTAGGTAGCTCCATTGTTGGAACGCGTCCTCGGGCCTGGAACTGTTAGGGACTTCCGCTCGTCTCTGTGGCCAGTCTGCCTCTTGTGGTTCATTCAGTTGTCTTTTCCTCCTTGGGGATAGTAGCCGCAACAATCTCCCTAGGTCACAGTGCGTGATGTTTCCTCCACTGTTGTATATCCTATGCCCTAGAGGTTTATTTCGATTAAACATGGGAAAAAATCTTGTGTTCCATTCATATGACTTTCTATACGAACTATGGTTGCAAAAAATTATTCCTTTATTTACCCTTGGTAATCGAGATAAACATTAGTAGTAATGGTTCTATTAGTTCATTCTAAGTAGTAGGGAAATATGGCAATACATTAGACTAACGCTATTATCAAATATTTAAAAAAAAAAAAAAAGTAGTCATGTGAAACATTTGAAATTCGGTTCGCTTTACGTGGTCAGGAGCAAAACAAAAAAGAGATGAAACGAAATATGGCCTGCCGTTTGAGAAAAGTTTAAGTAACTTAAAACAAAAACGCTATCTCTACAAAAAATGACATAAATTTGCATGTTTTGTATAGTAAGTTTTTGTCTATCTGTTATGGCTCGCAGTTATGCAAAACTCGTCCAGAATGAATAGCTCTTAAGAGGTTATTTCCAGAAAATCAAAATATTAATTTTATTTATCATGTAAATATCTTTAAATTACAGCATTTTAATAAGAGGCGTTAGAGCATTTTTGAGAAAAACAACATTTTTAAAAAATGTTCCATGTAAAAGGTAGTTACGGTGGGGAGGGGGTTCTTGGAAATCTTTGAGATTTACAACAAACCAATATAATGCAATGAACACATTTAAGTCAAAGATTTATAAAGGTTTGTAAAATATAAAGTCAAGACAACCAAACCAACATACTCTATTCTTATAGAACAAGGGACAGTGCAGAACTCATAGGACAGTTTTGATTTATTCATCACGAGAGTTCATATCTTCTTCTCTTGTGTTAACACTTCAGAAAGTAATGAGGACGTTCGCATGAAAAGTTTATAAAAGCTTTCGTCACGTTGGTTGCCTACAGTTCATCATGCGACATGAAGGTGTTCAGTGCAATGTGCGGTGAAAGATGTGCAAGATAGAATGAAGATTTCAGTAATTGCTCTGGTAAGATTGATGTAAAATGTTGACTGGAAGTAATCACACATACTGCATTAGAAACTTTGGTAGTATTTATAGCGTTATTATTATAACTATTATTATTAATTATTATTTAATATTACTGTTATTATTGCTGTTGATATTATTATTACTATTATTATTATTATTATTATTATTATTATTATTATTATTATTATTAAGCATTGGTATTTAAGTTCCTATTCTCCAAGGATGCAACACGAAGATTTTCAAGAAAATGTCACAACCAAAAATGCCCTTTACATGGAACATTTTACGAAAAGTTTCAATTTCTGAAAAATGACTAACAATTCATTAAAATATCATATGTTTAAGATATTTTCAATTTTATATTACAAGTTAGGAGGGGCAGGATTAATTTACGTATTAATCTACAAGACTCTGCTCTTCAAAATTCACGTTAATGTGTACGTTACATAATATTACATACTAAATGCAGATACAATTTTCGGGTATTTACTGTTTTTCTCTTTATTTATAGTCGCTTTGACTAGTAGGTTATATCGCAACTGCGACTTTTATATATACGTACATTGTTAAAACAGTATGCATATTACATTTATTAAAACAATACATTGTTTAAAAACGTTACAAAAGTATTTTTCATTATTTATTCTTGAACGTAACTAGAAAATATAGCTTACTATATACTATATATATATACTTTTTGTAGTTTAATGTCTTTTAACCTGGTTCGGAAGATAAATGACATTGATGAAATGATGCTCCATGAAGCTTAAAGTTACTTGACAGTCGTCTTCTCAGGAATAAGGGAAAACCACGAAAGAAAAAAAAATTATCTGGGTAACTCACACTAAGCGAGATTCCAACTGGCAACCTCTTGAATGGGCCACGCTGTGGCCGAGTGGTTAGATCACTCACCTCTTACCTAGACGGCCTGTGTTCAATCCTAAGCGATGTGAGATTTGTGGTGGACAAAGCGGCTCAGGGGAGAGTTTTCTCCTGTTCTCCGGTTTCCTCCGCCATCGCATTCCACCGGTGTTCCATCTCCATTCCATGTATCACCAGTGTCATCGTCTGCGGTGCCATTTGTAGTAAAAGCGGGCGTTAAATACTATCCAAAAAAGGCCTCTTGAATGTGAGGCAGATACCCTACTCCCACACTACCGAGGCGGACTGATTTAAACTTTGTTAAAGAGTTTGACGTTGTTCAAGAAAAAAATATATTTTTGTAATGTGAAGGACTGTTTAGACCTATAGGTATATCTTAGAGGATGTTAAACATTATTCTCTCCTTGGGATAATATCTGCATTCGATGATGTTGCCGCTATTGTAGATCTCGTGTGGAGCTTTTTCCTTGGCGAGTAAGAAGTAATGGGTTAAGCGTGAATGGCCTATTCATATCCGTGTGATACATAATCAGTTGATATTTTTTTTTTATTTTCTCTAGCCTATATGTTAAATGAATATAGTGGATAGAGAAGGTATTGTATTCCACCCAAAAATTCAATATCGAGATTTCACCGGAAGTACATGTTTTGAGACTCCCTGAATCCAAAAAAAGCATTTTTAGAAATATGTCCGTATGTGTATCTGTTTGTGTGTGTCTGTGGGCAGCATAGCTAAAAACGAAAAGTCGGTTAAATACAAACTTGGTATTTAAGTTCAATATCTTTCAAGAAAATCGCCCCAGCCTCAAGGATCCTTTACATGGAACATTTTTCAAAATTTTTGATTATCCCAAAAATAGCTGTAACAATTTTTTATTAAAATGCCACATATTTAAGGTATTTACATATCAAACGAAATGTATATCTTATATTTTCTGGGAATAGCCTCATAAAACCTCTTCATTATGGATGACTTTTGTATAACAGGTAAATCATAAGAGACAAAAACTTACTTCATAGAAAATGTATAACTCGTCAAAACACAATTTGTATCATATACATTTTTCTAGTGTTAACAGTTTCCGAAATATTACGTGTTATTGGTTTAAATTTTAAGCTATGTTAAGTTTTCTCAAAAGTGAGGGCAACTTTCTTTGCGACTCTCTTTTGTTTACTCCTGGCAAGCAAAGAGAACGGAATTTCAAGTTTTTCATATAGCGACCGCCTTTTAAATGATTTAAAGCAATAATAAAACAATCCAACTAGTGTTTACTTCAGTTAAAATTATGTAGATAAGACAATAATGTTTTGTAAGAAAAGTTTGTCTGCGGAACAACTAGAGTAGGGTTTTGTTGTATTTGAGGGAACCATGGAGCTGTAGAACTATCTTTAGATGTTATATGTTTCGAATGTAATTTTCCCCAATGATTTATAGGGAAAAAAGTCATAACACATGATAGGTACTTCTTAACTTGTTCTCCACAAATGAGAAATGGAAATTCGCGTTTTAAAACGTCTGAAAATACATACCTTTTTTTTAAGAGCGATGATTATTGCAAGAGGTATACGTAAACATGTCACACCACAACATGCACAACACAGGCTACCTTTGTGCTTAAAAGTTTAGATATATACAAAAACATAAAAAGAAAACTTTTTTTTAGAAAGTGAAACAAATATTGTTACCACCACGTATTTCATTTAAATGGAACAGGTGTCTTAATTTCAGTGCCGTCCCGCCAAAATATGTACAGTGCCTCATATTCAAGAGGTCGCGAGTTCGAATCTCGCCTAGGACGATTGCCTGAATAAGTTTTTTTTTCCGGGGTTTTCGCTTATCTTGAGAAGATAAATGCTCCATGGGCCCGAGATCATTTGAATATCATTGCACCGACTTCATTCATCTTCTGATATGACCTACCAGATTAATGGACATAAAACTACAAAAATCGGAATTTGAGACACGGAAACGTTCTTAAAACTCTGGCGTTTTTAAACGATTTCTAATTCAAATATGCCATTAACGCACAAACACAAAGCGACTTTGGTTTCAGGACATATGAAACATACAATTCTAATGAAATCTCATTATAGGTGTTTTGGATGGAATACAATATTTCAACTGCTTAGCATAGCAAGCAACAGAGAAAGTAAACTATATCCAGCTGTCAGTGTTCTTTTTTCGCTCTCTCGCAAGGGCCATAGGAGTATTTAAGCACTGCTGCCAGAAAACCTACCTGCCGTATGTAACCTCCGGGAGGAAGGGATGAGATGAAAGATCTGAAGGGTTGTTGCCCGGGTCAAGTCGCGGAGATATGGTGGGACACTGAAGTTCTCAGTACACTCCTGCAGGCACACATCAGCGCTCGTGTTGACGAACAGGACCGAACTGCCCTGGTTCCTTACCAGAGGAGGAAGGAACAGTTGCATAGCGCACATCCATTGTGCAGAACACATCACCAAACCCAATCAAGCTCCATACCCCGAAATGATATAAAATGAAATTATGGGAAATGAGGACCGAAAAAAAACGTAGTATTAGAAAAACCGCCGCAGCATTTCCTGACAAGAGAAAATCACAAAAGGATCCAAGCCAATGTAGGGGGGATCAAAGCCGCGACCTTCCGAAAACGGGCGTCAGAGGAAACCTGATTGGTGACTACTTTAAATTTAATCCAAGTGTAGAGTCACTTAAAGGAAGTATTGATGCGTTATTTGATTTTACATTAATGATACTAGTTTCACATAATATGCACTAGCTAGTATTTAAGCTAGTGATTATAGAATTTTTAGTACTAGTGGCCATAGCGACCCTCAATTCAGGATAATTTCTATAAATTTCAGTAGGAGTCGTTATAGTTTTGAATTCATGGCCCAAACTGGGAATGTAACAGATCGGTTTCCCCTTTTTACTTTCTCTACACGCACTATGTAGCGTATAATGTATTGCACTTCACCCAAAAATTCGAGATTTCACCGGAAATATATGTTTTAGGGTCTCCTATATCCAAAAAAAAAAAAAGTATTTTCAGAAAAAGATCCGTGTGTGTGTCCGTGTGTCTGTGAACACGATAACTCAAAAACGAAAAGTGGGTAAAATACCAAACTTGGTATTTAAGTTCAGTATCTTCCAGGGATGCAACACGAAGATTTGAGAAAAATTCCCCCACCCCAAACTACCCTTTACATATTTTGATTAAAATATCATATATTAAAGATATTTACCTGACAAATAAAATGTATATCTTGAATTTTCTGGGAATAGTCTCTGAAGACTACTTTACGGAATTTTGCATAACTGCTAAACCGTAAGAAATGGACAAAAAACTTACCACACAAAAAATGTAAAGCACGTTAAAACACACAATGTATGTTATATACCTACATATTTTTCGTGGAGTTGGTCGTTTTTGAGATATTCCTTGTTTTGGGTTTCAGCTTTAAAAAACTTATATTTTTCTCATATAGGAATTTGTGAACTTCTGTCCATACAAACAAAAGAACTTCGGTCACATAGCAAGCAGCTTTTGACTATCACTTTAACCTAAGGTACTCCGTCATTTCGCTTCTACTTACAAGTAAGCAAGTAATTAGACTATTTCTGCTATTTTTTTTTTTCTCGATTAGCATGAAGTAAAAAGAAGCATAATCTTTTTAACAATAATTTGTTGCAGAGATGTATAGAAAGTCATGTGAATGGAACACATCCGATTTTTCATGTTAATGAGTACATGCAGTAAAGTTACTATGCTATTGACTGTGAAGCCTTCTTCATATGCTATTAATTTCGTATAAGCTAAGAAGTGAAACGATCAGTGGTACAGTTTTGTAAAGAGCTCTTCAAAAATATTTTTTTAAGATTCTTCAAACAAGAACGTAAAACAACTGTTTTTTAAAATTAATTTTCTGATTACCTATCTCATTACCTAGCGGGATAGCTCAGGTTATAACGTCTGTGGCCCGCACTGGGGATGTCCTGAGTTCGATTCCCGGCGACCGCCCACTATGACCCATGTTGTTATTTTTTTTTTTTTTTTTTGGTGATTTTCCCCGGTTGGCAGACGAATGCTCGGGTAGTTCATTTTCTGCCACGATTTTTCGAGCCCATCACTTCCGCGTTATTTGTTTCAGGGTTGAAGGACCAGGCGACGATGTTCGGCGGTCTGTGACTGGGCGGTGATTGTTCGCTGTGTATAGGTTTCATCCTTGACGTCATTTCAGCACTACTCTGTCACTAAACGTCTTTGGTGCTTTCGGGCGAGTTACCCTGGACTTCTGGAGATTTGGATTTGTTGGTAGGCCCCTGGAGACTCGCATGCGTTCAATTTAGAACCGTTAGGGACCCCGCCATCAGATCTCGTCGCCCTACGGGTTTCTCCCCTCATTTCACTCTCCCAGGATTATCGTAAGATGTAAAGGACCAGCATGGCCTACGTGCGGTGCTCTGCCTCAGTGACTGGGGATCCATTCCTGATAATCTTAATCCTAATTTATGTCATCTCATTTTCCTGTACTTTCTCACTGTGGTAATTACAGCCATACACAAATTAATGTTAAATTTTTGTAAACCAATTTTATAAATGGTATAAATCTCATTTTAGATCATTTTTGTATTTATTTTTATTCTTTTTTACTTTCTCTTCTATGTACATAGTATATAGAGAAGGTATTGCACTCCACTCAAAAATGCGATACCGAGATTTCACCGGAAATATATGTTTTAGGGTCCCCTGTATCCAAAAAAAAAAACACACATTTTCAGAAAAAGGTCCGTATGTGTGTCCAAATACCAAACTTGGTATTTAAGTTTAGTATCTTCCAGGGATACGACACGAAGATTTTGAGGAAAATCCCCCACCCCAAAATACCCTTTACATGGAACTTTTTTCGAAAATTTTGATTTTTTCAAACATGGCTCTAACGATTTTGCATAAAATATCGTATACTAAATATATTTATCTGACAAATAAAATGTATATCTTGAATTTTATGGGAATAGCTCTTGAAGACTACTTTATTCTGGATGAATTTTATGGAATTTTGCATAACTGCTAAACCGCAAGAGATGGACAAAACCTTACCGCACAAAAAATGTAGAACACGCTAAAACACACACTTTATGTTATATATATTTTTTTCGTGGACTTGATCGTTTTTTATATGTTATTTGTTTTTGATTTCACCTTTAAAAAACGTATACTTTTCTCATATAGGAATTTGTCAACTCCTGTCCATACAAACAAAGGAACTTCAGTCACATAGAAACCAGGCTTTAACTTATGGTACTCCCTTAGTGCGCTTCTACTTAAAAGTAAGTAAGTAATAAAACTATTTCTGATAATTTTTCTTGATTAGCATGAAGTATATAGAAGCATTAGCTTTTTAACAATAATTTGTTGCCTGATGTAGAGAAAGTCATGTGAACGGAGCACATCACATTTTTAATTTTAGTGTTATTATTACTTTCTCTAGCCCCATATGTACAATGTACATAGGGATAGAGAAGGTATTGTAATGCACCCAAAAATTCGACACCGAGATTTCACCGGAAATATATGTTTTGGGGTCCCCTGAGTCCGAAAAAAGCATTTTTAAAAAAAGGTCCATGTGTGTGTGTCTGTGTGGGCGTGTGTGTGTCTGTGGACAGCATAGCCCCAAAACGAAAAGACCGTTAAATACCATACTTGGTATTTAGGTTTAGCATTTTCCAAGGATGCGACACGAAGATTTTCAAACAAATCCACCTACTAAAAACAAATTTTGAAACTTTTGATTTTCTTAAAAATGGCTCTAACGATTTTGATTAAAATCCCGTATATTAAAGCTATTTATGTCCGAAATAAAATGTCTATCTAGAATTTTTGGGGAATAGCCTCTTAAGACCTCTTTATTCTGGATGAATTTTGCTTAACTGCTAAACCGTAAGAGACAGAAAAAAAACTCAATTTATGTCCTTTGCGTTTTTGTTGTGGAGGTAACCGTTTCTGAGATATTCCTTGTTATTGGTTTCAATTGTGAAGTACTTAAACTTTTCTCAGACAGGAAGTGTCCGCTTTTCTTTTGTTCTACTCCTGGCCAAGCAAAGAAGTGATTTGCAATGACAATCGCATAACGATACCTTTTAAAACATTTGACAACCATTTTAGCATAGCGCATTCCCTTATTCTCTCCTACTTATTAGGAACTAAGTAATAACATCCTGCTAATATTTATCTCGATTAGCATTTGTACAAAGAAGAATAATCTTTTGTAGGAGGTTTGTAGAGCAGCTAGAGAAAGTCATGTGAGTGTAACACATCAGATCTTTTTTTCAAACAATTTGAAGTCATCATAATCCGGACCCTGATTATTGCATTTTAGTTTGTGGTGAAATGGATTTTCGTACAGCAAAGTAGCAAGAGACCTTTTAGCCCTGGTGAAATATTTTCCCTTGAAAGGAGCATACTCCAATACCTTGTGTACTATATGATTGGCAGGGAGTCTTTAGTTGCTAGATAATATGCACCTATCTGATTCGTATCTCAGTGCTTTAACCCAATATTCGAAGCCAGTATTATTTTCATTTCATCATATTTTCCATTTGTTAATCGCCATTCGTTTAAGTGTAAACCTTGCGTTCGCCATTTTAGCCTTCCTACTAGTAGTTTGCTAGTTTTATGTTGTGGCAACCTTTTAAAAATCTCCATTATCTCTTGGATTAAGATTAAGAGCATTGTCCAATTTCCGCGAATGGCTTATCATAATCACTTTATTATATTTTGTCCTTATCTTCTATTTTTGTCATCTCCTTGTGAGTTGTCTAAGATGTGACAACCACGTTATCTTAGTTATATTGTGTGGATTTTATACAGTAGGCATACTGGCATAGTGCAACAAAAATTATGTAATATTATAAAGATAAATGGTTTGTTTTGTTTCTTTGTTAGGATTATTGTAAGTGATAAGTGTAATCGCAGAATATCACTCAAATGATTTGAATGATGCACCACTGAAAAACTAATTTCCTCTCAGCGGTTTTAGGACTCGTTTCCAAATGGTTTTATAAAGGGTTTTAAATTCAATTTCACTCCAGTTTTCTTAAAACATTAGTATATCGTGTCTGTGATTTTTCGATCCTTTAGTACGAATATGTTTAACAGAAAACAGAATTAAAGAATAAAATTTGACAGTTCCCCAATTTTGCCTACCTCAAACATTTTCATTATTTATTCTTGATTATTAAAAAAAACAATGGTTTTCAAAAATCCTTTCGCTATTAAAAAGCTTACTTCCAAAACTTAAAATTATGCTATCCTCACATATATTGATTTATTTTCTTTTATGCAGCTAAGTAGATCTGAAACATAACATCCTCCGATTTTCCTTCCTATTAACAAATTTTGTCTTTTATGCGATATAACTGTGGAGTAAAATGTAGAACTCAACACTGAAAACAAGTTTACTCGGAAAACTTTCTATTGTTATTGAGTAATCTTTCACCGTTAGAGAGATTATTTTCTCAAAAAAATTTAAAGGTCTTATACGACTTCAAAAATTGAAAATAAGGAATAAATAAGTTGGGAGTTATTCTGTCTAATGAAATGTTACCAGTTTGTGTCTTTTGTTATAAAAATCAAGATATTCAAGGGAGATGTCAATTAAAGTGGCAAAGATTTTTATTTTTAGTCTTCTCATTAAACATAGTCTATGATGTTTAAATACCATATACCCAAAGTTTTATTTCGATATTCCATTAGTGTAGGCTTTAATTTTAATGCACCCTCTCAGTCATAGTTATTCTACCATTGCCAGTTATTTCTTGCTACAGATACCATAGAAGACACTGGTTATGGTTGTATGGAGAAAACCAGTAATCAACTAATCAGCATCTAGTTATACTCACACCAACTTTTTAAACAAAGGCCAAAGGCCATGTTAGCTCTCAGTATTCATATGAAAGTTTCTCAAGTTTTTATGCAACTTTACACACTCACAAACAAAGCATAGATAAGTTTCAATTCCATGTAAGAAGATGTTGATAGATAGTATATTTCATAAGTAATGTACGCAGTTGGAAACAAAGATGGAATATTATTTTCAGAAAAAACATATAAAATGAACAAGTATCTTAGGATTTATTTTGTTATAATTAAACAAACTGTATGAAAATTTTCGAATAATTATTTCTGAAGGTTATTTTGGAAAACGCAAGTAAATAGAGTTTACATTTTGAAAAATATGTGTCTAATCGTCAAAAATATCTGCTCAATTTTATTAAATTTACAGTACATATATCGTTTTATGGTGTAAAACATATCCAAATATCATTAAGCTGTAAAAGTATAGAAGCATTGACTTAGTTTCTCTATCTGTGCTATGTGCATAGTGTATAGAGAAGATATTCATTACACCCAAAAAATAGATACCGAGATTTCACCGGAAGTACACGTTTTAGGTTCCGCCTGTATAAAAAAAAATAGAAAAAGATTCATGTGTGTGAACGTGTGTCCACTCAAAAATGAAAAGTCGATGAAATACCGAACTTGAGTATTGTGAGGAAAATTCTCCTCCCCTCAAACTACCCTCAAAATGACTAACAATTTTGATTAAAATGCCGTATATTAAAGATATTTTATGACTAGTAAAATGTATATCCTGAATGTTCTAGGAACAGCCTCTGAAGACCTCTTTATTCTGGATGAATTTTGCTGAATTTTGCATAACTGTTAAACCGTAAGAGATAGACAAAAAGTTACTTACTACAAAAAAATAGACAATTTATTGTATGTCATTATCTTTTTTTTTTTCAGGAGTTAGTTGAGACATTTCTTCTTATTGTTTTTAGTTTTAAAACACTTAAAACTTTTTACATATGGGAATTTGTCAACTACTAGCAACGCAAAAAAAGGGATTTCATCCGTATGCCAACCTTCTTTTAAAAGATTTGACTATCTTTAGCCTAGTATGTTCTCTTATTTCCCTTCTATTTACAAGTAAGCAAGTACAAAACCATTTCTGCTAATGTTTATCCCGATTAGCATGGAGTAGTTGAAGCTTTTTAACAATAATTTGTTACCGAGAAGTAGAGAAAGTCATGCGAGTGGAACACATTAGATTTTTTTTATAGCTAATATACTGTATTTTAATTGACATCTAGCCCTAAAGGGTGACTACAACTTTTAAAATGTCTTAAACTAGATCAGGAAGAATGTAGCTGGTTTTGATAATGTATTCACTAATGCATGGCAGTTCAAAAATTCTCTGTTGATTTGAGTTATACCTGCATAAAGTTGGCTTTGGAATATTTAGAGCTTTTACTTCAGCTTCTCCATTTAAACGTGTTTCAGTTTTTAAATTTGACATAGTAACCAGAAACGTGAAGTCGGGGATTTTAAAATAGGTAACAAAATGCATTGACTCTGCAGTCCCCCGGTGCCTCATGTTTTTTATTTTTTTATAAAAACAGTAACGGAGTCTGATCAGGACTCCGGTACTGTATCCCTATTTACATTTCCCCCCGTAGGTTTTACTGATTACTGGTTTACTGGTTTTAAGGTTTCTTTTACAAACATATAACACCCATGCCCAAGGCGGGACTCAAACCCACGATCCCCTGCCCACGAAGCACCAAAGCGAGACGCTTTAGCGAGCGTGGCCATGGGGACCGGCTATATTGGCACATGTTAGGAAGTGCAGCTGTACCTTGAAGGTCAGGCCTTGAATTATCTTCGGTTGAACTTTTCGACTAACCGGTTCAGTGGATAAGCACCTTCCATATCATGTCACTTCTAGCATGCGATCCATCGGCAGTAAAACTACCTATGCAGTTGTGGAAAATCTTTGTTGTAGCTGCCAAATGATTACTCTGCTATAATTTGTTTTCCTTGCCATTCTACAAATTATTAGTCATACAAAAGCGAAGTTTCTTTTCTTTTTGTTCACCTAACGCAGATAGACGAATTATCTGATTCTCCCAAAAAACTCCATATCGAAAATGCAGTTAAATACTAAATTAGATTCTTAGTCTCTCTCTCTCTCTCTCTCTCTCTCTCTCTCTCTCTCTCTCTCTCTCTCGCTGCCAAATGATTACTCTGCTATAATTTGTTTTCCTTGCCATTCTACAAATTATTAGTCATACAAAAGCGAAGTTTCTTTTCTTTTTGTTCACCTAACGCAGATAGACGAATTATCTGATTCTCCCAAAAACTCCATATCGAAAATGCCGTTAAATACTAAATTAGATTCTTAGTCTCTCTCTCTCTCATTTTTACTTTCTCTGCCGAGTTTTATGTAAAATGTACACCCAAAAATTCGATTCCGAGATTCCACCGGAAAACCATGTTTTAGGATTCCGTTAAATGCTAAACTTGTGTTTTAAGATTAGTATCTTTCAATGATACGACGCAAAGATTCTCAAGAAAATCTCCCCACCGCAAACTACCCTTTACATGGAAGATTTTTTGAGTTTTATTATTTTTATTTATTTATTTATTTATTTATTTATTTTTTTTTTTTTTTTTACTTTTTCAAAAATGGCTAACGATTTGATTAAAATACCACATATTAAAGATATTTACATGACAAATAAAATGTATATTCCGAATTTTTTGTGGATAACCTCGGAAATATTATTCATTCGATGACTTTTGCCTAACTGGCAAACTATATGTGATAGACAAAAGCGTACTACACAGGAAAAAAAAAATGCAGATCCTATTAAAACACTCACGTGTCATATTCGTTTTTTTTTCTTCTTCTTTCTTTGAAGAGATCAGCATTTTAGAGATATTCCCTTTTATTCGTTTCAATTTTAAAATGCTTAAACGTTTCTCAAACGGGAAGCCCTCAGTGGTTTCACTTCTCTTTTGTTTTACTCCTGGTCGTTCAAAAGGAAGCAAATTTCAATTGTTACACAGAGCGATCAGCTTTGAAAGGATTTGACTATCACTTTATTTTAGTGCATTCCCTTATTTCCCTTCTGCCTACAAGGAAGCATGTAATACGACTATTTCCGTTACTGTTTAACTTTTTTTTTTAATTGTTTCATTTGTATAGCCCCTTTAACTTCAATGGTCATATCGGCTGCTTTTGACGTGGGAAATAACTCGTATTACTGAAGGTTTAGAACGTTAGGTTAATTAATTTTATATTACTAAGCAATCTCAGATTCATACTTCCAGACTTTGTTGGGGATAGGGAATAATTCTAGTTAAAGAAACATTTCCCGCTGAAGCTGGGAATGGAACCCGGGACCTCGGCGGCAGTCACTGTCTATTTTGATTATGATTTAGATCATATTTATTTATATTATAAGTGGCTTAAGTAGAATGTTTATCACACGAGTGCGAAAGCGCGTGTTTTCTAATTTCTCATGAGCAAATAATAGTCTAATAAGCCACGTGTAATATACAGCGTTTTATCCTATCCTAATATTAACTGAAGTATTTTATATTTATTAATATTAATATTATTAGACAATTACAATTATTATTACAAGAATAGGCTCAGTCGGTAGTGCCCCTACTTACCGTGCTAGGGGTCCCAGGTCCGATTTCGGCTGGGGCTGGGGATTTTTTTCTCTGGTCCAGACTGTTCCCTATCCCCCCCCCAGGGCCTGGAACTTTGAATATATGTGACCTAACCAACATAGTTGAAGTAAATAGAAACCATCGACAACAAACCGTACACGAGTTGACACCATTGCCAAGGCAAATGTTCCACAGGGAAATGCCGCCGATAGGACAATGCTGTTGAAGGCGGATTATAACTGGAACGATTAAAAAAAGTAATTATTTGTATATGTCGTTAATACTTACATATATGAACAGCAACGTGTAAATGAATGTTAAAGTTATTGATGCAATCGAACGGGAATAATCAAACCGGTACAAGAAAACGGTAGTGTAGCATGAAAATACAAGGTTTAATTTGCCTAGTTACCCTTTGTTAGTTCGGCAATATTTTAGTGGAGGTAAACTATCCTGCCAATTAGCTAGAATTGTACTTCGGAAAGAGGGTGATCACATTTACGTTGGTTGTGCCAGATTTGATCAGTACAAACATAAACAGCTCCATTCCATTGTGGGCCACTTTTAAGTAAACATCACGAGCATAGCCAAAGTACATGCCTATGTTAGTATGCTTGGAAAAAACCATGTTATAGCCAGACATATTCACATCATCATTTCAAAACGTGATTCGTGTCGTATTTAACATTGGACCGCTGTGATGTTGAATATGATAACGTGGTTTTAGTGAGATGCGTTTTATGTTGCTTTCCGCTCTGCTCATCACTTCAAACCTGCACTTTGAATACTGAATAGCAGCATAGTTAGTAATTCTGGCATCATAAATGCTTTAAGCAGAGGATTTGTGATACTGTTGATGAAACATGTTATAATATATTCATAATCTTGAAATACACTTTCAGTATTTGGGCTGCGATATAACTTATATTTGGGAACAATCAGACGAACACTGAGGAACAAAGTTAGAACAGAAACGCAGCTAAGATTTTACTCAACCAGTAGCCTGGATCCTAAAGGAAAATACAAAAGCAAAATTCAAGCAGCGGAAATGAGCTTCCTGCCAGCTGTGAAGGGTTATTCAAGGGAAGAACATATTAGAAATTAGAATATTAGAGAGGAACTAAAAGTAAAACCACTTCTTCAACAAATAAAAGAACTCATGAATAATTGGACAGAACAACTGCAAAGAATGACAGAGGATAGAATACGAAAGATGGCATTGATGTATAATTTTGGAGGAAGAAGACCACTAGCAGATGTGAGCTCGGAACAGGCAAGGTCCGTGGATGAGGAAGAAGAAGAAAGTGATGATGACCATATTATAATACATATGTTTTGGGTCTTATATTTACATATTATATCTTCCAAAATTCCTCTCTCAGAATTGAATGCAACGAAGATTTGGAAAGAAATTCCGGTCTCGTCATTCACGAGTAAGAAAGACGGTAGCAGTTTTGATGCGCTGTATAGCTGTGTTCGGTACCGCCTGGCAGTGTCAGGCTGTATTCTATTGTTTCAGCAAGAAAGGCTTGTAAAATAGGTGCAGCAATAGAGGCTTCCGCCAAACATAAGGTATATGCCAGTGCCCCACCCTCAAATATAAAACAACCGACAGCTGCAATTTGCCGTGATATTACTGCAAGGTACGATAACATTCAAAGTGAGAGTATTGCTCGACGTCAGTGTCATCAGTTCGCATCAACACACCAGAATGAAGGTGAAAGCTTTCTCGGCCAGATTGTCACAGAAAATGAGACACAGATTCGTCACGTGAGCGTCGAAAATCGAAACAAAAGTCAGTGATATGGGGTCACACAAACTCACCCACTAAACTAAAAACTCCTTCAAACATTTTCAACAAAAATAGCTCATGTCTTCTGCGATAAGGAAACTGTATTATTGATGGAGTTCATGAAATGAGACATAAAATAAACTCTGACGTCTATTGTCCGACACAACTAAAATTAGCAGGGCAGTTTAACGTGACATGTTGAGCTTGGGGTTGTTTTCTTCCATGTAAATGCTCAACAGCATATTGCTAAATGCACTCAAAGTTTGCAGCATTTCAAGTGGAGGTTTTTATCATCCAGCGACTAGTTCGATTTGGCTTGAATGACTATCAGCTGTTTCTGAACATGAAGAAATGACTTGGATCCGTCCATTTGACTTGTGCTATGATTTATTATTTGCGTTCTTCTAAGTAGAAGGAAAATAAAGGAATACACTAAGCTAAAGCGATGGTTAAATCTTTTAAAAGCTGACGGCTATGTGAAACAATTGAGTTCGGTTCACTTTGCTGGTCCCGTTTGGGAAATGTTAAGTAGTTTAATTGAAACCAATAACAAGGAATATCTCGAAAACGTCAAATCTACAAGAAAAATGTAGGTATATAACATATATTATGTGATTTACATTTTTTTGTGCAGTAAGCTTTTGTCTATCTCTTACGATTTAACCGTCATCCAATTTTTTTTTCAAAATTCATGTAGAATAAAGAGCTCTTCATAGGCTATTCCCAGAAAATTCAAAATAAAAACTTTATTTGTGATTTAATCAAAATTGTTTGAGCCATTTTTTAGAAAAACAAACTTTTCAAAAAAAAAATCCGTGTAGAGAGTAGTTTGTGGTGGGAGGATTTTCTTGAAAATCTTTGTGTCGCATTCTTAGAAGATACTAAATATAAATTCTAAGTTTGATATTATCGTTTTGGGGCTATGATGTCCACAGACACACATATATTTCCAGTTATCGCATTTTGGGTGGAGTACAATACCTTCCTAGCTACTATGTACATTGTATGTAAGTACCTACATGCTACAGAAAGTAATAAAGTAGTATTCCTTAAGATAAATTAATGGAACTTAGTTTCCTTATTGCTCTCATATATACTCCTTATTCAAATGCATTTTGTAGTGAGAGTTAAGAGTTTTGAATGGCAAAGACTCAGATAATTTGTAATAAACATTTGTATCCTAAGCCTTCGGAGGATGGGGGTTCGGAGAGTGGAAGATAAGCGTGTCCCCTCATCACTAGAGATTCTTTCGCACTATCCATATTTTTATGAACCTGTAAATGTTTTGGGGTTGAAAGATTCGGTGGGAATTGGTGAAGAAGTTACTTTCAAGCAGCTTCAATTGTAAACATGCTAAGTAAATGTATCATTTTGCATATTCGAAAGCCTGCCGTATTTAAAGGGAGAAACGAAAAGGTGCTAAAGATAAGCGGACACGAAATTTACGAAATTAAATTATAATTTATTTGATCAAGATAGATACATGTACAGTAGATAACTGGCAAAACTTTTGGGGCTTAAGAGTTTTAACAAAGAAGGTTACGATCCTTGAAGGCCTGTGCAACTAGAAGCCATTCTGTTTAGGCTGTAAATGGTTTCTGCAGTTCGCAATCAGGTTTAGTTCCACTCTAATACAATTCATAATATTGTGTCCTCAGCTTTTAAGTAATATTTCTGATTGATATCATCTGTAACGATGCAATGAGTGCTTATCATGTTTACGGTCGCTAGAGAGGCGATATGAATAATATTTAACATTATTTCCTGAATAAAATTCCATTAACTTTAAAGACAACTTTATTTGCTGACGACCATGCAATATTCGATTCGCTGACTTTGTAACCAATTTCAAAACAGCCACCAAAGTTCGGTTTGTGTTCCGAAGCGCACACAGCTATGAACACACAGAGCAGTCAGCGGTATAAAGAGGGCGTAGTGGGGAAGGATTTGTAGCGTAAACATGCACACGTTGAAGTATATCTGTTCCAAAAGTAGCTCAAAACATCTATTGGCATTATATGCATCGTTCTAATTCGTAAAGTAACACAATAAAGCAATTATTTCATAATATGATTTGTAAATAAAAACGTGTACTTTTACAAATAAAATATTAAGCTTGATACAAAATATTCAGAATAATAATATGCAGAGCTTTGAAAAGACAATGAACATAAATCAACCAAACTCACTCAGAATTTATTGCAATGAATTACAAGACACGTTTTTACTGTATCTAAAGAAAAGACTCACTTGCCACTCAAAACATGTTTGAATTATCCACAAGTTCGTTTAGTGTCAACCCCCTATTCTTTCGCATTTTCGACGTTTTTCAATCTGCGCTCACTTTCAGTGTCCACTGGTTTATCTACTAATTGCCGGTCCCCTTGTGCGCGCTTGCTAAAGTGCCTAGCTTTGGCGCTTCGTGGCGTAAGGGATCGCGGCTTCAGGCCCCACCTCGGACATCAATATACATATATGTAAGTTTGCATAAGCCCATGTATATGTATGTAATAAAAGGAAACAAATAGGAAAACAAAAGAAATATAGATGACTGCGTCCGTGGTCGAGTGGTCAGCGAGCTGACTTCTCACCCGGAGGTCCCGGGTTTGATTCCCGGCTGGAGCGGGGAATTTTTCTTTAGCCAGAATCATTCCCTATCCCCACAGAGTCTGGAAGTATGCATGTGAGGGTGAGGAAAATAAAATGATTTAAGCCAAACGTAAAAGAACATACATACGAGTTGTTTCAAGTGCAAAGCCCTCGATATGACCTTAGATGTTAAAGCGGGCTATATAAATGAAAAAATTAAAAAAATGTAGAGATAAATATGAAAACAAACGTAAAAATAATATCTAGCAGGGACCGAACGAGGCCAAGCATAGTGCAACACGAAGCGGAAATGAAATGGACGCTCTTTAACTGCTGTGGTTCTCAGCGTCCCATTCTATACTGGACGTGAAAGACCGCTTAATTTTGCTCAGAGGCCTCTCTGAGGTCCTTTTACGTGCCGTAAATCACGGGACCCACGGCTTTTCTTCCCTTCCGAAGGAAGCCATGCCCGTCCTCCGCCCGGTTTGAACGCGCGACCTTGGGTATATGAAGTTAGCATTGCACCACGGTTGACGTTTCGAAACGGGCTATAGAGACCACGCCTACTCCATCACGTCAGTTAAACTCTGACTGCACCGAACCTATATTCGCAATTGCCGTGACCCGGGACCGAGCTCTACTGTGATGCAGCTGCCATGGTTGGTTTGAGAGATAGATAAGGCAGTGCGCTCTCCGACGTAAATACCAGGAACGCAAGGAGATATACCCCTGCCGCTGAATCCTTGCACTTGACAGTTCGGGTGGTTTCGCAGTAGGTTGGCAGCATAGCCTTTGCGGCGTTGCCAGAGTAATTAGTAAACAACAACAGTAGATTATAAATGTCTCTATCGTGTGTAATGACGAATATTAACAGTGTACGCAGTAAATGAATGCCGATGAACAATGAAACTAATTCGTTATTATTGATGTTAATTGAAAATAATAGTGATACTGTAAGGCATGTAGCATACATACGTATTTACGACAATATTGAACAACAATGCAAAATAGCTTGTTACAATGAGAGAAAAGTATAACAAAGTGATTTTCACTAGTTTAGAATTTGAATGGCTCAATCCCATCCAAATCTCCGTCATCCTTCTCTGAATCATCATGGTCATTGTCATCATCAACATCGTCGTCGTCACCAAGACATTTCATTAGTGGTTCACATTCAATGAAGATTCCGTCTAATTCCTGTGCTTTTCGTATTATTTTGTGGTGAACATGATTCACTTTCTTCTTCCATGAAGCCGCGTCCACACCTTCCCGCAAAAGTCTATCCACCTCAATAATTGTGAAAGTCTTTTTATGTACCCTCACGTACAAACAAACACCAAAGCACTATCAACAAATATAAATAACAAGGAATAATACGTATCTTGTACAGAACAGCTCAATGCATATGTTAGGAGTTCAAACTGAGCACGCGGTTGGAAATGCCAGATACGGTGTCTAGATCCGTTTCCATTGTCTGACCGATCGACCGGAATGCTTCTTTGTGATTGGCTCAGAAAGTCAAACAGGTAAAACTTTTCATCTGTTTTCTGTGGATGTACCAACTTAACTCCAAACTGTCTAGTGTAAGGATTCAGCGGCAAGGGTATAGTTTTCCGGATTTTCTCCTCCCGCCTCCGGCGAACTCACCCAAAACTCCTGAGAGTAAATTCCGGAGGAAGCGCTCACAACATTGTATTTGGGCATTGATTTTGTTTATGCGACTTATAGTTTATAGAGTGATCTGGTTACCGTGTTCTACTATGTGCTACACAGCGACGGCGAAGTGAAATTGGAGAAGGAAAATGATGCTATCTCGAGCGTGATTCACTACACCGCAACGCGCAAAGGAAAGAAAAGTGAAGTGAAAGTGAACTTGACCATGATGATGATGATGATGATGATGATGATAGTGTTTAAGGGCGCTCAACTAAAAGGTCATCAATGCCCTAAACTTGACCATATGAGTGAAGTGGAATGACTATACTACATCTGGAAATGGAATATCTATCATACAAAAAAAGATATTGCATTCAAAGAAACTCTTCGAACCAAAATAAAAGAAAAAACAAATAAACAAATTCAGCTATTTTTAATGATTGACTTTTCACGTTGGCGAAGTATAGAACGTTCAATCAGGCTTGAATACTTCGATATCACGGTTGGAATTCAAGCCAAGGAATTTCGGCTTTCCGTGCCGAGCATGAATCTGATGAGAAAGTTTAATACGTGTTCGGGCACCTCAAAATGCTAGCTCAAAGGAACACATCAGTACGCCAAGCAACAAATCTGGGACTCGAGTCGGTGTTGCATTGAAGCCTGATTCAATTTTCCAGTAATAATCAAACCTCATAAATTAGATCGAAAATAAACTCCATAAATTTCAGGCATATTAAAAAGTATAAAGAAAAACACAAAGCGATAGTAACGCTAGTGCTGACTTACCTGGACAATAAAAGATAAATAACACGTTTTATAAAGGAGGTAAATTAAAATCATCAAATAATAAATATTTAAACTAAAACATAAGGAAGTTATCAGGAATAAATTAAATATGTTTAGTGTAACTGATGATCTTAGAGAACCCGGGCATGTAGTGAAATATACTGCAGCAATGCCGTGTTTCACAGTAATAAACCTTGTGAATCGATATATTGCACAGAGGGGAGCTTTTTTACTTTCTCTACATAGTACATGATACGTAGGTAAAGAAGATATTGCACTCCACCCAAAAATTTAATACAGAGATTTTTGCGGAAATACACGTTTAGGGTCCCCTGTATCTAAAAATATCACTTTTAGACAAAGATCCACATGAGTGTGTTTGTGTCCATGTGTTTTTGAACAAGATAACTCAAAAACGAAAAGTCGGTAAAATACCAACTTGGTATTTAAGTTTAGTATCTTCCAGGGATGCGACACGTAGATTTTGATAAAAATGCCTCCCTCCCAAGCTACCCTTGAAAGGGTTTTTTTTTTAATTTGATTTTTTTAAAACTGGTTTTAATGATTTTAATTAAAATACCATGCATTGAAGTTATTTACATTGCCAATAAAGTGAATATATTTAATTTTTTGGGAATAGTTTCTGAAGAACTCTTTGTTCTGGCTGAATTTTACATAGCTGGTAAACTGCAAGAGATAGACAAACATGTACTCCACAAAAAATGTAGAATTTGTTAAAACTTAATTTATGTTATATACATTTTTTTGTCGTGAAATTGACCATTTTTAGATACTCCTTGTTGTTTGTTTCAGCCTTAGAATAGATAGTAAACTTTTCTCGTACGAGGATTTGTCAACTCTTGGCAATATTAAGAAACGGAATTCAATCGCATGGCATTCAGCTTTTAAAAGATTTAACTATCGCTTTAGCCTAGAGTGTTTCATTTCCCTTCTACTTACAAGAAAGCAAATAAAAAGACCATTTCTGCTGATGTTTATCTCAATTAGCATGAAGTAGATGGAAGAATAAGCATTTTAACAATAATTTGTTATAGTGATGTGGAGAAAGTCATGTGAATGGAACACATCAAAACTTTACGTTCTCTAGCACGTATGTAAATGTACATAGTGGATAGAGAAGGTATTTAATTCCACAGAAAAAATCGATACCGAGATTTCGCCGGAAATACATGTTTTGTGATCCCTGAATCCAAAAAAGAATTTTTAGAAAAAATGTGTGTGTGTGTGAGTGTGTGTGTGTGTGTCACCCTCCTGGTTTAATGGTTACCATGCTAACTTCATATACCCAAGATCACGGGTTCAAACCCGGTGGGGGCCGATGGAATTTTTTCGGGCGTAAAAATCCTTAGATCCTAGATTTACGGCACGTAAAAGAATCTCAAGTCTAATAAACAGGCCTCTGAGAAAAATTTAGCGGTCTGTCACGCTCAGTATAGAATGGGACGCTGAGGACCACAGTAATTAAAGAGCGATCATAAATAAAACGCTATCATTTCATGTGTGTGTGTGTGTGTGTGCAGCATAGCTGGAAAACGAAAAGTTTGTTAAATTCCAAACTTGATATTTAAGTTTAGTATCTTCCAAGGTTGCAACAAGAAAATGTTCAAGAAAATCCTTCCACCCCAAATACCTTTTACATGGCACATTTTTCAAAATGTTTGATTTTCTCAAAAATGCCTCTAACGTTTTTAATTAAAATTTTATATTTTAAAGATATTTTCATGATAAATGAAGTGTATATTTTGAATTTTCTGTCGAATAGCCTCTGAAGACATATTTATTCAAATCGACCTTTGTATAACTTTTGTATAACTGATAAACCTTAAGAGATAGACAAAAATTAGTACTACACAAAAAATGTAGATCTCGTTAAAACACACAAAGCTACTTAAACTTTCTCACATCTTTCTTTTCGTCTCTCTTTTGTTCACTCCTAGCAACAAGAAGAACCGAATTTCAATTGTTTCACATAACGACTGGTTATTATTATTATTATTATTATTATTATTATTATTATTATTATTTTTTTTTTTTTTTTTTTTTTTTTTTTTAAGATTTGACTATCTCTTTAGTCTAGTGCATTCCCTTATTCCCTTCAACTTAGAAACAAGCAAGTAACAAGAACAATTCTAGTAATGTTTATCTCGATTAACATGCTGTAAGATCTTTTGTGAGAAAAGTTATATGTGAAACAGCTAGATAAAATCATGTAAATGGAACACATCAGATTTTTTGTTAAGTAACTACCATCCTACGAGTTGCACATTCCTGTTTGATGCGTATGAGCCAGTACACTTTGACTATCCACTGAATCGTGACATCGCGAGCGCAGGGGCGGGTTTTCTCCGGGTTTTCCGATTTCTCCGGCCATCACATTCCACCGTTGCTCCATCTTCATCGCCTGCGGTGTCTAGTAGTACCAAAAAAACATGATGTGCTCCATTCACATGTCTTTCTCTACATCTCTGTAACAAATTATTGTTAGTAAGCTTATTCTTCTATCTACTTCATGCTAATCGAGATAAACATTAGTAGAAATTGTTTTATTACTTAATTCCTTATAGGTAGAAGGGGAATAAGGTGATACACTAGGTTAAACCGACAGACAAGTGCTTTAAAGTGTGGTTGCTATGTATAGAAATCCGAATCTTGACGTAGTCAGGTGTTGGCTAATTTCCGTATGAGAAAAGTATAAATATTTAAAACTGAAATCAATAACAAGGGATATGTTAAAAACGGTCAACTCCAGGAAAAAGAGAATCATATAACATAAATTGTGTGTTTTAATGAGCTCTACATTTTTTGTGTAGTAAGTTTTTGCCTATCGCTTACGGTTTACCAGTTATGCAAAATTCCGCAAAATTCATTCAGAATAAAGATGTCTTCAGAGGTTATTCCCAGAAAATTCAAGATATACATTTTATTTGTCATGTAAATATCTTTAATATACGATATTTTAATCAAAATCGTTAGAGCCATTTTTGAGAAAATCAAAATTTTCGAAAAGTTGTAAAATTTGTAAAGGATAGTTGGGGGTGGGGATTTTCTTGAAAATCTTCGTGTCGCACCCTTGGGAGATACTGAACTTAAATACCAAATTTGGTATTTAACGGACTTTTCGTTTAGAGCACACACACATACACGCACGCGCGCGCGCGCACACACACACACACACACACACATGGTCCTTTTTCTAGGAAAGTTTTTTTTTTTTTATTCAGGAAGTGAAAATCACATGTGAAATCTCGGTATCGAATTTTTGAGTGCAATACAATACCATCTGTATACACTATATATATAGTACGTGTAGATCAAGTAAAAAAGTGACATCGCCTCTTTCTTGTCCCTTACGCCTGGTTAGGTTTCTAGGTCTGAGAGACATAACCCAATTTAATTCAGTGTTTGTTTACAAACAATGTTGAAACGTAGTCTGCCTCCGTAGTCCAGTGGTCAGCGACTTGACTTCTCACCCGGGGCTCCCGGTTTCGATTTCGAACTGGGGTGGGGAACTTTTCTCTAACCAGAATTATCCCTATTCCCCATAGCCTGGAAGTATGAATGTGTGCGTGTGTGTCTAGTGATATAAAAATGATTAACCTAATGATCTAAACCTACAGCAATACGAGTTATTTCATAAGTCAAAACTCCCGATGTGACCATTGAAGTTAAAGGATGCTATACAAATGAAACAACTAAAAATAACCTGATATGTTCCATTCACATGACTTTCTCTTCATCTCTGTTACAAATTATTTTTAAAAGCTTATTCCTCTATCTACATCATTCTAATCGAGATAAACATTAGCAGAAATTTGGTCCCTTGTAAGTACAAGGGAAAAATCGGATGTGTTCCATTCACACGACTTTCTGTATGTACATCTCTGCAATAAACTATTCTTAAAAAGCTTATTTTTCTATTTGTTTAATGCTAATCGAGAAAAAATAGGCAGAAAGGGTTTCATTACTTGCTTCCTTTTAGTAGAAGGGAAATAAGGGAATACACTAGGCTAAATTGATAGTTAAATCTTTTAAAAGCTGGTTGCTATGTGATTGAAGTACCTTTGGTGTATGGGCAAGAGTTAACAAATTCCCGTATGAGAAAAGTACAAGTATTTTAAATCTGAAACTACTAACAAGGAATTACTCAAAAACGGTCAGCTCCAGGAAAAAATGCAGGTATATCACATAATTTGTGTATTTTAACGAGCTCTACATTTTTTGTGTGATAAGTTTTTGTCTATTATTTACGGTTTACCAGTTATGCAAAAATTCGCAAAATTCATCCAGAATAAACATGTATTCAAAGACTATTCTCAAAAAATTCAAGATATACATTTTATTTGTCATGTAAATATCTTTAATATGCGATATTTTAATCAAAATCGTTAGAGCCATTTTTGAGAAATTCAAACTTTTTGAAAAATATCCCATGTAAAATGTAGTTGGGGTGTGGGGATTTTCTTAAAAATCTTCGTGTCGCATCCTTGAAAGATACCAAACTTAAATACCAAGTTTGGTAATTAACTGTCTTTTCGTTTTTGAGCTATGCTGCCCACAGACATACACCACACAGACATTTTTCTAAAAATGCTTATTCAAGGGGTTTCAAAACATGTATTTCCTGTGAAATATCGGTATCGAATTTTTGGGTGCAATACAATACCTACCATCTCTATACACATAGTATGTGTAGAAAAAGTAAAAATGTTGAACAGCGTGCTGTCGACTTTTTCTTGTCCTTTATCCTACGTACCTACTATCATAAATAAGCAACAGTTAACTATTATTTATGATGAAGAATTCATTAATGTTAATAATGCTTATATGTATTATTATTATTATTATTATTATTATTATTATTATTCTGTGACACAGAGCAACGGCACTCCATCCTTAGGCTTAGCTCATTTACCATTAGCTGAGAAGAGTTAAAGTTCAAGTCCGATAATTTCACAGAAAATTGACAATGATGTGTGGCAAGATTGTTGCAGCTCAATTACAGCAAGTGACAAGGATTGCCATTTTGACATTGGAATAGTTAGAATCAGTAACCTTTTACATGGAGGAAAATATAGATACTTTTCTACGTTCTACAATTTAAAGTAAAGTCAACAGTTTTGAATTAAATGTTATAACTCAGCTATAAATGTCTTCTTTGCCATTTAGAAACAATTATCATCATTTAAAGTGTACATAATAGCCCATAAAAATGAAAACGAATAGACTGGTGAAAGTTGACAGCGCTTCATAAGCATTCATTTAATGGTTCATGCGCAAGCTTTCTAACAGTCATAAAAATATCCAACGCTTAATTACGGAATTACCATTTTAGAAGGGGTTAATATCAAGTTCTGCTAGAGAAATTGGGTCAGTCAAGATGTGCATGTATTTCGCACCAGATCGCAGATTATTAACTTATTGCTTGCTGCATGTTACAGAGCTCAAATAATAGAACATGGAAGGATTAATAAATTATGTAGGAAACATTTATCCAAATATGTTATTAAGTATTACCAATATAGCATTCATGCATTCCCTCTATGGAAGAAAATTGCAGTATTCTGTTTGTGCTATGTAAAACATTTTGGAAGTGTCAAACCTTCGTTACAAATGCGGATCAAGGCAAACTTTGACTTTATCAACAAATGATACCGAATCTTGGTTACCGTGAGTTACCCAGAAAAGGTTTTCTTCGGGGTTTCCCCTTATCCTGAGAAGACGAATGTCGAGTAACTTTAAGCTCCGTGGACCCTGAGATCATTTGAGCAGCATTTCACCGATTACATTCGTCCGATATGACCTTCCAAGCTAAAGGGCGTTAAACAGTAATTTATATACCACTCTAAATTAGCCTTAGTTTATAACAGAAAATTGTAGTATGAGATTCAGAAACAATTTTTGTAGTATTAAGAAAAAGCTTTAATAAACGAGCGGAGTGATATTTTATTTTCAAAATGTTATAAAAAGCTTCATAATTAGTATTGATCAACCTTTTGTATGTTCATACACGTTTATCTTACAAAATCTTATGAGTTCCATCTACATGACTTCCTATATCTATTCTTACGAAAGATGATTATTTAGCTATATCACGCTAATCGAGATAACATTAATGGTCTTATTATAGTTCCTTATAAGTGGGAGGGAAATAAGGCAATGCTAAAACCACAGTAAAATCTCTTAAAAGCTGCCGCTAAGCGATTGTCATTGAAAAAGCGGTATGAGATATAAAACAGATGAGGACTTCCCGTTTGAGAAAAGTTTTATTTTCATTAAATTTCTTATTATACGGTATTTTAATTAAAACACACAATTTATGTTATATACATTTTCTGTGGAATTTCCGAGATATTTCTTGTTATTCCTTTCAATTTTAAAATACTTAAACTTTTTTCAACCGAGTATTTGACATTTCTGTTTCTTTTGTTTTACTCCTGGCCATACAAAGAGAGTCGATATCAACCACATAACAACCACTTTTAAAAGATTTGACTATGACTATAACGTAGTATCCCTTATTTCCCTTCTATGTACTTACAAAGAACTAAGTAATAAATGGTAATTTATTCTAATATTTGTTTATTTATTTATATTTTAACGCCTTTAACATGGTAGGTCATATCGGATGATGAATGGAATGTTGCTCAAATTTGCCCGGAGGTCTATGGAACTTAAAGTTACTCAACATTACCTTCTCAAAAGAATTATATTTAAGCTCACTAAAAGGCTCAGATTCCTTTTTCAGCATGATTACCAGCTGGAAAATCCCAGGGGAAAAAACGTACACAGGTAACTTACCCTGACCGAGAATCGAACTCGCGACCTCTTGAATGTGAAACAGACAGCTAAACCCACACTACAAAGGGAGACTGCTAGTGTTTATCTTAATTAGCATGAAGTAGATGGAAAACTAAGCTTTTGTAAGAACAGTTTGTTACAGAATAAAGAAGCAGTCATATGAATGGAACACATCAGATTTCTTATACATATTATTAACGTTTGTAACACGCAGCTAATATTCATTGCGCATAAATAAGCTAATTTAAGCCCTTCCGGCAGTTGGTTGAGACCATTGTAATTTCAAATACTGCGATTATGACTGTCATGACTGTTCCGATAACTCCGCTGAAAACATTGCCTTCAATAACACTGACATCTGTCACCGCTCTGCAACACAAACACCCGCATCAGATACTATTGTTGGTTTGGCTGTTATTTTCTACACATATTATGTATATAGTGTATAGAGAGGGTATTGTATTCTACTAAAAATTCGACACCAGTTTTCACCGGAAATACATGTTTTAGGGTATCCTGAATCCAAGAAAAAAATGTTTAGAACAAAAGCTTCTGTAGACAGCACAGCTCGAAAACGAAAAGACTATTAAACACCAAATTTGCTATTTAAATTTTGTATCTCCCAAGGATGTGACACGAAGGTTTTTAAGAAACTTACCCCTCTCCAAACCACGCTCTACATGCAAAAATTTTGAAAATGTTGTTTTCTGCGAAATTGCTCTATTTTGATTAAAACAGTGTATATTAAAGATATTTACATCACAAATCAAATGTATTTCTTGAATATTCTGGGAATAGCTTCTGAAGATCTTTTCACTCTGGATGAATTTTGTAAATTTGATAAACCGTAAGAGAAAGACAAAAAAATGTAGACCTCGTTAAAACACACAAATTTTGTACATACACTTTTTTGTAGGGTTCACCATTTCTGAGATAGCTCTTGTTATGGGTCAATTTTAAGCTATGCAACTTTTTTTTTTTTTTTTTAAACAGGATGTCACCTTTGGTTTCATCCTTCTTTTGCATGCAGAGTGAGCCGAGCTTCAACAGTTCATATAGCGACAAGCTTTTAAAAGTTTGGCTGTCACTTTAGCCTAATGTATTTCCTTATTTTCCTTCTGCTTATAACGAAAAACGTAAGAAAGTTATAAGACAGTTTCTGCTAATGCTTATCTCGATTAGCATGGTCTAGATAAAAATACTCTTTTGTAGGTTTGTTTGCAGAACAGGTAGAGAAAGTCATTGAATGGAAACACATTATACCCACTTTTTTATTTTCCCTACTACGTGTAGTAAGTAGAAGAAGCGTTGTATTCCATCCAAACATTCTATACTGAGAAATACGCATTTTGAGATCCCCTGAATAAAATTGCCTTTTTAGAAAAATATTCGTGTGTGTATATGTGTGTGAATAGTTTCCTTCAAAAACTAAAAGCTTATTTGCATCAAACTTGATATTTGAGTTCAGAATCTTCTAAGAACACGCAACGAAGATTTCCAAGAGAATTCCTGGTCACAAAGTACCCTTTAGATGGAAACATTATCGAAAATAGTATTTTCCCAAAAGTAGCTCTAACAATTTAGATTAAAACGTCACATGTTTACGACATTTTCATGAGAAATGAACTGTATATCTTCAATTTTCTAGGATTACCCTGCTAATTTGGATGGCTTATGCATAACTAGTAAATCATAAGAGACGCACAAATTATGTATATCTCTTTAAAATACATAATGAATATGAAATACATATCTTTATAGAGTTCCGAGATATTAAAATATTAAAATTCTCTTGCTCATAGTCAAACAAAGAGAATGGAATTTCAAAACATTTTATGAACTGTATATGTTTAGTTTGTTTGAAATAGCTTTGGAAGTTCTCTTCATTCTGAAAGACTTTTGCCTAACTCGCAAACTGTAAGAGATAGAGAAAAACGTACATACACAAACCGGAGATCTAATTAAAACACACAATTTATGCCATATACAATTTGAGGGGGGGGGTCAACCATTTCCTAGATATTCCTTGTTAAAAAGGTATACCACATAAAGCAAAATTTGATACTATAAAACATGCAGAAGTTAAAGGCGTAAAGATTGATAAATTTCCTATAAAACGAATGTCCTGAAAATTCTTTAAATTGTGAATTACTATTCCCGCACATATAAATCTGAACATTGCCCATAAAATAATCCAGGACGACTAAATCAAAAGATTGGTTGGTTTCAATTTTAAAATCTGTTTTCTAAAAGGTGAATTTGTAATTCTGTTTCTTTCTTTCTTTCTTTCTTTCTTTCTTTCTTTCTTTCTTTCTTTCATTTTACTCCTGATCATGAAAGAAAAGAGAATGTCAACATCATTGCATAGCGATAGCTTTTAAACAATTTGACTATCTCTTTAGCCTGATGTATTCCCTTATTTTCCTACTTCTACTTACAAGGAACTCGGTAATTAGACAATTTCTGCTAATGTTTGTTTCGATTAGCATAGAGTAGATAGAAGAATACTCTTTTATAAGAATAGTTTGTTTGCAGAGCAGGAAGAGAAAATGATGAGAATGTGTCTTGTGTACTCTGGAGCTGGACTAATAGTATTGTTCGCTGAAGATGCCGGACGCAGATTTCGGCGAAACGTCGATAATTAAATCATTTGGAGCACGGCCTACAAGCCCGACTATAATTTATAATCAATGTAATACATAGTTTTTAAAAAGTGTTTGGCATGGTTGAAAACCATACACCCATGAACGAAAGATACAGAACTTTGAATAAACAAACGCAAAACACATATGTAACAGTCGCATTTCTATGAAGTTATTTTGTATATGAAAATATATATTAACATTTACTGAAAAGTTAATATCCATAACTTGTGATTACAAAAGGATTTTGCAATTATAAATATATTTGGCCAGAATATTGTAAGCAAGTAAACTTTTTGTATGCAAGAGTGTCTTCATGATGGTAGGTAACTGCATGTGTAATTCAACAAATCTGCTACTAAACATTAAATCAGCAGCCAAGCGCGCCCCTGGGGTGTAGGGGTAGCATGGCTGCTTCAAATTCAAGAAGTCCCGAGTTCGAAACTCCATTGGAGCAAGTTGTCCAGATAAGGCGCTTTTCGGTTTTTCCCTTATCCTGAGAAGGCTAATATTGGGTAACTTTAAGCTTTAAAGACCCCGGGGTCATTTGAGCATAATTTCAATCATTTCATTCATTGCCCAATATGACCTTCTCGTTAAAGAAAGTTATAGATAAATATCGAATGAAACAAGTATTTGAGAAGACAATGATGGCTGTTCACACTGTTGTATTCTATAGCTTTTCTGACAAGTGATGTGTATCTGGTATACCGGTGGTCCAACAGCGCCGTATTTCGCGTGAGCAGATAACCCTTCGCGCGTTATAAAAATTGTAACTCCACGCGGTAAATCCGTTGTAAGCGTGAGAGGCATTCGTTCTTCTCCTCTTGCATATCAGCGTAAACGGTAGTAATCGAGGTCATTGAGAGGCTTTGACTAGAGTCCATGAGGATACATAAGCACAGTGTAAACACGTGGAGAAAGTTAACATGCTTTCCACTTCAATTACAGAGTTTTTACTCTGCAGTACTTGTTTGTACATTTATAATAATAATAATAATAATAATAATAATAATAATAATAATAATAATAATAATAATAATCAATTATTAAGGCGAGACCTTGGCCATGAACAGGAAAGATAAAAGAATAATTGAAACGGCCGAAATGAACTTTATATATAACTAAATGATACAGTTAGGGAATACAAAGTTAAACAGAAAGATCAGATATCTCGAATGCCAGAAGAAGACTATCAAAACAGGCCTTGCAATTTAAACCAGTTGGTAACAGAGAAGTTGCAAGACTACAAAGGCGCTGGGAAAATCTCTTCTGAGCCGAAACAGACCTATTTGGCTTACTTTGAAAGTTGATGGTGATGATGATGATAATAATAATAATAAAAATACCAACCCTAATATTGAATATAGTGATTGTCAGATGTTCCCTATTAAACGGTAAGGCAATGAATCACGCCTGCTCTAATAATTCACGATTATTTGTAATTTAATTATTTTTATTACTACTACTACTACTACTACTACTACTACTACTACTACTACTACTACTACTACTACTACTACTACTACTACTACTACTACTACTACTACTACTACTACTACTACTACTACCACTACTTTTTTGGTAGCTTAGAGTCCTTTAACCTTAATGGTCATATAGGACGATGAGTGAAATCAGTAAATTGATACTCAAATGATCTTGGGATCCGCGGAGCTTAAAAATTTTCGACCTTCATCTCCTCAGAATAAGGGAAAACCCCGAACTAAACCTTATCCGGGTAATTCAACCCAAATGAGATTCAAACTCGCGGCTTCTTGAATATGAGGGAGACAGGCTACCGCACACTTCCGAGGCGGATTGTAATTTATTGTAATTTCTGATGAGTGGACATAGTATATTACACATTACTCTGTAAACTTGGGTTCATTACATTATCAGTTTATTTTGGTATTTAAATGCTTATATTTTCAAATTATGTGTACATAGAAAAAATGTACAATATAATTTTAGTGTTTTACAAAATATCATAAGAAGTCAAACGAATCAGAACGAAAAGTCGTACCCCAAACTACCGAGCCACGTAGCTCAGGTGTTTCGTCTGGGACTGGCATTCAGGAGGTCATGTGATCGGTTCCCCGCGGCCAACCTCTCTGACCCATGGGGTTTTCAGGAGCTTTTTTGTATCACTAGGTGAATGCTGAAGAGAATTCTTCATTCCCCCGACCTTCCTGTCCCTTCATTTCATCCCAGCCGGTCTCTTTCACGGTTTAGTTGTCGACGAGTCGTGGGGGCGACTGCGCTCTGGAAATACATCTCTCGGCGGCGGGATAGCGTTAGTGGTTGTCTGCGGACTCAGGTAGTCTATCCAGGACTGAACCACGGGCTCCTGGCGCTCCATGCATCGAGATGAACTTGTGAACTGGTAAGCAACCTACACGACGGCTCTCCCCCTGTCCGAATGTCGGCTGCCTTCTGAAATTATACTCATCTCATCCTTCCTCCAGGGGTCTGGCGGCTGCAGTGTGGAAATCCCTCCGTAACTCGCGCCCACGCTCATGCACGCGCACATACATCCAAACTAGTATCGCAGTACACAGAGTTCGATAGTTGTATCACAGAAACTTGATATGACATCAAATACTATAACCATGTTTGTAGGTACATCCACGCATTTTATCTGATAATGGACTTGAAATTGGAGACATGTGTAAAATTTGAGACATGCACACCTGAAACCCGTGAAATATTAAAACATATCTACGACAATATAGCAATGTCAAGTGATCCGGCGAGGTATGGAATTTCCTTTTCACGAATGGTTTAACGTTCTGAGAAGGATGTCAGGAGACCAAAATTTTGGCGAAAATTCGACAAAATCTTAGTGTTTATCCCGCAGATTAAACTGCGAATGTTGCCTTTTACCTAGAGCAAAACCGACAGTGTCCTAAGACTCTTTCATTTTACCGAGATATTCAGAGCGTCTGAGGAAAGGCATTCGGTACAAATGCCCAGGACTCTTGAGCCAATGTCTGCTCCATGTGAAAAGCATCTGCTCATAACGCAGCACCTTTGTTACTATGTCATGACGGACCTTGCTCTTCAAAATTCGTCGATTTCCAAAAATGAAGTTCAAAGTTGGTAACCGTTTTGACACCGTGGAGGAGATTCAATAGCAAAATGTGTTTTACAAGCTTCAAAAACAAATGTTCTAGGTGTATTTAAAAAATCTGATGTGTACCATTCACATGACTTTCTCTATGTCCCTGCAACAAATTATTCTTAAAAAGCTTATACTTCTATTAACTTTATGCTAATCAGAAATAATTAGCAGAAATATTCTTATTACTTGCTTCCTTGTAAGTAGAAGCGAAATAGGTTAAAGTGATAGTCAAAAGCTGGTTGCTATGTCAATGAAGTTCCTTTGTTTAAATGGATAGGAGTTGACTAGTTCCTGTATGAGAAAAGTATGCTTTTTTCATAGCAGAAACCAAATATAAGGAATGTCTCAAAAACAATGAACTCCACGGAAAAAATGTACATAACATAAATTGTGTGGTTTAATGTGCTCTACATTTTTTGTATAGTAAGTTTTTGTCCATCTCTTACAGTTTAGCAGTTATTCAAAATTCAGTAAAATTCATCCAGAATAAACTGTTCTTCAGAGGCTATTCCCAGAAAATTCAAGATATACATTTTATTTGTCAGGTAAATATCTTTAATATACGAAATTTTAATCAAAATCGTTAGAGCCATTTTTGAAAAAATCAAAATTTTCGAAAAAGGTTCATGTAAAGGGTAGTTGGGGGTGGGGGGATTTTTCTCAAAATCTTCGTGTCGCATCCCTGGAAGATACTAAACTTAAATACCAAGTTTGGTATTTTAGCGACTTTTCGTTTTTGAGTTATCGTGTTCACAGACACACGGACACACGGACACACACACACACACACACACACACGCTATTTCTGCTATTTTTTTTTTACTGATTAGCATGAAGTAAATAGAAGTATAGGTTTTAAAATAATTTGTTGCAGAGATGTAGAGAAAGTCATGTGAATGGTACACATCAGATTGTTTTACTGATTAGCGTGAAGTAAATAGAAGTATAAGCTTTTAAGAATAATTTGTTGCAGAGATGTAGAGAAAGTCATGTGAATGGTATATATCAGATTTTTCCTAATTACACCACATAAAATGTTGCTGCACCGCTCATTCATGATCTTGTACATATGTTACGTAAAAACTCATAATTCGCTTTCGTACGTGCGCTAAGCATTCACCCGTACCATTTACCTAAAGCGCGCTGTTCCGGCTTGGTTGCGGACCAAGAAAGCAACAAATTACTCACTTACTCACAGGAATATGCCTACAGTAACCTCAGTATCAAGGACAATCTATCGTCACAAGTGCTGGAATGCATGTGCAACCATGACCTTCGTCCAGTGACATTGATAATCACCTTCCCCTCTAGGTGGAAAATTAACGATAAAAATTTAGGTATTTTCTTTAAGTTTTAAAAATAGAAGTTTAGACGCATAGAGTTGGAATAACTTGATCTAAAGCGTTTTAAATTTGCTACATAAATGACTACTAAAATTACAGTCCAGCATATTTTAACATTCTAAACATAATTTAGAGACTTCAGAAAGCTAACATTTTTTTTTTTTTTTTTTTTTAATTACAGATTTTCTTCGCTGAGATATGCCTCTTCATTTTGAGTGGGAACTGCTTCGAAGATACTCGGTTGCAACGTAAAATCCGAATACGTCGGGAGCCTCCAGTGCACAGACCACCGACAAAAGGCCGCAGACCTTATCCTAGGCCACGTCCATCTTCAAACAAATCCAGACCTAAATCAAAATATGGACCTCCCAAGACTTCCTATCGACCACCGAAGACAAACTATGGCCCTCCTCCAAAAGGCCGTTATGGCCCACCTGTGATTACCAATTATAGACCTCCACCACCTCCTAAACCGAATTATGGACTACCTTCAACACCTAACTACAGTCCGCCTCTACAAGGCAGCTATGGTCCACCTCCAATGTCTGGTTATGGACCGTCTCTAACGTCTGGATACGGTCCACCACCATCTTCTAGTTATGGGCCACCATCAAAAGGCAGTGGAGGTCCTCCTCCACAAGACAGCTATGGTCCACCTCCTCAAGATAGTTATGGTCCACCTCCAATACCAGGCTATGGCCCACCACCGTCGTCTAGTTATGGACCACCTTCAAAGGGCAGTGGAGGTCCTCCACCACTAAGCAGTTATGGTCCACCTCCAATGTCTGGCTATGGGCCACCATCAAAAGGTAGTGGAGGTCCTCCTCCACTGAGTAGTTATGGTCCACCTCCAATGTCTGGCTATGGGGTGCCACCATCATCTAGTTATGGGCCACCATCAAAGAGCAGTGGAGGTCCTCCTCCACAAGACACCTATGGCCCACCTTCTCAAGATAGCTATGATCCACCATCAATGAATGACTATGGTGCACCACTATCTTCTAGTTATGGACCACCTTCAAAGGGTAATGTGGGTCTTCCTCCACAAGACAGCTATGGCCCACCTCCTCAAGACAGTTATGGTCCACCTCTAATGTCTAGCTATGGGCCGCCACCATCATCTAGTTATGGACCACCTTCAAAAGGCAGTGAAGGTCCTCCTTCACCAAGTAGTTATGGTCCACCTCCAATGTCTGGCTATGGGCCGCCACCATCATCTAGTTATGGGCCACCGTCAAAGGGCAGTGGAGGTCCTCCCTCACCGAGCAGTTATGGTCCACCTCCAATGTCTGGCTATGGGCCACCACCATCGTCTAGTTATGGGCCACCGTCAAAGGGTAGTGGAGGTCCTCCTCCATCAAACAGTTATGGTCCACCTCCTCAAGACAGCTATGGTCCACCTAAAATGGCTGGCTATGATGTCCCACCATCTTCTAGATATGGACCACCTTCAAAGGGTAGTGGAGGTCCCCCTCCACCAAGCAGTTATGGTCCACCTCCTCAAGAAAGCTATGGTCCACCTACAATGTCTGGCTATGATGCGCCACCATCTTCTAGTTATGGACCACCTTCAAAGGGCAATGGAGTTCCTTCTCCACATAGTAGTTATAATTCTCCTCCAATGTCAAGCTATGGCCCTCCACTACCATCTATTTATTCAACAAAGTCTACTTATGGTCCTCATCCACAAGTTAGCTACGGCCCACCACCAATGTCCAGCTATGGGGCTCCACTGCCATCTAGTTATGGCCCACCTTTAAAGGGCAGTGGAGGTCCTCCTCCAAAGAGTAGTTATGGTCCGCCACAAAACAACTATGGTCCACCTCTACAGGACGGTTATGGAGTACCTCCATTGTCTAGTTATGAACCACCCACTAGGTCCAAAAAGGGTCCTTCTACAAAAAACAGATATAGTTCAGCACCAAAGGCCTCTAAAGGTCCTCCTTCAAGCTATGGTCTACCTTTAAGGGATAGTTATAATACACCTCCTGTTTCTAGTTATAGGTCACCATTAAAGTTTAAAAAGGCTTCCCCTCTTAGAGACACTTACGGAGCTCCTCCACCAAACAGTTATGGCATACCTCCACAGGATAGCTATGGACCTCCTGCAAGATCTAGCTACACCAGTACTACTGTGCAAAACCACAACTCACCTCCACAAGAGGGTTATGAGCTTCCTTCATCAGTTGGACCAACACATTTTGAATTTTTAGAAAAAAATAAATCACCTACTGAGCAGCATTATGAAGCTCTTCCAGAAAACAGCTATGAATCATTCCAACAAGATGATTATGGGTTATTTTCACAATACCCCGAGGATGAACTTGAAGACGATAATCCAAACTATTCAGTACCAATATCTGATTTTGACATAGGACTCAGCAATTCTTATGGCACACCTTTAGAATCTTCTAAAGATAAGGCAAAAGCTCATGGATCATCTTCCACAGTGCATGATTACAGTCATCATACAACCAAACAGACTCATAAATCAGGTTCATATGGGAAGATAACAGAAGCTATTTTTCATTCTTATAATCCCTCTCAAAAGACCTATGATTCCTATGGTCAAACATCAAACCATCATTTGTCAAAGCGCTCACTTTTGATTGAAGATAGCCATTTACAAAAACCAAAAGCCACCAAACCATTTTCCATATGCTCTAGTATAAACAGTGTACCTGATCAAATTAAACATAGAGACACAGTTTCCAATCACAAGAATTTGCTTATACCCTTTAGTACTCATAGTATATCCAATACACAGTTTAATTCTAACTTTAGCAGCCACACAATTCCATTGAGAGTAAATGTATTTAATTCTGCTTGTTTATATTCCACTGATATTAGGAGTATTCAGACATTTTTAGCACCAATGGCACTTGAAGCTTTGCTTCAGCAATATAATATATTAAGAGAGTATTGCCCAATAATTTGAAAAAATTATTTATTTATATTTATTTAAGATAACTAAATTTAAAGCTCAGTAAAAATCTCCTCCTGCATGAAGAAGTGTTCAAAAATCTACTCATCCTTGCGGAAATTAGATTTTATTGTTTCTACCATAATTTAAATTTTTATTTTCATTTTTCAAAGCAAGAAAGGGAAAAAATTATAAATCTGAAATATTGAAGGAGCTACACATTCAGCCAAAAATTCTAGTACTGATATTTAATCAAGTTATCCTCTGTAATCTATGTAGTTATGTATCAATTAAAGGAAGTGTTGGGTGTTAAAAGCAAACAGTTCTTGAAAACAGAAGTACATAATTTTTTTTAGACTTGGTTAACAGATGTTAGACATCTCATTCTGTTCTTGTCATCCTCTTCTGAGACAGTTCTTTTGTGACCAAATGATTTATGCAGAGATAAAACTTGAATTACATGAAAGAATAAAGAATCAATGTAAGGGTCATTCCATAATATATTTTATTATGTGAGAAGAGTCTAAGTTCTGTACACTACCAGGATTTAATCCATAAACTATCATAATGTAAGTGAAATAAATACTGCAGCTTGTTCATATTTTAATTAAGAGGAAAAGAAAAGTTGAGTTTCTTACCTCTGTATTCCCAAAAAAAGAAAGAAAAAAAAAAATTGTTATGTTCCATTCACATGACTTACTCTAGCTGTTCCACAAACAAATTTTCCTAATAAAAGATAATTTTTTATATACATTAAGCTAATCGAGATAAACTTTAGCAGAAATTATCTTGTTATTGCTTTCTTGTAAGCAGAAGGGAAATAAGGGAATACACTAAGCTAAAGCAATAGCCAAATCTTTTAAAAGCTATCGCTATGTGAAACAATTGAAATTTGGTTCCCTTTTACATTCCCTGGAGTTAAAACAACAGAGATGAAATGAAAACTCTGCAAAAAAAAAGTTATTCCACATGAAGAGGTCTTCAAAGTCTATTCTCAGAAATTTTAAGATATACATTTCATTTGTCATGAAAATGTCTTAAGCATATGGTATTTTAATCAAAATCATTAGTCATTTTTGAGGAAATCAAAATTTTTGAAAAAATGTTCCACATACTGGGTAGTTGGGAGTGGGGATTTTCTTATATATATACTGATTTGTGCAAAAAAAGTTATTATAAATTTTATTCCTAATGGTTGTTTTTATGAACAATAGGTTAATGATGCTATCATGAACAAATATTTTTCTTTATAAAAAACATTTAGAATGGTTTTAAACTAAATGATGATAGGAATGCAGAATGGTAACCTGCTTATCAAGTGAAATAAGACAGGCAAATTAATACAAATTTCTCATGTCTAAATATGTCTATTATTTTAAAAACTCTTAGAAAACAGACACAAAACTTGGGTTATGAAGGAAAACATACATACTTCATTTGTTAATTATTGATAAGGCAATACTAAAAGTTCACAATATTATCTGGTATTCTGTCCTTCTGTGATACCTAAAGATATGAATGAATGAATGAATGAGATACTTCTGTACTGTAATTTTTTACACATAATCTGTAGAATGGCTCATACATAGAAAAACACCATCTTTGTAACTCCAAAGAGTCAATTCATTACCAGGGAACAGAGTTATATCAGGGAACACTGCTCTGCTTCAAACATGTTTTTATGGTAAGGCCTAAGGGACCACTCTGTGTTACTGTAAGAAATGTCACTAAGTTTAGATTAAGAAAGAATGAGTTTTTGGAGGGGTGGGGATGATTGTAGCATAATAGAGTTTTCAATGAAGGCTTTAAGAAATAAACAGTGCAACTAAAAGTCAAACCTAATCAAATGGTGCTACTTGTCTAATCACAAGTATGCTACATCATTTTAAGGGGATGATCGGTAAAATTTCAACCATTTTCAATCAAAATATGCTTTTATGTGGAATACTAGACACATTCAAATACATATATGCAAAGTTTCAAAGCATATGCTCTCTGAAAGTTGCCTTAATTACATCATATTTAAAAATCTGTTGTATTTAAAGACCCTTTGGTAGGAGTATGTAAGTCATTTATCTAGAGTTAATTTTTCCTACATTTGTGAACATTCAACATTTAACATAATCAACAAAATGTATACTATAATGTTGAACATTTTATTGCATGTTCCCAAAATTGCTTTTAATAAAATTAAGCCTGTAATTTTTGTTATTAGGGTGTTTATTTTTTAAATAAAAAAATAAGATGAGTGGAGGAACTGTAAAAAATTTAAAAACTTTGCTTCCGTAGTGAATATCATTTGTTCTCACTTTGTAATCAAGATATGAAAACCTGGTGCTTGAATCTTTGCTGTTTACTTTTATCAGTCTGCGAAAAAAGTTTAGTCAGAACTGTATGGGAATATAGACTTTGAAAAAGGCATATTTTTAAACCAAAAGTTTTAATAATTAAAAAACTGTTATATCTAGAGAAGCAAAATTCAGCAAAACAATGTCCTTTTTGCCTCTGCCTTAATGCCTGTGCAAAAAAAATGAAGCCTACAGCAATAAAATTGTGGAACACCTAAATTTCACCCATCACTTGCTTAAGGGTAATGTTTTTACTGTCGTGTGCATTTTAATATGCTCAGAAGCACCACCACTGGATGGTGTAACTGCAGGGAATGGCCACTCAAGGATCATGTCACCAATTCCTCCTCCATTTACCGACTTCTCTACCTTACAAACACTCAAAGCTTAGACCCTTACAGTACCTACAGTGGCAAGGGATCATAAAACATAAAATTACTTAACCAGCTTAGACCAAAAGTTTTGCAAATAACTGCCTTAACATTTTAAATTTAGGTCTTATTATTGAATATTTTCAAAATTCTCCATTGCATTCTGTACAATATCTTTTAAACTTTAAAAATATCTTTGACTTTCTTTGGTGAGAATAAAAATACATTCTTGGTAAGCAACTACTGTAGGTTCAGGTAATTCTGAAGGTTGACTTCAAAATTTTTTCTTTTATTTTGAGGAATAGAAAATAGTCACATTTGTGCATAAGGGAGGCTGGGACAAATACTTGAACTCCTAACTCCTGCAGAAATTATACTTTTTTTAGTACAGTATGGGCAGAGGTGGTGTTGTGGTGTAACAAAATTTAATGCAGACCAATCTTAATAATGCTTGTGTCAGTTTATTAAAGACTTGTGGTAGACATTTTGTGGTGTACCATCTTTTGTCCCTCAAGTCACAATATGGTCTCTAGCTGTGAAGAATGAACAGACCATTTTATTGCAGACACTTCTTGCTCACTTCATTTGGTTGAAAAACCTCTCCTGGGAAGACTGGGACTAATAACTGTCTCTTCATTTCTGAATCATATTGATATCTCTATGTGCTTGCTTGCGTACATGTGTGCGTGCATGCGGGTGTGTGTATTTCCCCATGAAATGTTTCTATCATTTCCTCCTCATTTTTCTTCTCCTGTTTCTACTCATTTGTGAGATACAGAGAGAACCAGTAATTGCAGAGCTTCCTGAGATGAAGTTTTTCTTTAAGGATGGTGTTCACTGCTGGTGGTCTAATATCTAGGTCTTCTTGAGTCTAATAATATATGCAACTGTGATCTTTGCACAACATAAGCTCTGTTCTCATCAGATTTTTATTCATTGTTCTTGAAGTTGCCTAACCTGCACAGTCTTCATCTTTGAAAGAATTCCTTGCTCTTCTAAACTCTGCAAATCATTAATAAGTCGTGGATTGCTAAGGGCAAAGATCCCTACATGTTTCATCCAATCTTTCAAGGCATTCACTTTCACCTAAACTGACTTTAAAGTTTTAGAAAATCATTGTACATAAATGTTCAATCTTGAGATCCATTCTAGTATATGGCGTAACAACACTTGGATGTTGACATGCACAGAAGCGTTGATGCTGCACATCGTTGGAGCACATATAACTTTGGACATGTTACTAATTAAACTTTAATCTAAAGCTAGGAAGACTTGCTTTGGCATACCACAATTCATTGTTTCTCATTCTCAAAACTTTCAAAGTAACCCTTGAAGCAGTTGTTGCCCTCTGTGGTGTAATGGTTACCATGATAGCTTCATATACCCAAGTCCATGGGTTCAAACCCAGCAGAGGATGATGGATTTTTTCAGGCACAAAAATCCTTTGCATGGCTTCCTTCAGAAGAGAAGTAAAGTCGTTGGTCCCATTTCGTAGATTTATGGCACGTAAAAGAACCTCAAGCCTGATGAAAGAGTATGGAATTTCTTACTCAACATATAGTAATCCACCTTTTAAAGATTTTACTGTTACTTCAGCTATGTACATCCCCTTTGTACCAACAAACAAATGTACAATAAAACATTTGTGCTAAGTTGTTCCTGATTAATCAAAATACAGAGAAAAATGTCCTTTTGTAAGAATAACTTGCAGAAGAGATGTATCTATACAAATGGTGGTTGACAGAGAAAACCATATAAATGTAGCACATTAGATTTCTCTACTGTATGTTGTAAGTAAGGGAAGTATTATATTCCACCCAAAAATTAATATCAAAGCATTTTCAGAAAAAAGGAGTATGTGTGTGTCTGTGAACAACATAACTCAAAAACGAAATGTCAGTACCAAACTTGATATTTATGTTCTGCATCTTCCAAAGATGGAACAAAAAATGTTCAAGAAAATCCACCCTCCCTCAATTATTCTTTACATAAAATATTTTGACAACTTTGACAACAATGGCTCTAATAATTTTAATTAAAATACTGTATGTTTAAGATATTTTTGTGACATAAAATGATTATCTTAAATTTTCTGCAAACAGCCTTTGAAATCTGATTCATTCTGGATAGCTTTTCTAAAATTGGTAAATTGTAAGAAATAGACAAAATCTTACTGCACAGAAAATGTAGATCTTGTCAACACACATTTTATGGCTCATTGCCAAGCTCAGAGAAAGGAAATTTATACCCATCACAGAATAACCAGCTCTTAAATGATTTGACTATTGCTTTAGTCTAGTGTATTCCCCTATTTCCATTTACAAAGGAATGTGTAATAAAAATATTTTTGCAAATGTTTATATCTACTAAAATAGATAGAAGAATAAGCTTTTGCAAAAATAGTTTGTTGAATAATGGGTAGAAAAATACATGTGAATATAATTCATCAAAATTTTTATTAATGCTTTATAATGTTCGAAAAAACCAAGTTGTTAGGTACCTTAGTATCGTAAAAATTATAATTGTAAGTTGCAGCCAAAATTGCTTAATGTAGCTACAATGTCATACAACACATCACAGATACTTGCTGATTAAGATCAGTTTCTCAGAATGGTATCAATCAACACTTTTATATATTCCTTTAATTTCATTGAATAATCATACTTTTAATTAATATTATAATTAATTAATAATTGATGTAGCTGCTGAAATTATATCCTTTATTTCTTACTTTCTTTTGCATATTAATCAGTGCTCAAAATAGGCCGGTATATGCTGAATATCAGTACTTTTCAGCATCAGCAAATTTCATACTGACACTTTTTATTTGAGAAAATTCATACCAGTATGTTATTTGTCATAAGTTATATCAAACACAAAGTAATAAGAGTAGTACACCAAATCGTACTCATTTTATGGTATTCAAATCACAATTCACACAATTTTGGATCACACAGTACTTATGCCTGCAGACACATGCTACTCCATCAACAATGCAGTAATATCAATAAACCATCTTAATCGATTGGAGTTGTAAATACCAAAGTTATGTCGTGCCAAGCAACATTCAACCTTAAAGAATAGAAAATTATCCCAAGTGGATTCGTTTTAAGCTAAAGTTTATAACCTGATCGCCAGATTTGTAAAGAAACACAACAGAAGATAGTTTAAAACTTAACTCATAAGAAAGATGAATATATTAGACAAATTTATAATAAAAAGAGAAAAACTAATGGTGATATACATATACCTGATATTGCAGTAGTTGGTGATAGTGCGATGGTGTTTCTGAAACAACTGATTTCAATTTAAAATATTTTCCTACATATTGGAACTGGGTGCAGAGGCTTCAGAAACTGAAAGAAAATGATTGGCTTATGATTCATAATGAGAAACTAGATTGCAGGGTGTGTCGAGATGTGTGTTCTGCCAGTGACATGGCCTGATTGCATGTTTAGATGATGGATGCGGCTGCCAAAGCAGCATATTTTGCAATTCTCTGAAGACTATAAACACATACTGCAAAAGCTATAACTAATTTTGTCACAAGAAAGAATATCAGCTTTTATATATTTCCATTTTGAGCACTGATATTAATCATATGAAAAACTTTTGTAAATAATAAAACCAACAATTATAATTATTGCTCTTTAAAAAGAGGGTCATTCCAAAATTTCCTCTTCAAAAGCATTTCAATGGATCCAGCAAATCATATTAATCACTAGATCACAGATGTGATCTTTAATTCTTTTCTTTCCACAGGATGATACAGGAAGAGTTCACAGTTGTTGGAAGGGAAATATAAATTTATATGCCAACCATAAATCATGCGTTAGTAACCTGTATTTCGGTTTATAAAAAAAGATCTTTGATCATAAGTACCTACAGTAGACTTGTGATTATCCAACCAACTAACTGGATCCTCAAATTCAGATAATTCAGAGATAAAGTGCTAACAGTTGATAAGTAATAACATACTGCTTAAACAGCTTTATCATTTAATAGCATGAGTCAAGATAGTGAAATGTTCTTTTAACCTTGTCTTCTCTTTGTTTGACCATTGTAACATACTTTGCAGTCTTTACTATCAATTTTGTAGATGCCTGAGCTCTGGTTCATAGGTAACAGAACTCCCAGTCATCAGTTGGACTTCAACTGAAGAAGAGGACAAATGTTCTTGAAACATATGTTTTTCAAATTTCATTTTAAGTGAGGTGATTCTTGCTGTTATACTTGAACTACTTCACTAGTCTCAAACTTCTGAGTTATTTAATTCAGCTGTATAGTTATTTGTTTATTGCGGCATAATTTCGTAAAATTTGATTGAGTACTTAATGAAGCTTAATTAAAAGATAAACACATTGTAATACCAATTGAGATGATTGTTTTTTGAAAAAAGTCTCATAATCTCTGGCATCTTTTTTTTTTATAGTGTTTAACAGTCCCTTTTACTTCATATAGCACTACAGGCGATGATATTGATGACAGATAGAATGAAGTTGGAGCACTGGTGGAATGCAATGGTAGGGAAACCAAATAACTTGGAGAAAACCCGACCCTGTGTCACTTTGCTCACACAAATCCCATAATTTCCATGTGTAATTGTCTGCTGCTATTCTCTTAAGCCAAGAAGAATGGACACAATTTCACTAAGTAAAGAACAAGATATGTTTGGGAACAAAATATGTAACTCATTTTTTGGTAAATAAAATATCTACTGGATTCTTCAAATCATTTGTGATGAGTGGCAGATGTCTAGCTTAAGTTTTGCCATGCACACTTGTTTTTTCCATTATTGAATCTTTCACTCCATTTTCTTTCACGTTGTTCTGGATGGCTCAGTTGGTTAGGAGCTGGCCTTCTGATCCCAAGCTCAAGTGTACAACCCTTATCAGACCGATGGTTTTTAAGGTGCTTCAAGACAACACTCCCATGTCAGTAAATTTACTCATAAGTAAAAGAGCTCTTACAGGATGAGTTTCTTCCATACCAGTGGTGCTGATATGATCCTAGCAATTGACATCATTGGGAAATAAAAATTTAGTTATTCTTCATTTTCTTTTGTATATTACTGTATCATCATATACTTCCCTGGGCTGAATCTATCAGCATATGCTTCCCTACAGGTTTCAACTTCCAAGAATTCAAAAATGCAACACCTCACACATGTATGATTTTGTACCCACAGTTAATTTTGAACAATCACAGTATGCACAGTAACAACTTGTTTTAACTATCACTAACACAGTACCAAAAAATATGTCAAGGAAACCATTTGACTTTGGATATAAGCACAACAACAATCTGCACAACAGGAATTGAAAAATTATTCTCCTGAATTACCCTCATATTTAATATATGTTATTTAACAAGTGGTCAAGTATTTTTAATGTGATTTGTATAATATTAACTAAGTTGTAAGCTTTAAATATTTCTTAATGTGAAATATACTATTAATAACTAAGCTGTAAGCTTTAAATAAAAATGCTGTTTCCTGAATTACCCTCGTATACAAGATATGAAGTTTCTCAACTGATCAAATATGATCCATGTGATATGTATTGTAATATATTCTATTATTTATTTACCCTTTTTTATAAAAATTGTACAATTTGCCCAGCTGGTATAGAATACGTCCAATAATATAGAACGCCTCCATGTACAGTTAATAACTAAATTGTAAACTATAAATAAAAAGGTAAAAATCACTGTTATTTCCTGAATTACCTTGATGGTATGGAGTTTCTGAACTGATCAAATATTTCCTAATGTGATTTGTACCATGAATAATTCAATGTTAGCTTTAAATAAAAGTGATATATTTTATAAAATTGGTTGAATGCAATGTTATAATAAAACAGATACCAATAAGTCAACTAGAGTCCTAACTGCTGTTGGGATTTCCTTCATATTTCTCCATGCATATGAATAATTTTATCTTTAAGATAGCAAATTCAGGGAATGTTCTTAGTAAAAAGTAAAAGATCAAAACTGACTTAAATAGTCTGTGATTTTAGGCAGTTATAATTTATAAATGTTGTGGAAATGAAATATAATTTTGCCATGACCCACTTCTTTCTTATGTACAAATAATGTTAGACATGTAAGAGTTTGGGAAAGAGTAATCAACACTCTGATTCATATAGGGTCAAAAATTTACATGGGCTCCTCTGGTAGTGAGGAATGTTTAAAAGTATGTTAACCCTCTTTTTAAATAATTCTGGAATCTGCATTATTTTATATGTACAAATCTAGAATAATGGAACAGCTGATATTTTAAGTCCTTCTTGGCTAAGAGAAAGACAAACACACTGGATCTGAAGGGCAAGTTGGTGTTACCATTATGTATTTCTTTTATTACATTTCACAAAAACAAATTTGGTACTTATTCATTGGTTAGTTTGTATGTGGCAGGAGTTTTGGTTAGTTGTTCGACATACTTTTGCTAAAATGGAAATGTATTGTTCAATGATTTGCTTTTTACTTTTGGATGGGCAGCTTACAAAAATATAAAACAAAATACTGTTTATGGGGACCTTACGCCATCCATGACAATAATTAAATATTGGTTCAATGACTTTAAACATAGTTGAACACACATAGTTGATGAGGAAATCATTGAAAATGTCCATGATATGATTTTTGTTGATCATCTAACAAAAGTTGGTGAAGTGGCAGAGGTCATAGCATATTTTGCATGATAAGTTGGAGACGAAGTTGTTAGCTCTATGTGTGACATGATTGCTCACAGTGAACAACAATCGGGTGTGGCTTCCAATTTTGAAGCTTTAGTATTGATACTGTAATATAATATTGTAATTGTTCTTCGATGCTAACTGTATATTAAATTCTCTGAATATTTTCATAAAACCAATCACTACACTTACAACAGGAGAAACTGACACAATATATAAAGGATTCATGTACCATCTCATAGCTACTAAAATGTCATCCTCCATGATCTAGGGGTAACATGTTAGCCACTGGTTTTCAAGGTCATAGGCTTAAACCTGGCAGAAGAAATGCATTTTTTTTTTTCAGATGAAAGGCCTCCTTTGGAAGGGAAGTAAAGCCATTGATCCTATTTATAGATTTATGCCACATAAAAGAGACTCAAGCCTAATAAAGATGCTTCTAGGCAAAATTAAGCAGTGTTTTGACACCCAATTAGAATGAAATGCTGCAAATCACAGCAGATAGTTAAAGAACATCCATAAATAAAGCTAATTTAAGTTATAGTCACCAAACAATTCCAAAAAATGTGCAGAGAATTTAATATACAGTTAACACCAAGAAGCATTACAGTATATAGAACATAATAGACCAAACAAGAAAAAGTACCAGAGGAGAAGAAATCTGGAATAAAAAGTCCAGTGTAAGCAATATGAAAAGATATATATTGGTATGACCAAAAGGAACATTACAATTTGATTGAAAGAGAACTTTAAAATTTATAAAAGTGTTCATATTACTATGCTCCTTAATATTATAAAATCTAGTAATGATTCAACTGTATGGTTGTATTGGTGCTCACTCACACTGTATGGTCAGAGTTAGTATCTGCACCAATTAATTGTAGGTTAGATAACCCACAAAAATTATTCCAATCCCTCCAGTTCTTCAGAGGGTGCATAGAATCATATGGCAGGTAAGCAAAGTACAGAGTACAATCATTTTTATGACTCCTGCAGTTTGGTATTTTAAAGAACTATGAAGTTATCAGTAACTTTATTTTCAATATGAACCCAGAACCTAATTTGTTTCAACATGAGGAGAGGCAGGCAAAAAGAAATCTTAAGAGAAAAAATCTGTGAAATAAATCTAGGAAAATTCAAATGGGAAGGTCCTATAGAAATAACTGGTATTAACTTGTAGCTAACGAGATAGACATGCTACAGTAAGAATCAGCTTTACATGGTAATGATGTCTTAAACATGGCTAACATTGGCGATGATTTAACTATCTTTTCTAAAAATTTAACAAGCAATTTATTTTTCTGTGTTGAATATAGATATTGGGTGACTGTAATTTTACTTCATCAGACCATGATTAAAAGAGCCACATGATTTCAGTTTGCGCTGCAGCCTGTCTATCTCGTTAGCTATGTGTTAACTTAATTGTGATCAGATAATCATCACTGGAATATACAGAGTGAATCACCTAAAATTTCTACTGCAAATATTCGAAATGGAAAGTGGTATTCAAATGCAGTTCTCACAGCATTGATTGGTAGTCAGGGACTCGTACTTTTAGCCTATAAACAGATTTTAATGATACTTAGAAAGAGTATTTTTTGAGCAAACATACAATTTTTTAAATGGAACAATGTCAATTTACATCAACGAAATACGCATAGACAATGGTGTTTTTTGAAGATTCTAGTGCAAGTAGTTTACGGAAAATCTTATTTTGAAATTTTTCACACTCCAACACTTGTACAACCTGTGGTAATACAGAAAAACAAAAGGGAAACATTACTTCTGTGGATTCTGACAAGTAACAAGAAAATTAACCTTCAAAGGCTGTATTCAAAATGACCACCACAGTTTCAGTAAATGCTGCCAGTCTACTTTGGAAAGACTGTTGCACATGTTCTAGCATTTCAGTGGAACCTTCAGAGCAGGCTGTATTATATGTCATTTCATATCATCATAAATATCAGCATCTTTCAGCTTTTCTCACAGGAAAAACATCTAAATGAGTCAAATCCTATGAACAGGTCAGCCAAGGTACAGGTCCTCTTCACTCAATCCAATGATTTGGAAATAATCATGAAGAACAGCTGTAGAAATTCATACACTATGAGCTGGACAGCCATTATATTGATACCACAGGTGTTTCCTAGTCATATGAACGTCTTCTAGCATCTGTGGAAAATGGTCTATTAAGAGGCTAATACTTGAGTTTCAGTGTTCCTTCTATGAAAACAGGGCCTATGAGCTAATAGTTCAGGCAGGCAGGCAGGCAGGCAGGCAGGCGGGCGGGCGGGCAGGCAGGCAGGCAGGCAAATAAATAAATAAATAAATAAATAAATAAATAAATAAATAAATAAATAAATAAATAAATAAATAAATAAATAAATAAATAAATAAATAAATAAATAAATAAATAAATAAATAAATAATCTGCATTTAGTTTTAACCCATTTGCATTTAAACATGCTTGCATTATCATTATTATGTGACTCGCATTTTGTTTGAGTTTATCTAATTCTTTATGGGAAATTAGTAATGTGACATTATCGGTGAAAGGAATACCCTGTGTATTTTTGTTTAAAGTTGGGATTAGATCGTTTATTAATACTAAAAAGAATAATGATCCTAAAATAGAAACGTGTGGAACTCCCTGTTTTATGAGTTTACAGATTGAATATGTAGGTATATTCAAATTTGATGCTGATATTTATACTCTTTGTTTCCTGTCTGTTAAATAGGATTTAAACCATTATAGTGATGTTCTAGAGAAATTACTTCAGCTGACTCACAATCACTATCAGTAATGAAACCTATCAGATGTTTGGAAGAATCATGACTATTTATCCACACATTATTGTATAGCTGTGATTATATATTACATATATTATACTACCCAACATGAAATTTACCTCCATGAAGATATTACGTAGATTCTGAAAATAATGCTTAAAGTGGCATATCACGTCAGATATACAGCATAAAAAATGAGTTCGTGTACTAGCCTGTAACATGTATTTCATAGGTTGCCCAGCCTTGTCCTACATGTTACTTACGCAGGTACTTACAAAATGTAAAAATGAAAACATGCTGTACAATTTAACCAAGGCTTTGTCAGTTACACCAGTTTTACATTTGATGTACTTATATAGAGGCAGACACTGCAAAAAGTGAAATTCAGGTAGGGACCTTTAGCCGGATGTTGGAATTTATGCCTGGGTGGAGATGTCGGCTAAATTCTTTTTGGTGGTGCAATGCAAAGAACTAGTTACCATCGAAAGTGCAGAAATAATCCGGACAATTTTTGTGGACAATTTACTCCCAAAAATCAGAGCAGAAAAATATATAACATTACTAAACGTCCATATTCTTTACACTTTGGGTGTCAAATTGGTGACCAGGAAAAGTAATGGTCACCTCATCAATGTTGTAAAACTTGTACAACAAATATTTGGTTAAGGTTACATGGCAAACTCAAAGCATTACCATTTGCTGTGCTTATGGCATGACGAGAACCAACAAATCATTTTAATGATGTTACTTCTGCATGAAAAATATATCTGGACTGTCTAGGAAAGGTAAACATGTTGTTCAGTATCCAAATATTCCTTCTGCCATGCATCCTGTTCCACATAGCCAGGAATTACCTGTTCCTGTACCCCCTCAGATATTGAGTAGTGATAGTAATGGTGAAGGAAATAGTGATTCCCGGGCTGAGTTGTACCAGGAGCCATAGGCCTCTACTTCAAAAGATCCTGACTTTCAACCAAAAAATTCTGAAAGTGAAAGACATTTTGAAGAGCAGGAAGACTTGAATGATTTGGCATATGATTTAAATTTGTCAAAAGAAGGCTCTGAACTTCTAGGTTCCAGGCTGCAACAATGGAAATTACTTGCACCTGGTACAAAAATTACAGAGAAATTTGAATCAAAAATTTGGAAAATATTTTTCTATGGAAGAGAATATATACTTCTGTAGAGACATCAATGGTTTAATGAATGAGCAAGGAGTTGAGCATAATCCAGATGACTGGTGATTGTAGATTCATCAAAGTTCAGCTTAAAGGCGTGTTACTTCATAATGGTAACAAACTTCCATCTCTTCCAATTTTCCATTCTGTTGGTCTTAAAGAAAGTTATGAAAGTATGGTGAAGATTGTATGTGTTGTGAAATATGAGGTTCTTTACAGTAATTGGTTTGCTGCTTGGATTACAAAGGGGATTCACAAAATGTTTTTTGTGTTTGTGGGATAGCCATGATATGCAGAAACATTATGTGGTACAACAGTGGGCGAAGCAGCAAGAATATGTTCCAGGGGAGAGTAATGTAAAACAAACACCATTGGTTCAGCCTGAAAAGACTCTTCTCCCTCCCTTACATATAAAACTTGGGCTAATGAATTTTGTTAAAGCACTCAACAAGGATATGGATTTGAATATTTGCAAGGCAAGTTTCCACAGTTAACTTACGCAGAATTGAAAGAAGGAATTTTTATTGGACCTCAAATCCGAAAACCCTTGGAGGACAAAATGTTTGAGAAAACATTACAAATGGTGGAATTAGCAGCTTGGCAATCATTTACAGGGGATGTGCATGGTTTTCTTGGAAACACAAAGGAAATAAAAACTATAAAACTTTGGTCCCAAATTTGTAGAAATGCTACAAAGACATAGGATGTAGAATGTCTTTGATGATCCATTTTCTCTATTCACTTTCTAGACTTTTTTCCACAAAATCTGGGTGATTTTACTGATGAACAAGGGGAACAGTTTCATTAGGACATTTCCGTCATTGAGAAGAGGTACCAAGGTCGTAAGGACCCATTTATGTTGGGGAATTATTGTTGTTTTCTTGTGAGGGAAAGCAGACAAGAGTACAAATGCCATCACATGCTACCAAGAACTTTTAAGCAGAGTTACAGGTATGTCCCTTAAATAAATAGTCCAAATATTATTGCATGCATGTAAAACAACATTTTGAATTGATCTTAATTCACCACGATATACAGGATGTTTCAAAAATACGGGGCATAATTTCAGGTATGTATTTCCCACATGTAGACAATCACATTAGTTCATTATAACATGTGTCCGGAAATGCTTCATTTCCGAGTTATGGCCTTCACAACATTGAAATTCACTGGAACGTTTTTCTTTCCGCAGGTTGTTGTCATTACAGAAGATGTTCAAAATGTCCACCTCCTGCTTGAATACAGACCTCACATCGATGTCTCATTGACCTGCGAACACGATCCCAAACTCCAGGAGTATTGCGTATGTCCTCACAACTTGCCACAATTCGATTCCGAAGGGATTCCAAATCTGGCACCGGAGACGAATAATATAATATATATATAAAAAAGGAACAGGTCACTAAAGCTCCCTAGAAGAGTACATTTATTAGAAAAGGTGCCCAGTTATATGGCAGCAAAATTTTATTGTACACTATCTCAACGTTTCAAAATCTGATATGTTCCAATGACAATACTTTCTCTATATCTCAGTAACAAATTAAAAAGCTTATTCTTCTATCTACTTCATGCTATCAAGATAAACATTGGCAGAAATGGTCTTATTACTTGCTTTCGTGTAAGTAGAAGGGAAATAATGGAATACATTTGTCTAAAATAATCTTTTAAAAACTGGTTGCATGTGGCGAAACTTTGCATTGCCAGCAATGGAATTGATGAATTCCTGTATGTGAAAAGTACTTTAAAACTGAAACTAATGACAAGAAATATTCCAAAAATGATCAACTTAAACAAGAAAAAAAAAGTATATGTGTATAAATTTGACATAAATTGTGTGTTTTGACGAGATCTACAGTTTTTGTGCAGTAAGTTTTTGTCTATTCTTTTATGGTTTACCAGTTATGCAAACTCAACAAAATTCATTCAGAATAAAGAGGTTTTCAAGGCTACTTGCAGAAAATTCAGTTATGCATTTCATATGTGATGTAAATATATTTAATATACAGTATTTTAATAAAACCTGTTAGAGCTGTTTTTGAGAAAATCAAAATATTCAAAATGTTTTCCACGTAAAGGGTAGTTTGGGGTGGGGAGGATTATCCTCAAAATCTTTGTGTCACATCCTTGGAAGATACTAAACTTAAATACCAAGTTTGGTATTTTACCAAATTTTCATTTATGAGTTATCGTGTTCACACACACATACATACTCAGACCTTTTTCTAAAAATGCTTTTATTTATATAGAGAAGATCCTAAAATGTGTACTTATGGTGAAATCTCAGTATCAAATTTTTGGCTGGAGTGCAATACCTTCTCAATGTACCATGTACTATGTAGAGAATGTAAAAACTTGTAAAAACTATATACACTAAGAATCATCTTGAAAATATTTAATAAATGAAGCTTTTTAGAGTACAAATGAATATTTACACCCTACATTTCATATTTAACTGTTACATACTTACATAGTAACATAAATAGGAGTAAAAACATTACTCCCATTTAATTAGTTACTTCACTGTGCATTCCCATTAATGATTTAAATGGTAACATAAGTCTATCAATTCTATATCTTTGCTTCAAATATCTATTTGTACAATGCATGGCTTGTGTAATATGTATACATTCATGCAGAGTTTGAATAAATGAGGGATGGATGGTTTCTCCCTCTCATTAAATAATTTCTCCATCTCACTAAATAAAAATTACTTCCCTGCCAGGGAAATGGTTTTAGATACTGAATTAACCTGGAATGCACATGTTGAAATGGTCTGTAAAAAGTTATCTAAAGTTGTGTATTTACTGAGAACCATTTACAACAAAGTACCTTGTAATTATTTAAAGCAAATATATCTTGCTTTGTTTGAAAGTGTTTTTAGCTATGGACTGTTAGCATATGGGAACTGTTCTAAATTGAATGATATTCTACTTCTACAAAAGAAAGCCATGAGAATTATATGTCATACTTCTTACAATGCTCCATTTAGACCATTTTTTAAGCAACAGAAAATTTTACAATTGCTATATATTACAATTATTATATGTGCACAAGAATTTAAATCAATTTAAACTGAGCAGACATGTACACACATTAAATACCAGAAATATTGATAAATTGCATGTTCCATACACTAGACTAAAGAAATTTAAAGATAGTTATTTTATAACCATCATTATAGCCTATAATAAGCTTCTTGAACACATGAGATATCTAAATGTAATACAGTTTAAGGCTAAAGTAAAAAAATGGTAAATGGACAATTATTTTACAATTTGGATGAATTTTTTAATACTAGAATTGTTATATGACTGACTCTTACTTGTATATATTATTTTGGCCATGTCTATTGTACTAATGTACCTAATGACTAAAAAAATAAATACTAAAAAAAAAAATACTAAATACTGTAATTCAAAGAGCAGTAATAGTGCTTATAATAAATATTTTGCTACATCAAAGCAAAATGTTTATGTAAATTTGGTGAGTTGGTTGTTTTTAATGTTTAATGAAATATTAAGAACTTATAAAAATATTAAAATGTTAACATTTTAATAATTAAAGTATAAATATGTAACAAAATATATAAGATAGTTAAAATTGTTTATTAAAAACATGGCTTCTTGAAAATGTTTAAGAGATCGAACCTACCTACTGAAAATTATTTGAAGGGCTGTAGTAATAGGGCTTCATTGTTCCCATGTAACAACTGAGTGGCACCATCACCACCACCAGCACCACTGCTGCCGCTACACTAAGTATATCTTATATATAACATGTTTTAATTGTGTGTTACGCTGTATTAATCATCCATAGATAAATAAAAATTTACCACATGCTTTGTAGACCTTTTTAAAACACATAATTCATTTCAAATAACCTTTTCTGTGGGATCAGCTATTTCTCAGATATCCATTATTATTGGTACAAATTTTCCAATAAATAGTCATCTTTTCAAAGCAGGTATTATCAAGTCTCTTATTTTTTTTTATAATACAATTTAAAAAGTAGGTATGGAATATCTGGCTATTGATTTGGGTTCCTCAATACCAGTTACATCTACTGTGAACTGTGTAATTAAAATATTTCAGCAAATGTTTATCTTGATGAACAAGAATTAGATAGAAAAATGAACTTTCATAAGAACACTTTGAGGAAGCTAATAAATAAAAGATATTGGGTAGAGGAAGTCATGTGAATGTATACATAAGAATTTTTTTTTATTTATTTTAAAACTCATTCTGACTGGTGGGCTATTTTTTAAAATCATATCTCAAAGTAGAAAGTTCAGATTTCCCCAAAAAGTTGAGTTCAAACCATTATCCATCAGGTTAATAAAGATTTGATATTATGTTAATGACTTAGTTTAAATGGAAGATTTAAAAGGAAGTTTTGCCATTTTTTCATCCTTTATTTCCTGTAACATAAATATAATTTGAGCTGAATCTTGTATGCAGCCATTTTTTCCTATTTTCAGAAGAAACCCAGCATATATAGCAAGACATGAATATTGAAAATTGTGATCTTTTATGTAGTATATGGTCAGGGATGTTGACCTATGGCCTGTGGTGTTAACTGTGCAGCAGATAGTAGATAGAGTAGAGTTTTTTTGTATAGAAACCATTTGGTAGTTTTATAGAGTATAACATACTCGCTAATTTGAACAGATATTGCATCCAATGATGTAATGTTTGCCCTTATAGCATTATTAAGTAATTCTTATAATTTTTCAAGATTATATTTAGAGTACTTTTTATAGGGATATTTCTATTAATCTAGTGGTTAAATTCTACATACTTACATGGACATAAGAGTTAAAAAGATCTGATGTGTTCAATTCACATGTCTTTCTCTACCTGTTCTGCAAACAAACTATTCTTAAAAAATATTATCCTTTAACTACATCATGCTAATAAATATAAACAGTAATATAAATTGTAACATTACTTGCTTCCTTCTAAACAGAAGGAAAATAAGGGAATATGCTAGGCTAAAGTGATAGTCAAATCTTTTAAAAGCTAGTTGGTATATGAACAAATAAAGTTTGGTTCATTTTGCAGGGCCAGTAAAACAAAAGATATGAAGTAAAAAGTGACTTTGTTTGAAAAAGATTATACAGTTTAAAATTGAAACAATTACAAGAAATATCTCAGAAATGATCAACTCTACAACAAAAATGTATATGGCATAAATTGAGTGTTTTAACGAGACCTACATTTTTTGTTTAGTAGTTTTTGTCTACATCTTACGGTTTACCAGTTGTGCAAAATTCAGCAAAATTATACCAGAATGAACATGTCTTCAGAAGCTATTCCCAAAGAATTTAATATATAGGTACATTTTTTTGTGATGTTAGTACCTTTAATATACAGTATTTTAATCAATATCGTTAGAGTCAGTTTTGAGAAAAACAAAATTTTCAAACATTTTTTCATGTAGAGGGTAGTTTGGGATCATGGGATGCAGGGGGTGGGGCGGATTTTCTTGAAAATCTTCATGTTGCATCCATGGAAGATATCAATTGTAAATAAAGTTTGTTATTTAATATTCTTTTAGTTTTTAAGCTATGCTGTCACCATTCACCCGCCCCCTCCCACACACACACTTAAGAGCTTTTTTCTAAAAATGTATTTTGCATTTTTTGGAACCAGGGACCTCAAAACACATATTTCCGATGAAATTTCGACATCGAAATTTTGGGTGGAATACAATACCTTCTCTACACACTATATTCATAGTGCGTGTAGAAAGAACGTAAAAAGAAAAACATTAATATTAAATTTAAAATTCCCGGGTAAAGTGACTAATAGGTATCGATGCGGAATTGTTTTGATTTTCAGACCATGGACCAGCATTTCCGGGTTCCGGTGGAGCTCGGTAATGGAAGATGTTATTGCGGTTGTAGGTTAAAATGGCTCATTTGCTGTTTGACAGCTTAACGGGTAAAAATAATGGACTATTTAATAGTGTATGCAAACTTAATACTAATGAATAGTCTGGTAATATTGTTCAATCTGATTTTTAGGAGTATCGGTGGACAATCAAACGGCCCTGACAGTCCAATCTTTGTTGGACTTGCCAAGTGAAAGTTTACCCGATTCTTCCGTTTCACAACCTCCAGGTAAATTATTTTAGACCACTAGGTTACATTAATAGTTTATTATTTCTCCTTAAACCTTTATTACGGACTGCAGGTTGTTATCCGTGATGTGTTTGGTAAAGACTATAGTGGGTGTACCCTACAGTGTAGCACTCGTTTACAGAGTATTCACAATAAACCTTTCCATAAATGAATGACTTAATAAATGAAAATGTTACTTCAGTACATTCTTACTGATACATATAATACAGGGATGCATATTTTTTTAAGCAAACTACAAGAAAACCTTTTACCCTATATCCTAACGAACTACTATGGATATGAATGACAGAAACCGTTTGAATGTCATACATTATATGCTTTGCCAATGTCATTTTAGTTATTTGTGGTTAGGTGGCTATTATAAATAGAAATGTATAGTGAAATCTGTTCAAGTTGAATGTGATTGACTTTTTTTTTTTTGAAAATTTAGGCGATCTGGTTGAAAGTGTTTTGTTTATATTGCCGCAAAGGTCGCAGTTATGGCGGGCGCTATGAATGCGCACTGTACCAATTTTTGAGCAGCAAAACACAATTTGTTGGCGCAATGAAGACAATTTGGTCTTGGTGCAGTTGGAAATAGAAAAGCACAAAATAGTAATTAATGCAAAGAAGGGGTGAGAAACCCAAAGGAAACATAGTACATGTGAATAACCACTGCAATGCATTAAATAATTAATCTAAATGAATAATATATATTAAAGCACAAAACAAAAAGCCAATACAGCACAAGTAAACAAATCACAGCAAACAAATATAGCTGGCGCAACAGATCTGCACATGTGAAGATCTTAATGAGAGCTAGGAAGGCTGTACATACCAGATAAGCAGTTCATCAGTAGGCTACATGCATGCTGGAAGAGTGCCTGCCACAGTCAATGTCAAATATCTGTCACCGCTTACGCACTGCACTACATGACACTACAATGATAAACTTATATATTTTTATATGTATATTCATATCTACAAATACCTCTGTACAAATGGCCTAAGATAAAAACAATATCAATCATCTGTCTCCAATTCTTCTACACTCGACAGTCCTTTGTCTTCACTTACGTCGTCATCACTACTATTGTTACTTACTGCACCATTATCCTGAATGAAAATTCTATCTATTTGATTTTCTACAATTCCATCTTTTTTAAAATAGTGATTTTCAATGCTTTTCAACATGTCGACATACATTTTCCCATTCTGGCCCAACAATTTTTGCAAATTGCTGGTGGCACAACTGTTCCACATGTTTAATATGTTCCACATGTTTAAAGTGCTATTTCTATATGTCACCCATTTTTTGACATCAGCCCAGCTTAATTTGATACAGTGGCAGTCTAAGATCATTATGGCCATGTTTGTTCTAGTGTCTGGTTAAGTATGTAGGACTTTTGAAGTGGTTTGTTGCTTTAAGTCATATAGCTTCGTTTTACTCAGGGTTTCATCAAAAGTTACATTGTGCCTAAGCAGCCAAGCTCTCATCTCATCTTTCAAGGTGTTTGAGGTTATTAGGTTCTCAATTTGAGTGTTATGATAAGAAGCATTGTCAATAATCAGAACAGACCTAGCAGGCATATTAAATGTCAACATGATGTGTGAATTCACTTCATATAATTTTCTGTATTCATTTTTTGATAACATCTCCTGTTTTTTGTTACAACTTATAAATGAGAAGGGCATTTGGAACAAAGCAAAACTTCATCAGCATGAACAATAATAAGTCTTTGACCTTTGGCAACAGGTGCCTTTAAACCGAATTCATTATTCTAAGTCTAACTGTTACGTTTGTTGTGACTGCTGTTTATGTACGACTCATCTTCATACCTATTGTTCAACCTTCTGATTTGTACTTATGGAGAACAGTAAGGCAGGTTTCCCACTGATCGTATGTCATGCTTTTCTATTAGGACTCTTCTATTTGATTTAGTTTTCTTTCACTTGGACCACAAATCTGTTATAATTGTCCTGAGGTTTGTAGCACCACCTTGAAAGTTTATGCTATCTTGCAACTTCATGAGCAATCCACCCATTATTTTTTCTTTGACATAGAAATTGTGAATCGTACGAATGATGCATTTATTGAAATCATATATTTCTGTAACATGTTTAGCAACCTTAGTTTTTTCCCAGATGTGTCAAATGGCACTCCTTCATTCACATGATTTTTCTTTACTTTGAGAACCCTGGAAATGGAACTCAAGTGAAATATTAGTTGATTTGGCTACTCCTTCATTCACTCTCTTCAGGCTTTTGGAGAACTCTGGTGAGTTCTTCATTCATCTCTGCCTCTTGTTTCATGAAGCTAAGGATGTTTGCAATTGCTTCTCTGCTCTGACTATGTAATACCGTGTCACTTAATTTTGAAAACATAGGAGCCATGGTAAAAAAAAAACTAAAATTAACACTATTTATTGCCCACTTTGAATACAAACAGATGCAGAATACTTTCAAATCAGACTGTACAAAGTTTGCTTACTGTGACTTTGAGTAAGCAAAGGATCATAGCACAAACCCTGATAAGCTAGCTCGGCAGTTGTTGGTGGTCAAGGTCACGATTCCAGAAGCTTTGCGCCAGCAATATAAATAATCACCACAAAGCAGTAAAGAGCTATAAATAATAGAGCAACAAATATAACCCAAATGAATAATAAAAAAATAATAAAGCATAAAACAGAAAGGATAAATGTAATCACTGCAAAGCAGTAATCAAACATAACAGGAATAACTGTAGATGTAAAGATAAAACACTCCCAATTTTTGTTCAGAACTGCATCATTATCTAAAATTCCTTAGTATGCAACAATGCATATGTTGCCCATGTTTAATGCTGACAAGTTCTTGCAACAATAAATTGTAGTTACTGGGCTCAATTTATAACTTAATACGAGGGGCATACTGAAAGTCACGAGCAACCCATTGTAAAAATTTAAATTTCAACAATGTAATGAAACGAATTGCAGGATCATAATCTACGGACTTTAAGCCACATGTTGACCTATTGTGACGTCATTAGCTTCTATCACGTGACCACAGACGGTGTTTGAAAAATGGCTGACATTGAAGTTTCGTTTCGACAGCATGCTGTCATTGAATTCCTTGTGAAAGAAGGAAAATCTGCTCCTGAAATTCATCTCAGACTTCAACGTGCGTATGGAGGTGTCTGCATGGGTGCCAGCAGTGTTAGAAGATGGGTGAAACATTTCAAAGATGGAAACATGAGTCTGCAAAATGCGCCTCGTAGCGGGCGTCCTCGAACTGCCTCTACAGAACGCAACAAGGAAAGAGTTGATGAGCTCATTACAGGAGATAGGCGTTTCACTGTGAATGAAATTGCTGCGCAACTTGGAATAGGACATAGTGCAGTGCAAAAAATGATCCACAGCTTGGGTTATCGAAAGGTCTGTGCCCGTTGGGTCCCCCGTTTATTGACTGAAGACCACAAACCTTCTTCAGAGATTTCATAATGAAGGTGATGAATTTTTGACGTGTATTGTGACTGGAGATGAGAGCTGGTTCCATCACTATGAGCCAGAAATGAAACGTCAGAGTATGGAATGGCACCACTTGAACTCACCATCGAAGAAGAAAGCGAAGACAGTGCAGTCTGTAGGAAAAGTTATGGGAAGTGTCTTTTGGGATGCACAAGGTTGCATTCTGGTTGACTTTCTTGAACCTGGACAAACCATAAATTCTGCCTGCTACATCAAGACACTTCTGAAGCTCCGTCGGGCTTTGCGTGATAAACGCCCTGGAAAGAGGATCATCCTTCAACAGGATAATGCGCGTCCGCATACTGCCCGTGCCACTATGGAGAAGATCAGGGCATTAGGGTGGGAAACTCTTCCACATCCTCCCTGCAGTCCCGACTTGGCACCCTCCGACTACCATATTTTCGGTTCTGTGAAGGAGCAGATGCGTGGCCAACGCTACGAGACGCTGGAGGATATTCAGAAAGCAGTGCGTCAGGGTCTGCGGGCAGCTGGAACGGAGTTCTATCACAAGGGCATTTTCAAACTTGTAGAACGATGGGAAAAATGTGTGCAAAACAATGGAGACTATGTCGTAAAGTGAAAGAAAGTCTGTAGATTATGATGATGTATTTGGTTTGGCTTAAAAATAAATATTAAGATTGTAAAACAGTGTTGCTCATGACTTTCAGTATGCCCCTCATATGTAACAAAAAAAACTGAGATACAAAATGTATGGATTTATCAGTTATCACTCAAGTTTGAAGCATTGTAACAAAAACAGTTTGTTGATATCTACAGCAGTAGCAGCAAACAAAATAAGTTTATTATACCAAGAGCATTTTCACTGAGAAAATGGACTATAGGACTATAAATTAACATTTAATTGCTTCAATTAAACAATTTTAACACTATAGTATAAGAATTACTTACACGGGGAGCCGTTAATCATATTAGTCAAAAGTTGTAAGATGCATGATACCTTTCAGGTCTGAATTGTTGATTTCCATTGATGAATCCGATGAACCATAGTCTTTGGTTAAATTTTGCACTCGATATCATTTTTAGCAGGTTTGCCAATTCTTACCCTTCCTTTATTTGTTATTGTATAATAACTGTTTCTAAGAAGTACAGAACTGCAAATGGTTTTCTAAACCTGCTCAGCATGAATTGGTTTCAGGGTCAAATGTTTGTACACAATGTTTGTATTCATTTTTTCTGCATCCTGCACATATATTACAGATGTGTCCTATGCTCGTGAATACTGAAATGAATGTTTACAAGTATAATAATATACATTAAACAGAAGACTGCACAGTTATATACTATTAACTTATTATTGTTATTGTTTAATAATATGCAGCTTAACCTTGAAGAAACAGTTATACCTATTGGGTGTAACAAAAAGTTATATAAAAACTTTGGGAAAACATTTCTTGTGTATAGAGGATAAAAAATGCTATATGAACATAGGTCCAGAAATTGTTTATTTCTATAGTAGAACTCATTTTGTACAACTCTGCATACATGGTGAGATGTATAATATGTAGTTGTCCTGTGGCCATAACCCCACAACAGAACCGTTGTTTAATTGTACAGTAGTAATCATACTGCTACAGTATAGTACGTAGTATGCTTGTTAGGTACCAGTACTCAATTCATTTACTGTTTTAGCTCCGAGCACAGCAGTGTCTGTTCTGTGAATATCAGATACAGTAACATTTACATTTGGATTTGGCAGATTCTCATTTAACGAATTAGGTGAAGGTAGTACAGTAGTGAACTAAGTGTCGGTTCAGCAATTACTGTGTGTTTCTGGTACAGGAAGATATACTCAAATGCGGCATTGGCAGATGCTCATTTAATATATGGATTAGCTTAAGGTAATGCAAGTTACGATCAACGTTTGTACCAACAAACATTTTCTGCCGCCCAGATAGGAGAACATTTCAATCAACTTATCGTTGTCTGAAGGAAAACAGAACCTTCAAGCCTGCTACTTATGACTGGGGAAGACAAGAAACCACAACTGAAGGAGGTGATACTTCATGCTGTTCGGGAAGACCCTAGTGTGGGCACTCGACAATTAGCTGTAACATTGTAATATATAACGTTGATCATATGGCTATCTGGAGTGTGTTGCATGAGAACCTTCAGTATGTGTACCATTTACAATGTGTGCAAGTATTATCACGATTAGCATTTTGTGAATTGTTTCTCTACCAATGTGCTAATCCACAGGTGTGCTGCAGGTGTGCTGTTTACAGATGAGGCTTCATTTTACTGAGATGGGATTGTGAATTTTCACAATCAGCACGTATGGGCTGACGTGAATCCACATGCAAATGTTCCAGCAAACAATCAACATTGACTTTCTGTTAATGTTTGGGCCGGGATACACAGTATGACACATAGATTAATGAACATACCACTGGAAAAAAGAGAATATGAATGAGATTACCAGCACAAAAAAGTTGCAACAGAAAACAGTTTTGAAACAGAATTATTGGACAAAATAATACAAAAATAAAGAAACAAAAAAATATTAAATATATCAGGAGTGCAGGAGCCAATACAGGTCTAAAATACAGTAAATGCATGTTCCACCAACATGCACAAAAATTAAAAAAACTGTTCCAAGATCATAATATATCACTCAATAAAAGAAACCATACAAAATCAAAATCTGTCATTTACCAAATAAACTGTGAAGACTGCCCCAAAATTTGCATAGGACACACTAAGAGAAACCTTCAAACAAGATTAGCAGGAACACCAAACGAAAGTAAACAGACAAATCTGCAGTATCACATCACTTCTGGACATCACAACACATCAAACCAGACATAAAACTTATAAAACACAGGAAAACAATGCACAACTAGCAATTTGGGGAAGGATAGACATTGAAATACCACCGTCAGACAACATCTTAAGATTATCCCCAAGGAAACCAAATGGCAGCACAGATGAAATTATATGACAGGAACTTCCAATTCTGTAGCCAGTCAAACACCCACCGATGATGATGATGATGATGATGATGATGAAGAATATCTTTGAAATACATTCTGGAAAACTACTAAATAAGTGAAACTATAGTGTTCATTATTGTCTCAGATTACTTATGTAATAATTTAAAAACACTCAGTGTATCATCACAGAGCAGTTTTATCAGACTGCCAAAATGAAACATAACCAACACTAATCTTTAAAAATGACTAAAGGCAAACAATCGTACATTGTTTTGTGATACTTAAGAAACAAATCCCAAAGTGAAACCATTATGCCACTGCACAGTAATATTAATTACGTAAGATTTCATAAGTTGCTGGTAATTCTAAAGTCGCCCTCCGTGATGTAATGGTTACGATGCTAACTTCATATACCCAAGGTCACGGGTTCAAACCTGGCGGAGGATGATGGATTTTTTTGGGTGTAAAAATCCTTAGCATGGCTTCCTTGGGAAGTAAAGCCATTGGTCCCATGTTGTAGATTTACGGCATGTAAAAGAACCTCAAGTGATAGAGAGGCCTCTGAGCAAAATTAAGCAGTCTTTCATGTCCAATTTAGAATGGGACGCTGAGTACCACAGTAGTTAAAGAGCGTCCATAAATAACACACCATTTATTTTTGGTAATACTAACTTGATTTATTGTTAAGAAGTTAGTGCTGCTACATTTAGTATTTCAAAACTTAGGTGCACCATGTAGCATCAAACACATGGGAATTGATTCCACTCTTCCCTGTTTATGTCAGGATCATTTGAGTCTGAGTCACAGTATACAGTTCATTGTAAGTAGAAAGGGAGTAAGGGAATACACTAGGTTAAGTGATCTTTTTAAAGTAAGCAGCTAGCCCACATGGGTAGTGTGTCTGCCTCACTTTCAACATGTTGTGAGTTCAAATCTTACTTAGGGTGAGTTATACCTGGATAAGGTTTTTTTTGAGAATATGAATGTCGAGTAACTAAGTTCCATGGACCCCAAGAACATTGGAGCATCATTTCACCAATTTCATTCATCGTCCGATGGCCAACCAGATTAATAACTTTGAAATTCAGTTCTCATTGCAAAGTCAGGGATAAAACAAAAGTTTGAAAAAAAGTATAAGTAAATTAAAATTGAAACTAATAATAAGGAATATCTTGGAAATTCTTAACTCAAACAAAGAACAAGCTATATGACATTGTGTGTTTTAATGGGATCTACATTTTTTTGGGTAGTAGGTTTTTGTCTATATCTTATAGTTTAGTAGTTTTACAAGTTATTCAGAATGAACAGGACTTCAGAGGGTATTTCCAAAAAATTCAAGATATGAATTTTATTTGCCATGTAAATATCTTTAACATATGGTAGTTTAATCAAAACATTAGAGCCATTTTTGAGAAAATCAAAAGCTTTTAAAAAAGTTTCCACGTAAAGGGCAGTTTGAAATGGCAGTATTTTCTTGAAAATCTTGTCTCATCCTTGGAACATACCGATCTTAAATATCAAGTTTGGTATTTAATCAGCTTTTCATTTTAGAGTTATCCTGTTCATAGACACAAATAAACACACACAGAGCTTTTTCTAAAAGTACTTTCTTTTTTCTTTTTTTTTTCTTTTTTTTTTTCTTTTTTTTTTTTACAGGGGCCCTAAAACATATATTTCTGGTAAAATCTCAGTATCTAATTTATGTTCAATATCTTCTTGACTTATGTAGTATGCACAAAGTAGAAAAAGTAAAAATGAATGAGTATTAATGCAAATGTTCTTAAAAGGTGCAAGATGTGTGGCACACACACAATTTCCAACAATTAGAATGAAGCCATGTGGTTATTATAGGTATAATTTGTATGAGAAATATGTGTGTTTAAGTTTAAAGGGCTGTGAATATTCAACTCCACTGACAAACAGCATGTGTTAAGAAAATTCCTGTTAGGCTGGTCATGTGTCCAAAGTCTCTGTAGGTAAGAGTTTGAATGATAAAATTTACAAGCATTCAGAAAGGAATAATGATTGAATAAATAAATTCTATTAACAATGACCAAACATTTATATTTTGCAAACTAGAAACTTTGACTTCATGCATAAATATTTTGGTGTGTTTCCCCATACTATTACTTACATATGTCAACTGTTCACAGTGATATAGGTAGTCTGTTTCTTTCTTCTTTGGACAGAAGCAGTTCCATTGGATGATGATGATGTATTCCAGTGTGGAAAATGCAAGAAGCAGTTTACATCTTTCACTCTGTTTATGGCTCACAAAAAGGAGCATGTGGCTGGTAAGCAAAAATTTTAACTACAAAGATGATATACCTCTAAGAAAATAACCTGTCCATAATTCATTTCTCTGTTGAAGTTCAGGTATAAATGAAAGAAATATAATTGTAAGTTATCTAAATGCACTTCAACCCCACTAAGCTGGATACTTTAAAAACAATATAAGTGCTTAAAACAGATAGGTGATCCAAGAAATAATTTGATAGAAAACTTAAGCAACTGATGTGCAATATTCCTTTATGATACAGCTTAAATTTCTGTGTACTGTAGTCCTCTTTCTTGAGACATAATGTATCTAAAGACCTTAATTTGAGATACAAAACACTATTAGCAACATTTACCTCTTCCACTCGAACAATTTATCATGCTGTTGAACTCTGGAATTAGGATTTTTGCATGTGTAGTTTTAATGCAAATTCTTCTTGTAAAGTGCCAAGTTAATGAAACTGGTGAAAAATGTCTTTCAGTTGATAGATGATATTGTGAGGAAAGTGAAAACTTATAGCTCTCTTTAAGAGACAAAATGCTGATTCACAACAACCAAGAATGGAAACTAGTGAGTATGACAAAGTTAAAATACATGTATAACAATATAAACATTTGCAATTAACGATAATCTTTCCTAGGTATTGCTTACTCTAAAATCCATTTTGTCCATCCTCTTAGATTCTTCACTGTAGAAATTATTCAAGTTGATTGTGATATGAAATGGTCATATTAGCAGCAGTCTAGTTGAAAGCTGTGAAAGCGGAATGGGAAGAAATTCCAGCAAATGTGTATCCTGTCCACAAATCCCAATTCCCTCTAGGTCTAGCAAAAACAACAGTTGTATTTGTTTATATGCTACTCAAAACTGGCTATTGCCTCAAAAAAATAATAACAAAAAATTATAGATATTAGCAAAGAACTAGCCACTTTAATATACGCTGTTGTGGCAACAGCAACCAAAATGCTATTAGAATGTTTTCGTTTCATGTTTTTATGGTATTATATTTTCTTTGGCTATGTTACTAAGCATGTTTGTTTGACATACACAAGTAAAAAGTAAAAAATGCTTAATCATAAAATAAGCGAACTCCAATAGACAGAAAAGCTAAACTGTTAATAAAGGAATGAAGCTTGGCAATACTGAAGGAATTGGAAATAGTAATGGTTCTGCATTTAGAAAATGTTAACAGTATACAATTTTGATTTTGGCTAACCTCATTATTAGATTGTGTCAATTTTATCAGTGAATTTCAAGTTTTTGAAGATTAAAAATGATAAAGGACAAAATTATTCCATTTTTCATTCTTAATCTTAAATTCTTCATAAAGTACTTTTAAGTGGGGTTCAGCTATTTCAAAATTTAGATAATCTGAATGTTGCACATTTCAGTTACCATACTATTAGATGAAATTATATTTGTTGTTCTTGCAGAATCAAACTACAATTTCATATATTGATTTCATTTAGAACTTCTACGTCAAGATCTAATAAAAAGCTTGAAATTAGCATTTATTACAAATTGAGAATGTAGTTTTAGGAACTTGCCGTTGTTTATCTTCCAGAGGTTATCTGTTAGTAAATTTAATGGTTTTTATCAGCTTCAACCAAAGAAGTGATAATCTTATTTGGTTCTGTTTTGGCTTAGATTCCTGCTTCTTTCGAGCATATGATGTGCAATATTTTCTAATTCCATGAGTAGAATATATTTTTGAAGAACGGCTTTAGATTTTTTTTTTTATCTAATATGTATTTAAAATCACTTTTAACTATGATTTCATGCCAGAGACCATATTTTTAACATAACTTAAGATTAACACATCTTTATTTACTTACCTTCTGCTTATGTAGCCATAGTGAAGAATGCAGTACAGCCAAATTATCTACCTTGTATTGCTTAACTAATGTTGCCAATAGTCTTTTTTCGCCGATAAATTACACTAACTTTATGACTATGTACACAGTCTTTAAATTAAGATAGCTTTGTACACTACGTTAACTAAGTCTAGCCTAAACCTAATCACTATGTCTACTGCAAGTTCCTGGAAATGATCTGCTGAACAATTTTTAGTGTCACTGTACCACAAAATACAAATGTGAGCATCAAATATTACCATCGAATGCAGACCTACATAGATGCTGCTAAAGAGTTGTTGTTATTATTATTGTTGTTGTTTTTGTTGTTATATCATAATTTACTTCATTTCTGACAGTCAAATGCTATTTCACACATTGGTCTCCAAGTGAACACTCCATTACCTCAATGACTGCTTGTAAACAAACCAGTAGCTAAGGAAAAGAAAATTTCCAGGCAATAACCTTGCCCGCTTGAACCTTTGCACTTTTTCATGTTAATTCTAAAAAGAGTAATAAATATAATTAATTGCTAAATAATTATTCATACCAAAAGTCAAGAATAGGGCTTTATTTTAACATTATGCTATCTGCAGCAAAAGTCGTGAAATGTGCAATTCCATTTCTTAATGGGATGCAGGACAGCATTACATACAGAACATAACATTCTTGTTTCTCAGCAGAATCTTGTCAAATAATAGTTGAAGACAGGATTCCGTATCATTGAGTTAAACTGACAGATCTGCTTTATAAATTGGACAAGCCACTCCTAAAACTATTATAATATGTAAAAAGAAGCTAGTAACAGTGAAGAATAACACAAATATTAATATAAAAATAATAGTTGCAACAAATCTTCACTTATCTTTTGGAATTCCAAAAGATAAGTGAAGATTTGTTGCAACTATTATTTTTATATTAATATTTCTATTATAATATGTTAGAATATTGCCAAAGTCATAAACCCTCACTTCTCACATTACTGCAAATTCTGTTTGATTGCATCTGCATGACTGTAAAACAATAAAGCTCGAGAGACCGCATAGCCAAGGCTGTTAATCTCTTTCATACATTTGCTGTATAGATGACTGGAGATTGTTTGCAGATGTTGGCTATGATTGTGACAAATGAAGCACATGTTGGCTGCTGTGTGAGAAGCAATTTCATTTCTGTGTGCTTGCACATGTGCTCTGGTGAACCTACGGAAATAGCAAAATTACTCACCTCCTCACGTCACATCTTGTAAAGTAACCCCCATGATGTGATTCCTAATATAATATTCTCCTTATTTCAAACAGTTTATCATTTTTATAAACCAATGTCATTTTTTACAGTTTTCTACTTATTTGTTGTGGTGGCCAGTCTGGAACTACCTAGACTTAGGCACAAATGTCTTGCTCTCTAAACTTCATTTTATAAATAAGGGGAGGTTTAGAAACTCCACAGAGTTCTACTCAATTTGATGGCTGTTTCAGTGTTGATGGATGATGTCTTTATGGTATCACAGTATTTAGTACTACAGTGCTACTTCCATTGTCTCATTTCATCTCCTAGAGTTCTACTCAATTTGATGGCTGTTTCAGTGTTGATGGATGATGTCTTTATGGTATCACAGTATTTAGTACTACAGTGCTACTTCCATTGTCTCATTTCATCTCCTGCACCTATAACTATCAATATTTCCTCCATTCCATCCCTTCTATCCTAAAATTCTTTGCTCAATACCAAGCTCTGGGCAAGTTCTTTTTTTTTTTAATAATAATATGGAGAATTACACAGGCCTACAAATAAAACTTCTTGAGAACGGTTTTACATTTGAAAGATGGTTCTTAATATTTCAGTGTTGCTAATTTAAAAACTGACACCACTTTTTCTCTATCACATCACTTTTTTTTTTTTTTTTTTTAGAAATCAACAATGAAATATTCATACATTTTCTTTGAAAAATTTATATAACTGATTTTTATAAGTAATACAAATGAATTTGTGAGCTTTTAGTATCAAATTTTACATTTATGTTTATTTGTAAACAGCACATCATTTGTTTGTTATAGAATGCTGCCTCTTGTATTTTTTCTCTAAGTTTCCACAGAATCCCTCTCAGAAGTAGTACTAATATCAAATCGTGTACCATTCGCCGTGGTATCTCCTCTCCATCTCTCGAATATCCTACTGGAACATCTCCTTATCCTCACTGACTGGCTAGAGATTGTCAGGAAATAATTCCAAATGTGATAACAGAAACTGTAATTTGAGACACATATTGCATCTTAAAGTTCTAAACTTCTCTAGCATATTCACAAATTTGATATAATCAGCATGTTTATTGTTACATAGAAAATAATCCATAACACCTTTAAATGCATTCCAAGCATTTTGCTGCTGCAGCAGTAAGCTAATATAGAGGTACTGGGTTCGTGTCCCGCGTGCAGGTTTAAGATATTTATAAATGGTGTGGAGATGTGGGTGCCCTAGCTCAGGATTTTGTTGACATGGAATCTTTCTCAAGTGTGGTAAGATGCAAGTGATTTTCTTTGAGTCCCAGATTATTATTGAATTCATTTATTTATATTGTTCAGTCTTTTCTGGCATTGAACACACATGTATTCCTCCTAAATTTTCCTCTTTTCAACTATGCTTTATGCAACCATGCCTATCATTCCTTATTACTTTTAACCATCTGTTGGTGCATCAAATAAACACTGTTTCCATTGTGGCTTATATAGTCTGTTCATTTTTACAGCAGACTCAGTTATCATGTCTTACCTCTGCGCATCTTCTCGGGCTTGTGATTTTGACCTTATTAAATCGATCAGTTTGCAAATTATTTTCAATTGCATGTGTTATAGTGCCGATATTTCGCCGTCTGCGATAATAACGTCTTCTTGCTGGTGGCATTGCTGCAGGAATGACTAGTTTAAACTTGTTATCTGGGTCGAGCGGATTACAAGGTATAGGTATTCGTTTGCTTGCACACGGGCCTTTCTTTTGCTATACCATCTACATGGATTTAGATTAAAAGTTAGATTTGCTTTTTGAGCAACTGCAGACATTTGATGCATGCCTATTATTGTATCTTGAAAATCTTGAAGATGATTAAGTTTATCCTCGTGTATATCTCGTGAATGTATGATATATATAGTGCCAATAATGGCGCCCATCATTGTTGTTGACCGGAAGTCTAGATGTAGCTTCCATCCTAGTAGTGTGCCAGAGTCAGGTGCTGTCCAAAGTTTAATGCAGTGGTATTGATCAGTTTGCAAATTATTTTCAATTGCATGTGTTATAGTGTCGATATTTCGCCGTCTGCCATAATAACATCTTCTTGCTGGCGGCATTGCTGCAGGAATGACGAGTTTAAACTTGTTATCTGGGTTGAGCGGAAGCGTGCCGCGATAGCGAGTGCTAGAACACCACGCACTCGCGTAAGCGATTTGCCCTGCGCTTGGCTGAAATAAACTAAGTCCGTCGTGGTCATGTGTAGCCCAGTCGACTCCCATTTGAACTCAAATATCACATCTTGCTTCTGCCACTCTTCCATAGCTAGTGCAGAAGTGTCGCTTGACCAGCAAGGGAATTATTTCTCTTCCTTGCTATGCCCACCCACAAGCAGAGTAACCTCACACATTCAATTCAATGTCCTTCCCTTAACAGTACTATTCTACCTGGGTCGCTTGTCAGCTCGTGACAACTGTTGGTTGGTTGGTTGGTTGGTTGGTTGGTTGCTTGCTTGCTTGCTAATGCTGAGCGTTTTGGAGTTCTTCCATGCGCCTTCTTGCTTCCCAGTATCGTAATGTTAGATCAGTCTCTTTCAGGTTTCTGCAGTTCTGAAGATGTGGTATATCCATTATAGTATCGTCTTCTTGACACAATAAACATCTAGGTGTATTGAAAATGTTTATTTTATGTAAATGTGCAGCTCAACAGTCATGTCTTGTATACAAGCGAAAAAGTGCAACAGCTTTCAATCGTGGGTGGTCTGGAATTAAATTTTGTTGGCTTAATAGAATATTCCATTGTTTATTTTCACTGTCTTGAATTAATTTTTCATGCAATTCTTGTTGGATTATTTTCTTAATTACCAATTTTGAAAATTGATATGATAAACATGATTTTGGAATCTGTTGTATCATTGTACCTTTTTTTTTGTTAATAAATCTGCCATTTCATTACCAAAAATTCCACAATGTGAAGAAATCCATTGCAAAACATTGTTTTCTTGTAGAGATTGTAAATGTTTAATACTTTGATGAATTTCAATAATTCTTTTTGTTGTGTATGTGTCTGATGTAATGGCTTGTATAGCTGATTTAGAATCGCTAAATATAACTGTTTTATTAAATAAGTTAATGTGATAGAAAAGGTTTTTTAGTGCAGTATTAATTGCCTCAAGTTCTGCATCAAAGTGAGTTGAATTTTGGCCGAGGGTTATGTAAGAACAAAATAATTTACTGTATATTCCAGCACCAGTCTTATTATTAAAATCACTTCCAATTTTAGAGCCATCAGTATAGCTATGTACCCACTCAGGTTCTGGGAATCGTATATTAATAGGTTCGAGTGTAAGCTGCTTCAGGCAAATGAGATTTTCTTCCTGTTTCTTGACTGGTTCTATTAAATTTATATTATAGTGGATCTTTAATCTATTGATAGGGTAAGGTGAATGAATTAATTTTTCCATATTGTGTGTTTCTAATGGTATATTGTAATAGTTTTGGAGGTCTTTAACTTTCTGTATGAAACCTTGTTGTGTTTCTAAAATTCTAGGAGTATCTGAGTAGTTTCTCCAGTAGTCTACATTAGGTATTCTTTTCAATCTTTCATATAGGATTAGGTTGCGTTGATTTCTGTCTGATTGTAATGACATGTGTTTGTAAAATTGTTATAGGTGTAGATATCACAGCACCTGTAATAATACGTAATGCTTGGTTTTGAACTTTTTCAATTTTGTCTAAATTTGACTTTTTTGCTGTAATAATGGTTTCACAACCATATTGGAGAATTGGTTTAATATGTGTTTTATATGTTATATTCAAAACTTGTCTAGAACATCCCCATATACTTCCAGCCAATCTTTTCAAGATGGAAAATCTTCTTCTGGCTTTCTCAGTTACTGTATCAATATGGTGTTTCCAGGTTAGTTTGTTATCAAAAGTAACACCTAAGTATTTATATGCTTGTGTTTGAGTGACAGGTTCATTATTCAATACTAGCGAGACTGTTGGCAATTGGTGAGTCAAGGAAAATATTTGGTAATTTGTTTTGTTTATATTAACATGCATATCATTTTCTTTGCACCAGTCAGCTAATTTACAAAGTGCTTCATTCATTTGTGAGGAGAGTTGATGGTGCTTTGTTCTTTTCGTTGATGTCCAGATTACCAAATCATCTGCATAAAGGGCACAATTGATATTTTGTATTTCTTGTAATTTTTTTGGCAAGTCATTAATCATCAGATTAAATAGGGTAGTGCTTGAAACAGATCCTTGAGGTGTTCCTCGTTTTGATTGTTTATATTTGGATGATGTATCCCCATATTTGGTAGCTGAAAAACGTTGAATTAGGAAATGGTAGAACCATTTCAGCGTGTTATTTTTTATGCTCATTTTTTGCATTTTATCTAATAACTTCATTCGCCATATTGAATCATAGGCACTTTTGAAATCTACAAAGACAGTCAGTACTGTTTTCTGTTTATCTAAATTGTCTTTGATTTTTTGACTAAGTTTAATGGTTTGTTGGATTGTGGATTGGTATTGTCGAAATTCTGCCTGAGCAGGGGTAGATTTTGGTTTTCTAGAAACCAATTGAGTCTAGTACAAACCATTTTTTCCATGAGTTTGGCAAGTGTACTTGTTTGGGAAATTGGTCTATAATTTTGGATATTTGCAGCTGATTGTTTTGGTTTAAGAATGGGTATTATTATAGATTTCCTCCACATATGTGGAACTGATGAATGCCAGATTACATTGAAGATTTGTAAACAAATGTCAAGCCCTTTAGTACTCAGATGTTTAATCATTTCACCTGATATGTGATCTGGACCAGGACTTTTATTAATTTTTGTTTGGTGAATTGCATTCTTAAGTTCTTGTAGGTCGAAATCTAATACAAATACATCGAGTGTGTCTGAACAATGAAATTTGTTTTTAACTTCCTTTTGTATTTATGAAATTTGTTTTTAACTTCCTTTTGTATTTCTTTTTCTTTATTTCATCTCTCTTTCGAAAGTGGGAAGAATTTAGTATATAATTTTGTAAAGGAATTGGCTAATGTGATTATTTTATTATTAATTTTAATTGGTTTTTGTATAGGATTATTTTTATTGTTTAAGGTATTTATAAAATTGTGCATTTTTTATTGTCTTTCCTGAAATCTAACTTGTCTAAAAAATTTTGAAATTATTGTTTTTTGGATAAAATAATTTCTTTTTTGAACTCAGCTGATAGTTTTCTCCAATGTCGTACATGTTGAGTTCTTTCAGCTTATCTTCTGACTTCATCCCTAGCTTTCTTTAGTTTTGAAAGTTTCGGAGTCCAAAAGGGTTTATACTTTTTTATTTTTCCTCTAGGGATGCATTTCTTTGCACATGCAAGAAGAATGTTATTGAATTTTTGTACAAGAGTGTCACTTGATAAATTCTTATCTACTGTAAAGTTTGAAAAGGACTCTTCAGTCATTTGTTGGAACATATCCCAATCAGCTTTTTTGTAGCTCCAAGAACATTTAGTATTTTTAGTGTAGTGACAATTTTTTTTGTTCTAATATTGATAGTAGTAATGATTATTCTGTGGCTATATCCTGGTCTTCTTTAATTTTCCTAGATGTTATAAGAGCAATATCAGATGAAACTATGGTTAAATCTGGGTTGGATGTTGAACCATTATAATGTAAGAAAGTTGGAGTATCTTCTTTATTATACACTAATTCAGTAGTATTTGAAGATAAAAATTCAAGCAAGCTCTTATCAGCTGGATTGAGGTTACGATAGCCCCCATTCTTTTGCATGTGCATTAAAATCTCCAATAATTATAGTCTTCCTTCCAATTTCTATTTTACTAGTGTCTAAAACATTATTAGGTGGATTGTATATAGCGTATATTTTAAAGTGTTGGTTTTCTTTCCATATTTCAATTTTGACGATTTCAGATGTATCATTAAGATTCACAGCCTTTACAATTTTAAATTTATGTGTTAAATCTTCATGAGTTGCAATTAAAATACCACTTGCTATTTGTCGAGATTTAGGGAGTATGTAAGTATGATAGTTCTTAAATTGGTAGTATTTCACTGTGTCTTCTGTTACATTTGCTTCTAAGATAGCTAACACATCTATTGTGTCTTCATGCATAATTTTTTGAAGTTCGGCTTTCTTAGATGATGATAAGCCTCCTGCATTCCACTGTGCAACTACTAATTCACTAACATTAGATGAATAGTTAGTACCTTTGTTTTTAACTAGAGAGCCCAAAGTAGTCCCCACCCGGAGATCCGATTGGGGGACTATTTTATCTCCGGAACATTTTACTCTGGGAAGCATTTCATTGAGCTTGTAGCTGTTTTGATATGAGCACCAGTTTTTACGTTTTGGTAGCTACACCACTCATTCACAACCCCCAACATGGTTGGAGGGCCGCACCTAGGTCACTTTGACCTAGCCGGGAGGAAGGAAGATTTTCCACCGGCCTTTTCTCTGATCGCCAGTGAGAGTCACTTTTACATGCTGTGGTAGGTCAGCATGTGTTCTTTGAATGGCATTTCCTCCATTTGGATGGTACAGTTATACCGCTGTTACTCGGTCCCCATATCCTCGTTTGTTAAAGCAGGGTGTACTGCGAGCAGGTAGAGGTTGGGATTTGGATAGGAGAGGCTCTAGGAGGTGCATCACTATCCCTTACACCCCCTCGTGACAACTCTTTGTCCATGCCTTCTTAGACGTGTTTTACAATATTTCTTTCCTAGCCATTTTCAATGTACATTTGTACCCTCTTAGTATCATTTATATTATATTGGCTATAATTTATATCTCCCTTTTAGATAACTTTTAATCCCGTGACACTACATGTACTGTCTCACTGTTTAGAAGTCATGGTAGTTTCAAACTGCCTGTGTTTAACTACAACTCTGATTTGTGAACCCACAAAGATTCCTTCTTTTAGTTTTGCTTCGTAAAGAGTAAGAAATTTGTTGCTGAGATATTTAAAACAATCCCCATCTTGTTTAAGTGCTATACTGTTTCATTACACCAAGTTTTACATGAAGAGGTGGCAAAAGAACTTTTTTTAGGATCCACTAGGTTACCCCTTATTCTGTTCTTACTACCCTCTTCTGTTCTTACTTATACTCTCTTTGTTTGCAATGTTTGTCTCTTGTTTTACTATTCCACTCAAAATAACATGGATATTTGTGAATTCCTGTTTTTGAACATAATATCATACAGATTACTTTTATATCTCCACACAAATCCACTGAGTTCAGCCACAGATAACTTTTCTGATTGGAAATGGGAAGTTTGGGTATTTAATTCTTTTTTTGTTCCTTGCGTTAAAACCCTTTACAACCCTTTACATTGCATATTTACATAAATAACAAACAATACTGTGATTTGAGTTTCATGCCTCACGATTGGCATTCCAAAATATAATAATTGCTTCTTACCTTTTGTCTAATTTCATAAGTCTTCAACCCAAGCACAGAGTCTGGATTAATCATCTAGTTTGGTTCCAAAGTAAGCTTTGTAAATCTTTGTTACAAATGAAGTTATGTTTTTTCTCTGCTTCGTACAAAAACTACCACAAATGCAGAAAAATGAATTTGGATTATTTGCACACCACCTGTACACTGAATTACATGTAATAAAGATAGCAAACTGACAGAATTTATAAGTGAATTCCTTGCTTTATAGAACTATTAAGACCTTTAAGAGAGAAGTTCAGTATAGAAAATGGTGTAAACAAGCTAGGATGGTCTGCCATCTGCCATTAAAAAAAAAAATAGTTGATTTGGCTGTCGTCGAGATTCATCAGCTATGCTTCACATGGCAAGAAAACAAAATTTGAGATCTTTGTGTAGTGAACACAACGTTTATGGCTTGTCCTTTAAATATGCCTATTATACTATTGCAGTCAGTCATGCTACAGTCATGCCAGTGAAAACAGGCTGAAATACTTTGTGAACAGAATAAAGTTTTATTGCAAGAAGTCCAGTTAATACTGTAACAGTAGGTTGGAATACAAACAACCAACAGATAGGATAAATTTCTATATTATTTATTGATTTTAATTGAGATTCTTTCTTCATAAATTTACTGGGCTTCACAGCTAGCTTATTGGACTGTAGGCTTATCTTTTTTTCTTCACTACACTGTCCTTTCAACATCTGCAACTAGGAGAGCAGGGGCCTTGTTCCAATTTATTTTAATATTTCACCAGTTCACTGATATACAATGACACACAGACCTAGAAAGTTAGTGAAGATAAGAGAAAATCACCAAAATTTCTTAGGGAAATTATTTATAGTGTGATAAATTCCAGTTGACATAAAATAAACATTTTGGGCATGTAATATTCTAAACATTATGCAGCTTTGAACATTCTTCTTTTAGTCCTCAATTTGATTGTGTATAATAATTTAATGAATGAAAGTCCATGTCTGTATGTGTGTATGTTTGTTCTTTATTGGCTTCTACACCTTTGCACCAATTTCAATGATACAAGGCGAAAATTACTGTCTTGCTTAGCATTTGAAATTCTGTTCTATTTCACAGGATTAATTGTTTCATTTTATGTAATGCCTACAATAGCTCTCAAGACAATGATTGTTGTAATAGCCCAAACATTGCCAATATAAGAAAACTTTTTACATAGACTTTAGCGGCCTCACAAAGTATCAGCGAGTTCACATATTATTCATTACTGTACCATCTGACATTGATCATGGAGTAAAACAGTCAAAAAATACAACAGCTTTTATGCTTGCACAAATGCAAAAGTGATATAATGGGATGGTTGAAAGATGATAAAATTTTGAGTTGCATTTTATGTTATACTGTATTAACAATATCATCAACCAGACAAAATACTACTTCATCTTCATCATTATTTTATCTTCATATGCTTATATGCTGTATATTGATATAAAATAACACAATGCGATTCAGTATAACTGCAGTGATTATAAAAGTTCTATGGTGCTCAAACATTACTAACATAGAGTAATAAATAAACTGGTATTAATAGCCAAACATTAAGTGATTGTAATCCAATGTTTGGCCATTCACTTATTATAATTTGTAGTTTCTCAATTTTTGTCCAACAGGTTTCTTTTATGTGAAGTTTGTGATGTTTTATAAGCAGAAAAACAAACCCAATGACATATAAAAATGAAAATCTGCTGTGTTCCATTCACATGTCTTTCTCTACATCTTGGTAACAAATTATTGTTAAAAGGCTTATTCTTCTATCTATTTCATGATAATCGAGATAAACATTAGTAGAAATTGTCCTAATTACTTGGTTCCTTGTAAGTAGAAGGGAAAAAGCTGTGTATCAATTACATGATGTATTCTAGCTGTTCGGTAAACATACCTTTTATTCAAAATATTAATCTGTTATCTACATCATACTAATCAAGATAAATATAAGCAGAATTAGTCTTATTACTAGCTTCATTGTAAGGAGAAGGAATATAAGAAAATGCATGAACTAAAGCGATAGTCTCATATAAAAGTCAGTCTCTATCTGAAACAATTAAAATTCCAATCTCTTTACTTGCCAGGAATAATCAAACAAGAAGAAAGAACTGTTTGTTTTTATGTGTAAAAAAACAGTTATTCAATACAAATTGACCATAATGGTTGGCCATACTATGAATCCTGGGTCAAAAGTACTAACAGCATTGTAAGTCGCCATTGGGGTTGTCATCTCAAAATAATTTGGGATCATCTTGTGGTTTACCGGGAAAAATGTGTAAAAAACAGTTATTCCATACAAATTGACCATAATAGTTGGCCATACTATGAATCCTGGGTCAAAAGTACTTACAGCATTGTAAGTTGCTGTTGGGGTTGTCATCTCAAAATAATTTGAGATCACCTTGTAGTTTACCGGGAAATATGCGAGTCAGTTGAGAAATTCAATGCTATGCCAGCATGTTGCCATGGTAGCTCAGTGGCAGAGCAACCGGCTAGAGATCGGGAGATCCGTGGTTCAAATCCTGGCTATGTCATTGAATTTTTCAGTCTGACTCTACCTATCCAACTCCTGCCCTTCACATGGCTATGTGTAAAAAAACAGTTATTCCATACAAGAAGAAAGATGTCTTCCCATTTGAGAAAAGTTTAAATGGCAAAAATTGGAATTTCTGGAAAACTATGTATTACATAACTTGTTTTAATGAGATCTACATTGTTTGTGTAGTCATGGTTGCCAGTTATACAAAAGTTATCCAGAATGAAGAGGCTATTCCTATAAAAAATTCAAGACATACATTTCATTTGTCATAAAAATATCTTAAATATAAGGTATTTTAATCAAAATCACTAGAATCATTTTCGAGAAAATAAAATTTTCAAAAAATATTCTATTTAGAGGATAGTTTGGGATGGGGTGATTTTCTTGAAAATCTTTACGTCGCATACCAAATTTGCTGCACACACACGCGCTCACGCATGCACTCACACTCTCTTTTCTAAAAATGCATGGGGGGGGGACCCCAATACCTTCACTATACATTATGTACATAGTACGTGTAGAGGAATTAATAAATGGTATGAATAGCATCAAACCAAAGTGCCCTTCTTCCTCTTCTCTTTTATATGTTCATTTTGTTCTTTTTCTTTCTTTTGTTGTGTTGTAGATTTATGTAGAGAATAAACAAGGATATATTGACATTACTTAAACTGTTAGTACTCCTTCCCAACTGAGATTTTCTCTGTGAGTACTGATGAGCCCCCCAAATGTGACAATGCCAAAGTGGCAGCTCCATTCACAAGAAACCATCATAAAACTGTGATATTTATGGTTTCACCATACTTTCTCAGTTACCTTAACTTTTTTATAGTCTCCTGAGCTTTAGTTAACTAAGTGTTTGTGTTGTTTAATAATTTCTAAATATATCTAAAGAAAGGGACAGTTGTTGGACAAATTCAATTTAAGGCTAAATGTGGTAAGGATAAATTGTCAAGCCACAGGCAAGGCCAGGTATATCAACTAGTTAAAGATAAAACTGAAATTAAAATTTAAAGGAGAGTATTGGGTGATTATGGGAATGGAGGAAGCCAAAAAAAAAAAAAAAATATGCTTGCCTACATATATGCTTTAAAATCTCTGTTGTCAGTTAAAAACTGGTATGAAACTGAAAGAAGTGTTCTCAAAGAAGTATGATTGGTCATAAAAAAATTTATTAACTGAGTCCGGGAAAGTCAAGGAAATGGAATTAAAAATTTCAGTGTGAGATTGATTATAAATTCAAAACTTAAATATATAAGGAAGGTCTAAGCCACAGTGATTGTAATAAAATAAGGATTTATGCTCAGTTGATTAGAAAAATCCAGGATCTTTTTTAAGAAATTTGCTGTTGCTTAATGCCCAGCCATCTAAATTTATCACTAAGTGCTGCATTTGTGTATACAACCTACACAAGCTTCCTTGGTAATTTTTTACTTTCTCTACACATACTCTGTAAATATTGTATGGAGAAGGTATTGCATTCCACCCAAAAATTTGATACAGCGATGTCACTGGAAATACATGTTTTGAGTTCCTCTGAATCCAAAAAAAAGCATTTCTAAAAAAAGGTCTATGTGAGTGTGTGCATGTTGTGTCTGTGGATAGCATAGCTCAAAAACAAAAAAAAAAAAACTGTTGAATACCAAACTTGGTATTTAAGTGTGGTATCTTCTAAGGTTGTGACACAAATATTTTTGAGTAAATTCCCCCCATCCCCAACTACCCTTTACATGCAGCTTTTTTGCAAAATTTTGATTTTCTCAAAAATGGCTCTAACGATTTTGATTAAAATGTATAAATAAAATATATGTCTTGAATTTTCTAGGAATAACCTCTGAAGACTGCTTTACTCTCGATGAATTTTACGGAATTTTGCATAACTGCCAAACCATAAGAAATGCACAAAAACTTACCACACAAAAAATGTAGAGCACCTTAAAACACACAATTTATTTTATATATCTTTTTTGTTGTGGAGTAGATCGTTTTTAAAATATTCCTTGTATTTTGTTTCAGCTGTGAAAAACTTATATTTTTCTCATATAGAAATTTGTCAACTCCTGTCCATACAAACAAAGGAACTTCAGTCACATAGCAACCAGCTTTTGACTATCACCTTAACCTATGGTACTCCCTTGTTTCACTTCTACGTGCAAGGAAGCATGTAATAAGACTGTTTGTGGTAATTTTTTCTCGATTAGCATGAAGTAAATAGAAGCATAAGCTTTTTAACAATAATTTGTTGCAGAGACGTAGAGAAAGTCTTGTGAATGGAACACATTAGATTTTTTCTAAACTAATGCACCACTCTTCCAATGAAACCAGTTTTTACCAGGATCGCTGATAAGTCCCAGTTTCTCAATGAAAACAGTATTTAAATTTTTGTTTGTTTGCTTTATTTCTCAACATAAACTCTAGAAAGGCTAATACATTTGTCATATCAACGCTGTAGTTTAATTAAACCATTTCTGTAGTGTGATTTATCAAGATCCTCAAAATAGCTGTTTACCGCATCGAATACCTCCTCGTTGTTGTGAAATCTTCAGCTTCTAAGAAATTTCTTAAGGTTTCGGAACAGGTGGTAGTCACTGGGTGCTGATCTGGCGAATAGGGTGGATGTTCAAGCAATTCCAACTTTAATTTGCATATTTTTTCCATTTCAATGATGAATGATGAGCTGGAGCATTGTCATGATAAAACAAGATTTTTTTTTTGTCAAATGAGGTCTTTTTCTTTTTACTTCATCACTCAAATGTTGCAGTAAGCTTGTGTAGTAGTCACCAGTGATACTTTTACCATTTTCCAAGTAATCAAAAATAATTCCCTGTGTATCCCAGTCACCATAACCATGTTAGCTAGTAAAATTGACTTTGCCTTTTTTGGAGTTGGTTCACTTGGAACAATGCACTGTTTTGACTGTGATTTACTTTCTGGAGTGTAGTGATGTATCCAAGTTTCATCCATGATAATCAGCCATTTCAAAGCTTCACTGGGATTTTTATAGTAGAGCTCCATATTCTTAACAGAAACAGTTTTTCTTTGCAACTTTTGATCAGGTGTCACAAATGCGGTACCCATCTTGCACAGACCTTGTGAAAGCCCAAAACATTACCTGCACGTTCTTTTGATATATTTACAGCCTCTGCTATCTCAACCAATTGTAATCTGTATTATCTACCAGTACTAAACGATGATATTTTTTCGATGATCCCTGGAGTTGTCACTTCTATAGGATGTCCAGAGCAAGCTCATCACTAGTGCTCGTACATCCCATTTTAAACTCTGTAACCCACCTTTTAATCATTGAATATGAAGGGGCAGTGTGTTTAAATGTACCGTCCATTTCCTCCTTGATTTCTTTAGGCATTAAGCGTTTCAAATGGAAGCTCGTTTTTCCAAATCTCCATTTTCGTGAAAACTTTAAAGTTATCTTGTTTAAAATGCTGTCATTTAAAAACTAAACAAGCTGACCTGTAACTATGGATATAAGCTAGTCTAGAGTTAAACTATATGATGCTACCGTCTAACTGGCCTAGTGGCGCCATATCTGTATGAGGCCTGGGACTTATCTACTGACTCGCACTTTACAATAACATGCAACTTAATAATTGGCAGGTATTTCTGAATGAGTCATCTCTTTAGATGCTTTTTCTGGAGTAAAATGTTAGATATTTTCCTCTTGGCTCTATACAAATTGTATGTTGTTCTTTCATCATACCTGAATATATTTTGGTTTATTTCTTCATCATGACGACCATACAAAAAGATACAGTGGTGCCATTCATTTTTAAGTCTTAATCAGACTAAAGAACAACTTTGTTACAATTATTTCCTGAGTCCTCTTTACCTCTTTGTGATCGAACACTTTAATAGTGTCCAAGTGAGTTATGGCCCGTGCAACAATCTGGTTGCAATAACATCATGTGCCATTTCTCTTAAGTCCAATACAGCATTTTAAACTGGGTCTATATTGGTTGTATTCTCAGTATAATTTTTTAACTTTTTTCTACCTATAGGTAAAATTAAAATTATATCTTCTGTCATATCATGTAAATCTTCATCCCTTCAAACACACATTCCTACTGGTTCTCTTGCTGTTTAGTTTTTTGTTTATATACCTCTTTTCTTTCTCCTGCCTTTTATTGCGGTTCCCTTTTTGTTTTATGTTTTTTTGAGGAAGATCCACTGGTACAATCTAAAGAGATCCATTTCTCCCAACTTTCTCACCTTGATCCTTCATAAATGCTAACACAGGAATCTTCTTTCTGCTGTAGTTTCAAAGTAGTACATTTCTTTAACCCATGAACTACTTTCATCTTCACTACATCTCTATTTCACACTTGCAAGTATATTAAGCGGTCTGACACACATGGCATGTCCCTACATTGATTTTAGCTTTGTTTTAATTCAGACAGGACTGCCAAATTTTTAATTTGCTTGATTTCCACTTGATGAAGAAAACATTGTTACATGTCCCAAATACACTGACAAGGCATAAGGGAACTTGAATTGATGCTACTAAGTAAGTGATTAAGACATTGAAAGTTCATCATTGTTGTTGTCGTCATTATCATCCTTAATGTAATATCTTATATTTTTATTGCAGGTATCTCTAAATACAACTTATATCTAAGTAGATCTCTGGCAGTCGGTAGTTCCGCTAGAGATGCTTCTCTCTGTGTCAAAACAAGCAGTCCTAATTTAGTATCAGCAGTTTCAATAAGAAATAATTACATTTTCAGAACCTTTTGAAAGGTAAAAATAATTTGGTGTCAAATAGGTAATTTATCAGTGGCAGCTTGTGCCTAAAAATGTAGCGGGCTACATGAAAAAAAAAAAAGTACATGTAACTCGCCTAGATCTTTAACACCTGCTATACACCATAATCGGTGCTTCTGAAGAGGAGGCAAGGAAAGCAAAACAGTGCATTTCTGATTTTACACAGATCCAGCCATTGTCATAACTATTTCTGTTAAATTTCCTTGTTTTTACTGAATATTTACTTCCATTTGCTTTCTTTTTAATTTTTAGATAAGGTGTAGGTCGCCCTGCTGTTTTTATGCTAATCGTTTTGTCTTATGTTTGTCTTAAAGGGGGTTTTCCATAGCCCATCAACTACATTCATTATGTATTGGCTAAACCTTCTAAGCTATGAAATTTTCGCATACATACATGAATGAAAGTAAACTAATAAATTGCTCTTCACACTTGAAAATAAACTGAAAACATTCTACTGAATAACTTCTAACTTCTACACTTCGTCACAATGTGAACCACATGCACCTGTTATGAGTTTAGCTTGCGGAAGTGGAACATCGTGCCCACATGAACTAATAGTTCACAATAAACCATCTTTTTCTTTAAGAAAACTGAGGCACATGAGAACAACACTCCATTGTATACAAAAGTTTATAATTATGAATAACATTAATTAGTTATTACACTAAAATGTAATGCTGAAATATATGTTTAATTTTAACGGATATTAAAATTCTGGAGCTGTGTGCCACCGTTGCTTCATCTGCCAAACTTTTTATAAGAAAAAGAACTAACACTCGTAATGAATACATTGAATCCTGTATGATACCAAAATGCAGCACAGAGCAGTTGGAAACCTTGGGAGGTAAGAGGGAAGAGTGTACATAAGCACAGTACTGACCTAGCGAGTTAGCAAGCTTCCATCACAAGAGATTTGCAAATTCATTCCATTTGTAAAGCTTATATGTTTACTTCTTCTAGCATTCATTATTAGGTGTGCTCCCTTTCTAATCACTACCATAATGCATTGTGCTTGTTACATGGTCTTTCAATGTATCTATTTTGCGATTTATAAAAAATTAACATGCTGAGTGAACCGCCCCTGTAATTTATTAATCTAAATTAATAATTTTGAAAAGGTGTTAATACATACATCTTTAAAAAATTGATAATCATAGGAAATTTATATATATTTTATAGTGCAAACAAAATTTCAGATAGATAAATAATACAGGGTATCTATAAAACAGTTCTGAGGTTTTGAAGTTGAGTATTTTAACAAAATCAAAAATTAAGGGTATTGTTTTGTGCATAGTTTGATTTTGTAGTATTGTCAAGAGTACCCCACACGCGCATGCATGCATACACCCGAGCACACTTAAACTGTAATAACCAACTTCTGTATTTTAAATGGAGATTATAAACACCCCTTACTTATAACATACTTTTGAAACAGGTGATAGATAGGCTTTGTACACATTTTTTACTTTCTCTATACGCACTATGTACATAATGTATAGAGAAGGTATTGCACTCCACCCAAAAATTTGATACCGAGATTTCACCGGAAATATATGTTTTAGGGTCCCCAATATCCAAAAAAGGCATTTTCACTAAAAGGTCTGTGTGTGTGTGTGTGTGTGTGTGGGGGGGGGTGCGTGCGTGAGTGCATGTGTGTGTACACTCAAAAACGAAGTCGGTAAAATACAAAACTTGGTATTTAAGTTTAGTATCTTCCAGGAATGCGACATGCAGATTTTGAGAAAAATCCCCTCCACCCAAAACTACCCTTTACATGGAACTTTTTCGAAAATTTTGATTTTCTCAAAAATGGCTCTAACGATTTTGATTAAAATTTTCGTATATTAAAGATATTTACCTGACAAATAAAGTGTATATCTTGAATTTTCTGGGAATAGCCTCTGAAGACTAGTTTATTATGGATGAACTTTACTGAATTTTGAATAACTGCTAAACCGTAAGAGATGGACAAAAACTTACAACACATAAAATGTAGAGCACATTAAAACACACAATTTATGTTATATACATTTTTTCGTGGAGTTCGTCGTTTTTGTGACATTCATTATTTTCGATTTCTGCTATGAAAAACGTATACTTTTCTCATACAGGAACTTGTCAACTCCTATCCATATAAACAAAGGAACTTCAATGACATAGAAACCAGCTTTTGACTACCTATGGTAGTCCCTTATTTCGCTTCTACTTACAAAGAAGCAAGTAATAAGACTATTTCTGCTATTTTTACTTTCTCTATACGCACTGTGTACATAGTGTATAGAGAAGGTATTGCACTCCACCCAAAAATTTGATACTGAGATTTCACCAGAAATATATGTTTTAGTGTCCCCAAAATCCAAAAAAGCATTTTCACAAAAAGGTCCGCCCGCGCATGTGGGGGTGGGTGAAGTCGGAAAAATACCAAGTATTTTTAAGTTTAGTATCTTCCAGGGATGCGACACAATGATTTTGAGAAAAATCCCCTCACCCCCAACTACTCTTAACATGGAATTTTTTTCGAAAATTTTGATTTTCTCAAAAATGACTAACGATTTTGATTAAAATTTCGTATATTAAAGACATTTACCTGACAAATAAAATGTATATCTTGAATTTTCTGGGAATAGCCTCTGAAGAGTAGTTTAATCTGGATGAATTTTACTGAATTTTGAATAACTGCTAAACCATAAGAGATGGACAAAAACTTACGACACAAAAATTGTAGAGCACATTAAAACACACAATTTATGTTATATACAATTTTTTCGGGAGTTCGTCATTTTTGACACATTCCTTATTTTTGGTTTCTGCTATGAAAAACGTATACTTTACTCATACAGGAACTTGTCAACTCCTATCCACATAAACAAAGGAACTTCGATGACATAGAAACCAGCTTTTGACTACCATTTTAACCTATGGTAGTCCTTCGCTTCTACTTACAAGGAAGCAAGTAATAAGACTCTTTCTGCTTTTTAAGAATAATTTGTTGCAGGGATATAGAGAAAGTCATGTGAATGGTACACATCAGATTTTTTTTTTCTGATTAGCATAAAGTAAATAGAAGTATAAAGCTTTTTAAGAATAATTTGTTGCAGGGATATAGAGAAAGTCATGTGAATGGTACACATCAGGTTTTTAAAAGTAGAAATTGTTGTTGAAATAGATTTTAATGTTAAATTCATCCACTCTGAATATATCTGAATTGAGGTGAAAACTAGCACATTTTGCTTGTTTGCTCATAAAATGTAAATGGCGTGTTATTTATGGACGCTCTTTAACTACTGTGGTTCTTAGCGTCCCATTCTAAATTGGGCTTGAAAGACCACTTAATTTTGCTCAGAGGCTTGAGGTTCTTTTACGTGCCGTAAATTAAGAAGATGGGACCAACGGCTTTACTTCCCTTCTGAAGGAAGTCATGCTAAGTTTTTACGCCCCAAAAAATCCATCGTCCTCCGCCGAGTTTGAACTTCCACCTTGGGTATATGAAGTTAGCATGGTAACCATTATACCATGGAGGGTGACCCTATTTGCTTATATCTAGAGCCTTTGTGCCATATTCATATATTTTGATTTGGTCTGGTTTTTTTCTGCACTATATTTCACTGCTCTAATGGGAGTTTAAACTTTTCATAGATACAGATGGTCCAAATTCAACATGGATCATCACTGAAATGCTTTATAAAATGTGGAAAGACAGTGTGGTCCTTATTATTATTATTATTATTTATTTATTTATTTATTTATTATACTGGTAATGCTCTTATATTTCGGATACTTTGGGTATACTTTTTTTCACTGTTAGGACCAGCTGAAAAATTCAATGCCTCAGCTAGGATTTGAAAATAGTTCTCTGCTCTCTGTGTGGTTGCTCTAACCATTGAGGTACTGCCAACTATCATAGTCAGCAATAACTGTGTTATATTATCTGGATATTAAGGGTTCTCTGAAGGGTGACATACTGGTTGGTTGAGTGCATAAAGAACATTAATCATTTAGAGGATTGAATGTTATACCAGCATGTTGTCACAATGGCTCAATGGTTAGAACAATCACATGGAAAGTAGGAGAACCATGTTCAAATCCTGGCTGTAGCATTAAATTTTTCAACTGATACTAACAACATAAGTTGTGACTCTTGTTTATACAAAGTGAAATTTGCTTATTGTACAGGAAATTTAGCTGTTAGCTATTTAAATTATCAAATAACTCCCATATTACAGTTTAACCAAAATAATATTTTGGAATGTAAATAAAACAAATCTGCTGTGTTCCATTCACACGACTTTCTCTACATCTCTGCAACAAATTATTGTTAAAAAGCTTATGGTTCTATTTACTTCATGCTAATTGTTCTCAATTAGCAGAAATGTCTTATTACTTGCTTCCTTGTAAGTAGAAGCGAAATAAAGTCGTACCACAGGTTAAAGTGATAGTCAAAAGATGGTTGCAATGTGACTGAAGATCCTTTGTTCATATGACAAGAGCTGACAAATTCCTGTATGAGAAAAGTAAAGCAAAACCAATAACAAGGAATATTTTAAAAATGATCAACTCCATGAAAAAATGTATATGACATATATTATGTGTTTTATTGCAATCTACATTTTTTGTGTAGTAAGTTTTTGCCTACCTCTTACGGTTTACCAGTTAATGCAAAATTCAATAAAAATCATCCAGAATAGAGAGGTCTTTAGAGGCTATTCTCTGAAAATTCAAGATATATGTTTTATTTGACATGTAAATAACTTAAATATGAGAGATTTTTAATGAAAATCATTAGTCATTTTTTAGAAAATCATAATTTTCTAAAATTTTCCTATGTAAAGGGCAATTTGTGGTGGGGGGATTTCCTTGAAATTCGCATTGCATCCTTGGAAGATACTGAACTTAAATACCAAGTTTGGTATTCAACAGACTTTTCATTTTTCAGCAATGCTGCCCACAGACACACACACACAGACATTTTGGATTCAGGGGGTCTCAAAAATATATATTTCCAGTGAAATCTCGGTATCAAATTTTTGGGTGCATTACAATACATTCTCTATGCACTATGTAGAGAAAGATATAATCAAAAGTTTATGGTTTGGAACTATCTCTACTATGGAGCATGAAGTTCATACTGAAAGTCATCATGGCAACATTTTTTAAAAAAGCTTTATCTTTATACAAACCAAATACATCATCTTACTCTACAAACTGTTCTGTCGCCTTTTAATATAGTCTTAATTTTTTGCAAACTTTTTTCCTTATTGTTCTGCAAGATTGAAAATAACATTATGATAGAACTCCAATCCAGCTGCCTAAAGACACTAGTGCACTGCTTTCTGAATATGCTCCAAGTGATGCTATTCCATATATAGGCGCTTTGTTTCAGACTCATAATGATGGAATCAGCTTTCATTGCCTGTCGCTATATTCTTCAAGAAATCACCACCTTTATTTTCAAATTTCTGAAGAGGGTTTTGGATGGAGGTTGTTCTCTGAAGTTTGTGGTCTTTAGTCAGCAAACATGAGACCCAATTGGCACAAACTTTGTTTCAGGTTCATAATGATGGAGTCAGCTTTCATTGCTTGTCACTCTATTCTTCAAGAAATCACTACCTTTATTTTCAAATCTCTGAAGAGGGTTTTGGGTGATGGTTGTTCTCAGAAGTTTGTGGTCTTCAGTCAACAAACATGAGACCCAATTGGCACAAACTGTTTGATAACCTAAGCTTTTAATCATTTCTTGCACTGCACTATGTCCTACTGCAAGTTTTGCAGTGATTTCATCCACAGTGGCACGCCTATCTTCAATGAGGTCCTCAATTGTTTCCTTGTTGCATACTGTAGAGGCAGTTAAGGGCAACTGCTCCAAGGCTCATATGGGGTAATCATGTTCTCATCTTTCAAAAAGGATCATCCATCTCCTAACACTGCAGACATCTCTATAGGCACGTTGAAGTCTGAAGCAAACTTCGGCAGATTTTTCCTCTGTAACAAGGAATTCAATGTGGCACATTATCGAAACAAAAAGAAACATTGATGTCTGCCATTTTGCATATACTATATGTGTTCACGTGATCAAAGATACTGATGTGGAGTAAAGTCTGCAGAATACTCCTGGCAGTCATTTCTGTTACTATGATGGAATTTGAATTTTAACAGTGGGTTGCTCATGACTATGACCCTCATTTTGCAAGAAGAAACTGTAACCTGTTTTTGCTCTTCTGCTATAATATTTTAATAATTTTTATGTGAAACACTTTCTGGCAATTCAATGTGAATGAAAAATTTAGTATTTTAAGTGTCTTTGTATCTTAATTTCAGGATCTTCTACAGACAAGACTTCACAAGATTTCTCAAAGGAGGATAGCACACTTGCTCTTACTCTTGAAACAGAATTTCAACAGCAAAATGAAGAAGGTAACTTTGCACAACTGGAAGTGCATGCTTTTGATGGTGATTGCTGTGAGGTTGGACAGCCTATTATACTCACTGAGGCAGATATCCTTAATCTGGGCATCGACCAAGCTTCTCTCACCATCACCACAAGTTCACAGGTAATCATATTCTTTTATTAATTTTATAATAAGAGACATTTCACTTTGATAGAACAAATTTTTACATAAACATTGTATTTTTATAAAAATGTGATTTCCATAATTTTTATAAAATATTATGAATTTGTAATTCTTATTTCTTTTTTCCATTGATGTATTACCTGCAAATGATGGGATAATTAGAACTTGGAAAAACAATTTAAATATTCCACTTTGAATGGTTTCATGTATTTTCAAAACCATTACAGGGAAACAATACATTATGTGCTTAAAGAAATAAACAGATTGTATGTGCACTATGCCATCACAGATATGATGACAAGAAATTACATATAAAAACTTTAAATTTAAACTTTTGTTTCCGAGATTAAAGCCATCTTCCAGCCAACTCCTCAACAATTCCAGAAAGCTGGTTATGAGATATATATCTAAGAAAGAACCCTGAAATTGTCACTTATTTATAAGTCCTAATTTTAAATATGTGAAATAACTAATGAACATCTAAGCTATAAAAAACTTAATAATGTCATTGCAGGATTTTCCATCATTATCAAGTGTGATACAAAATGGAACATACCTTACTTCGCCTGTCTCAGATTCACCATCACTGAAAGAAGTTTCCACATCAGAAACAAATAATAGCTTTAATCTTACTCCATTGGATGGGGAGCCTATTATTCTTGCAGACTCTTCCTTTATAGCAACAGATATAGGTCAACAGCAGGATAACATAAACAATGGAGGTATGTATTAACTGCTCTATCGTCTTGTCATTAGCTACTCCCAGAAGCTAAATCAATAGGACAACATTTATTTAAAAATACAGAGTTCATCTATGAATTTTGAAGTACTGCCAATTGATTCTGTAAACAGATTCTTTTAGTTCTTGCAAATGACTTAAATATGTAAATTACTTTGATTCTGTACGTTTTCCCAAATGCCCATTTTTCTGAAAGCCGTTATCCACTATCTTAATTTCTGAATGCCATATTCTGAAAGCAATTTTTTCAAAAAGTAATAATTGTTAATTCATAGGATTTTTTTTTATGTTAAGTTGAGTAGCAATAATTTACTTTTAATAGGACTAATCTATAAAGGCATTTCATTTGTCAGTTTTCTTATTTATAGGTTTCATAGTTCAAAGTAGTGCCCTATTTGCAGTTGTTTGCTTTTTCTTCCATGTACATACAATGTATATAGTTGGTGGGAGTGCTAAGCCAGCAATGATAGAGGAAGGTTGTGTTTTGAGAGGTGCTCCTGTGGTGAAGGAAGAAGGATCTAAGTCACAATGGGAGTGGACATTACAGTGTATAGAGCAAGAATTGGACAGTTTAGAAAAGTAAAATTGGTGAATAGTAAAAACAGTTTTGGAGAGAAGATGACAAACATATTGGTTTTAGCAAGTGTTATAACTTTGTTGTTAGTGATTGGAGGAATTGAGGTAAACCCTGGCCCTGCAGATATAATAACAATGCTGGAAAACCTGACTGAGAAAATGAACAAAATAGAAGGCATGGAACAACAATTGGAAAAGATGGCAACAGATATCAAAGAAGATGTTAGAGTTGAGGTGCAGGAAGCAAGAAAGGAAGTTGAAATGGTTAAGGAAAGAATGGAAAGATTGGAAGAAAGGGAGAGAAGATTTAATTTAGTGTTCAAAGGAGTTAAGGAAAGAAGGTATAAATGGCCAGCAGAAGAAATATTAGAAATAACGAAGGAAAAGCTGGATTTGGAATTGTATAGCTAGGAAATTATTGAAGCTTATCGAGTTGGAAGACAACTTGGCAAGAGAGCAATTATAGTGAAATTTGCAACAGCCCAATTAGTACATCAAGTACTTAAAAGAGCCAAGAAATTAAAAGGAACAGACATTTTTATTAATAAAAATTTATCACCTAAGAAGAGAGCTCTGCAAAGAAATTTGGTACAAAAAATGAAAGAAGCAAGAGCCCAGGGAAAAAGAGCTTATATTAGAAATTTCCAATTGTGGATTGACGGAGAAAATATGGGAAGTCATAGATGAGGTGCATGGGAAATTTTGCAAAGAAATACTTGGGTTACCAAATGCAACTGTTAGGCAGGTAGCACAAATAGAGCTGGGTAGAGTGGCAAGTAAGGGAAAGATTATGGAAAGGGCATTGAAATTTTGGCATAGAATATTGAAATTGGAAGAAAGGAATTTGTTAAAGCAATGTTTAGTATATCAAGAGAAAAGTTTAAAGAACAAGGGATGGGTAGACTGTCTCAGAAATAACCTGGAAAGTAGTGGGTTAGGGGAAATGTGGAGAAGAAGAGAAAATAATGGGAATAACTTCTGGAAGTTGGCAAGGAAAAGATTTGTGGATATAGAAATACAAAAAAATATTTAGTGAAATAACTGAAAAGAGATCTTTAGTTTTCTATATACCAATGAAAGTCTCATGGGGAGGGGAAAAGTACATAGATGTGACAAATAAAGAGGAGCAAGAAGGTATTGCATGGCTGAAAGCAGGAGTATGGAGATTGAAAGGTTTAAGGAAAGGTATTCCACAAAATCAATGTCCTATATGTGGCGGAAATGAAGATATGGAACACATTTTATTTAAATGTAAAGGGACTGAAATTTGGAGAAAGGAGTATATTAATAAGAAATGGTTTAAAATAGACAGAAATGTAGCAGTAGTTGGAATGTTTCAAAAAGATAGTAAGAAGATTGGACAATTCTTATGCAAAGTGAAAAATAAATGGGTATGGACAGTAAATAGACAAAATGGTGTAATAAACTAGAATTAATAAACTATTGTAAAATATGAGTATGACCGGTAAAGAGCCAGGGCTGAACACCGGTCATATTCACCTGTATAAAGCTTAGCATAAATAAATAAAATATAGTTGGTAGAAAAGATAATACATTCCAGCCAAAAATTTTATACTTCACTAGAAATAATGTTTTGAGATTCCCTGAATCAAGAAACAAAAAAGAAGAAGATTTTTTAGAAATGGTACATGCGCTGGATAACTTGTAAACAAAAAGTAGATTAGGTACCAAATTTCGTATTCAACTTCAGCATCTCTAAGAAGAGACACAGAGATTTTCAGGAAAATACCCCCTTCAAACTATTCTTTACCTAAGACATTGTTAGAAATGTTTGATATTCTCAAAACTGGCACTATTAATTTTGATTAAAGTGATATTAATGATTTTATGCAATAAATAATATGTATATCTTGAATTTTCTGGGAATAGCCTCAGAATTTCTCTTTATCCTGGATGACCCTTGCATAACTGGTAAACTGTAAGAGATAGATAAAATCATACTGCACAAAAAATATAGATCTCATTATAGCCCTCAATTTATGTCCTTCATTTTTATATTTTATGTTTTTATTATTTTTTATGTTCTTTTCTTTTATTAAGTTGAAAATTTTCCAAAACTTAAACTTTTCTTGAATGAAGTAGTTCATTTTTTTTTTCTTTTGCTTTACTCCTAGATGTGCAAAGAGAATGAAATTTCAATGTCATTACTTAGCTATCCCTTATAAAAGATTTGGCTATTGCTTTAGCCTAATTATTGCTTGTTTCTCTTCTACTTACAAGGATCTAAGCAATAAGACAATTTCTGTGTGTGTGTATATATATATATATATATATATATATATCAATTAACTTGAAGTAGATAGAACAATGTGAAATAAGAACAATGTGCTTTTGTAAAAATGGCATGCTGCAGAACAGTTACGGTCATGTGAATGAAACACATCAGATTTTTGTACTGTATACCACTTCCTTTTGGATAAGTGCTTTTACTGTTAGTCCATTGTAAATTTCTATTTATGTTTCCAAATAATTATAATGGGCTAAGTAAAAGCACTGCTCAAGAAGAAGTAGTATACAGCACAAACTTCTGATGTGTTTTATTCACGTGACTTTCTCTTTCTACTCTGCAACAAGCTATTCTTACAAACACATATTCTTCTATATTTTTCAATCTAATTGAGATAAACCTTTGCAGAAATTATCTTATTACTTAATTCCTGTGTGTGTGTGCATTCATGTATGTTTTGCTCTGTATTCTGAAATGTGATTCAACTGAAATAATGTGTTTTTGGTAATACTTAGCCTCAGGCTTTGTGTCTGTATTGGTGTAAAATATTTTGGAGACACTCTTCCCACATCAGAACAGTAAAAAAGTTCATGGGTCTGAAAATCATTTGTGCTTCTTCATTGATACTAGTACTAATTATTTGAATTAAAGTGTTGTCCACTGATCTATTGTTTTTTGTTTGAGCATTTGTTATAGAGCAAAGAATCATCATAAACAATTAAAGTTAGTCTTGTCTGTTTTGAAATCAAGCAATTCACTTCCATCTCTTTCTTGGACATCCATTGCTTCTTCACTTTTGGAGTTCATAAAGTTCTTAGGAATGCTAACATCCTCCACTAAAAGGACATGTTCATGCCACTTATATCTATATTGGTTTTTCTTTATTAATCCCATACAAGAGTCACTCCAAAAGTTTTGAGAATTGATACACTAAATATATTAATTATTGGAATTATCACACTGTGAAGAAATGTAATTTTAATTAAGCAACATTGATTCGACACACACACACTCTTATGCTTCACAAACCTTGTTTTTCTTTAGGACAATTGTTTCACCTTCCTTGAAGGCATCCTCAGCTATGGCCGAATGGTGTGATTCTTGGAAACATCTTGGTCTTGGTCTTGGCCACTGACAGCATCTGGTGTTGATACTATGAGTTTCAAAAGAATGTTGTCTTCTGCTGGCAAATCTAAACATGAGCTGTCCTCCAAATTTTTTATATAGATATTCTCCCATGCACTCAGTTCTGTAGTTTTGTTTATAGATTTTAGAGGACAAGTTTCATTTTCAATGTTGTGGTTTTTCTCCCAATAATGTGCGGCAACAGTTGATTTATCCATTTCTTTATTTCTGAAATGTTCTTTAAGACGTGTGTCTATATTTCATTTTGTCTGTCCAATGTATACTTCATTACAGTCTGAGCAACTAATTTTTTATATGCCTGGTTTCTTTTCTGGAAGTGTCTTTACTTTTTTAGCATGTTTGATCAGATTTTTGATACTGTAGCTGTTTTTAGGTGCTAGCGTGATGTTGAACTCTCTGAAGATCTTTTGAAATTTACGAGTGCCCACGGATGATATGTAAATTTTCTGAATGCTTTCTTCTCTTTGACTACTACTAGCACTACTTCAGTTCTATTATGCTGAATATACAATCAAAGGTTAGTAAAATATCAAAAGTGTGAACCACTATGAAGTAGAGTAATAATCAGTGTAACTCACCAAAACCTCTTCTATAAAAAAAAATTTTAAATTATTATAAATTAATGAGTTGAAAACACTATATTTCTCTCCATGGTAAAAGTACATAAGTTAAGAGACTATTGAAGATGAAGCACATATGCTTTGATGTTTCACAAAGTTTGTCCTTTGATCAATGGCATTTAAAACTAAAATTTGTATTTTAGTTGCTAATTTAATGTAAATTGTATATTTGTACCTGTGTTTTGTTTGTGCTTTAATTCAGTTATTATGATAATTTACAATATGTTTGTCCAACCCAGGAATAACTTGTTGAATTTCTTTTGGCTCTAATAGGAAAGCAAATGTTGGAATTTGGGAACTCGGAAACAAGCTTGGAATTGCTGGATCCAGAAACTATGGAATTTGCTACAAAACAAGACTTTCAACCAACACTACAGCCTGCCACTGAACCAAGCAATCAGAATACTATGGTTGATAATGCTCAGCCAAACCCTGTTAATGTTCCTTCCTCAGAGACTGCAAATGATAATCAGCGACTTGCCTTAAAATCACTGAAGGTACAGAGCACTGTTTAACAATTTAGAATTTCTTTTGTTCATTGTTTTTTAAATGTCATGTTACTGAATTACACTATAAGGCCTTTGGCTTATAAATTCATGAAAAATGAGTTAAAATAGCAGATTGTAAAATATTTTAGGGGTCGCCATCTGTTCTGTGGTTACCATGTTAGCCTCTGAAACCCAATATTGCAGGTTCAAGTCTGACGGAGAGTAATGGATTTTTTCAGACACACAAATCCTTCAGAAGAGAAGTAAAGATGGTGGTCCCATGTAATCTTTATTTGCAAGTAAAACAACCCCATACCTGAAAAAAAAAGGTTATTGGCCATTTTGTGTCTGCAAGCTGTGATACATCCTTCAGTGCCAGCTGAGCTGATCCCTCGTCACCATGGTATTATCCCTGCAAATAGATGAAAGCGGTGTAAATGTGATGCACAGTGGCGTGATCTGATTGCTGCAGTCGGCCCTCAGCTTCTTTCCCCCACTCCTTGTACTTTGCAACTTGACTGCTCGCATCTATTTGCAAAGATCATACATAGATCATACTTGCGAGTTGAAATTCAAACCTGATCATGAAAACATTGTAACAATGCCCTTTGCTCCATTTAAGAGATACAGGAATACTAAATAGCAAACAAACATTTTGGGATTTAGCTTATCTTGAATGTACTGAGTCGAGTCTCCTTGTACCTTCATGTGCAAAGCTTTTTGGATCTGTTAACTATCAAAGACTTAATATTACATAGTATATTCTACCAGTATTCTGCAATATGCAGCCAAAATAAGTAATGAATATCATCTGATTGAACTTTTAATTCTGGCAAATATTTTATTTCTCCATACATAGCATATGTACGTGGTTCTAATTTGCATAGGCCTTTGATGTGTATTGGCATTGCATAAACCTGTTTCCAGCGATGCAGAAGCCATTGGATCCAATCAGCACTGCCTAATATTTATATGGAAGGAAGACAGCAGTCGGTTGCCTGTGAAACATCAACTGTATGTAAGCAAATCCTGGGAAGTGGCATTTTTCATTCTAGGGATGAAATCTAAGTTGTAAGAGAATATGGAGAATGACAGAGTTCCTCCCGGCTTCAGTGATTTAACAATTTAGACAATTAAATTAATGCTAATTGACGTAATAGTTGACTAATCTATGAAGCCCAGGATCTAAAGTACTTACTACATTGCAAGTCCCATTGGGGTATGTCATCTCAAAATAATTTGAGAGCACCTTGTGATTTACTGGGAAATATATGAGTCAGTTGAATTTAATGCCGTTTCGGCATATTGCCATCATAGCTCAGTAGTCAGCAACCACCCAGAGTTTGGGAGATGCATGGTTCAAATCCTGACTATGGCGGTATTGAACATTTCAGTGTGACTCAACCTTCCAATTCAGACGCAACTCCTGCTTAATGCACCCTAGAATTGTCAAGCAGAACAATGGTGGGTTGTACATGAAGTGTCTTGCTGTTTTATTCTAAAATATGCTAGCCGATTGTTAAGCAAAAAGAGCTCTGCATTAACACTCTACCTTGGGGGAACAGTATACTTTAATATCATACCATCCTAATTGTAGGCATGAATCATGGTACCCTCACATTGTTGGTCTTCCAAACTGTATAGTTTTGAGGTGACCTGTACTGATGCCACTTATATGATTGAGTTTAAGTTGCAACTCATAAGATTTGGGCCAAATCTCGTCAATATTAATGATATGCTATAAGAAATCCTCTCCATCATGTCATAGCACTGCAAGTAACAAATTGTAGCATTTCTGGATGTCCATGAACTAATGTGGAACCCATTTTGATGCAATAAAATTTTCTGCTTTTTCAAGGAATCCTTCAGGATGTTAAGCACAGTCAAAGGCACTAACTCACAAATCATTGTGTTCCAATTCATCTCTACTAGTGCAGATACAGTGTGTACATTTTAATCACTTACTGATTGTTGACCAAATTGAGACATGTCCAACAGACTTGCGCATTCTTATTGGAAGAATTTTAGTACTGTTCTGTAAGGCAATGCAGCTGCACTGCAAGTCTCTTGCACTCCTTGATGACACTGTCGTGCCATGCAACTTCTAGCACTCTGATGTTTTAACTAGCTTCTCTGTTCTTGTCTTGAAAACATTGTGACTTTATATTCAACTTCTCATTCACAATTGCTGAACATGTGTGATTATGAACAGATATGAAGTTGTGAGATCTGATTTTATGATCAAGTAAGCAGCCTATACATTGCCTGGCTCTGTTGCACAGCATCGCTGCCATTACTAAAAAATCACCCCTCATATTTAGCAAATATACCTAATTAAGGGGCTTGCATTTTAATATACAATATGGAGGGATACATATTGCTGTGAATTTACAATTTGAACATAGATTAAATATTAATATAAAAATAATAGTTGCAACAAATCTTCACATATCTTTTGGAATCCTTGCTTTGGACTAGTTTTGCAATGAATTCATTGCATTATTAACATAAATTTCCTTATGGTCTCAGTTTTGATGTTGTTTATTTACACTGTTCAGTGTAAACAAACATCCAAAGCAAGGATTCCAAAAGATAACTGAAGATTTGTTGCAACTATTATTTTTATATAATATTTGTGTTATTACTTCACTGTTACTAGCTTCTTTTTATATTTATGTAGATTAAAATTACTTTGCTAGAACATATGTGTATAAGTTGTGTCAATAAAGCAACTGTACTCATGCTTTAACTCTTTATTGAAAAAAACTTACTCAACTGAAGTGTTGTCCCCTTCAATGTTGTCTCCTCCCTGCTCCATGCGAATTTTCCACTGTTAGAAGCAGTGCTGCAAGTCTTTTTCTGTTATGCTGTTCAGTCTTGTCACCTTTTCCTTCATTGCATCTGCAGATTCGAACCTGGTTCCTTTAGCGCAGACTTCACTTTTGGGAAGAGAAAAAAGTTGCATAGTGCTAGGTCATGAATACAGTGGATGTTCCATCACTGGAATGTTTTTTACTAAAAAACTCTTCATAGGCATTGCATTATGGTATTCTGATGAAGAATCCAAGAGCAATTCTTTCACAAATGTGGTCTCCTTTGTTGCACATGTTCACAGAGGGTCTTCAAAACAGTGGTATAATAAACTTGATTGACAGATTTCATTACTTTGTGGAGGTAAGCAGGATCATTTTCAATGTTTTCAAGATTATCAGCACAGTGGTCCACTTGATGTTGCTTAGCTCGTTTGTAGTCGCTCTCTGTGGTGTAATGGTTACCATGCTAACTTCATATACCCAAGGTCGCGGATTCATACCCAGCAGAGGCCGATGGATTTTTTTCAGGTGCAAAAATCCTTAGCATGCCTTTTTTTGGAAGGAAAGTAAAGCAAAGCCGTTGGTCCTGTGTCGGAGATTTATGGTATGTAAAAGAACCTCAAGCCTAATAGAGAGGTCTCTAAGCAAAATTAAGTGGTCTTTCATGCCCTTTCACGAGATGCTGAGAGCCACAGAAGTTAAAAAGCGTCAATAAATAACATGCTATTTACATTTTTTTAGCTCGTTTGTGAGGGTTCTTGGCACCACTTTAGCACAAACGTTTGTCACAAACCTTTGTCACATCCAGATCATGCAAAATTTGTGTAACAGTTTCCGTATTGATGACATGAATTCAATGAATATGCAGCATCACAACAGTCTCAAAATTATTGCAATATTTGGGCTCACACAAATTGATTTTCAGTTAAACCAATAGCCTAGGCAAGACACTATCAAGTATAATGAATGGGTAAAGTGTAATGCTACATTCATAATGAGATGCACGTGCAGGCGTAACATAGCATAATTGCAGATGCAAGGAGATACCATTTACAATGCAATAAGTTGGCACAAGTTTCTAGATCTGCAAGTTACATGCAAATATATTCCAAGCGCTCTGTAAGTTACAAACTGAATAGCATAGCCAACAATACCACATAAGAAAATTCATTCAATCTTTTACAAAAAAAATGTTATAAAATTACATACTAACAATTGACGCTCGCGGCAGTCATGTCATAATAATTGCTCATTCAAAATTATTAAAAATAGTGCAAGCATAGAGATTTCAGGAAGTGATAAAAGCTACACATTTAATTAACTAAGAATTATCTCTCTGCATCTTCGATTTATGAGAACCAAGAAAGCTAGACACAGATGATAGTTACATCTATTAAAATCAAAGAAGGATTCGCAAGGAGACTATCAGAACCTCTTGAGGGAAATTAGAGATGGCGCAGCACTGCACAGCTACATAGAAGTGCATGCAGGCCCTGCAAAGTCTCGCAGTGTGATCGTTTGTTACTGAATTCATAGGCAATGCATAGAGAAAAGAAGCAGAATTCCTCCTATTTGCATACAATGCAAGGATAAAGTTTGGAGTTTGCAAACTCTTGAGAGTTGCATCTAGCGTGTTTCTATGTAAATACTTACATTAAATAATATGATTACAAACTTTTGCACTTACATTGCATCTGCGCTTGCATTTCAATGTGAACGTAGTATTATAGGAAGGTTTTGCTATGTCTAATTGATGTTATGTTGGTTTGTCAGGAACTCCCTTCAGAGTGCACATGGAAAATGAAGATTCTGCCAACTTATGGAATTCAATAAATTTGATTGATGTTTGGAGGAATTTAGTAACAGTGACGGCCAAATTATATGTTTTATTAATTTGAGTTGGTTTTTTAACACTACGTCACTTACATTGTTATTATGAGGGACTAGTTTCGAAAGCCTATGCTTTCATTTTCAACCTCACGGGTCCAACTGCCATTGCTGGCTGCATTTGCTTGTACACTCTTCTCTGGTGGCGAAATGATGAACTTCTTAACTAAGCTGTCTACTGGCAGGATTTCAAAGTTTATTAGCCGATCATTGTTTTTCCATATGAGGATGTTTTCCCAAGTTTATGAGTTCATTGTGGCTTGACATGGTTTTAAGCAATTTTGGATTTGGATCTAGATTGTGGTTTTCTTTCCAAAAGTGAAATGCTACTGCCGATTTATCTTCTTGTTTCAATTTTAGGTTTCTAAAGTGCTCTTTGGATCTGATTTTTAAACTTCTTTTGGTTTGTCCTATGTAGAAATTTTCACAATTTGTGCATTTAATTTCATATATTCCTGGCCTATTTTCTGGTGGAATTTCATCTTTTATTTTTGAATTTAGTAATTTTATGACAGAAAATCTGTTTTTGGAGCAAGGGTGATGTCTTGTTCTTTGAAGATTTTTTTGAATTTTCTAAATGCTCGGGGGTGGTAAGTGAATTTTTTGAATGTGTTGATATTGTTTTTTCCTTCTGTTAGGGTAGTTATTTCTTTTATGGTTTTTTTCTGCTTTGCTTTGTTTAGTTTCTTGTACACAAGGTTCTTGCTGTATCCATTTTGTTCTGCTGTTTGAATTATGGTTTTTAACTCTTTGTTGAATTCGGTTGTGCTCATAGGTACATTTACTAATGTATGTGTGAGGCTGTTTATTATTGCATGTTTGTGTGGTAATGGGTTGTAGCTTTCATTTTTAATGTAATTTTCTGATTGAGTTGGTTTTCGGTAGATTCCAAAGTTTACTTTTGTGTCATTTCTGATGATTCTTAGGTCTAAGAATGGGAGTTCTCCATTGGTTTCTGTTTCCATTGTGAATTTTATTGATTTTTCCTGTATGTTTAATAATTTTATGGCATCATCTAAATGTCTACCAAGTAGATGCCATAAAATTATTAAACATACAGGAAAAAACAATAAAATCCACAATGGAAACAGAAACCAATGGAGAACTGCCATTCTTAGAAAATTCAAAAAAATCTTCAAAGAACAAGACATCACCCTTGCTCCAATAAACAGATTTTCTGTCATAAAATTACTAAATTCAAAAATGAAAGATGAAATTTCACCAGAAAATAGGTCAGGAATATATCAAATTAAATGCACAAATTGTGAAAAGTTCTACATAGGACAAACCAAAAGAAATTTAAAAATCAGATCCAAAGAGCACTTTAGAAACCTAAAATTGAAACAAGAAGATAAATCGGCAGTAGCATTTCACTTTTGGAAAGAAAACCACAATATAGATCCAAATCCAAAATTGCTTAAAACCATGTCAGGTCACAATGAACTCATAAACTTGGGAAAACATCCTCATATGGAAAAACAAAGATCGGCTAATAAACTTTGAAATCCTGCCAGTAGACAGCTTAGTTAAGAAGTTCATCATTTCGCCACCAGAGAAGAGTGTACAAGCAAATGCAGCCAGCAATGGCAGTTGGACCCGTGGGGTTGAAAATGAAAGCATAGGCTTTCAAAACTAGTCCCTCATAATAACAATGTAAGCGACGTAGTGCTAAAAAACCAACTCAACAAATTAATAAAACATCAATAAATTTGTTACTTTAGAGATATTAGACAAAACTCTAAATGACCATTTTCAGACAGCCACAGTTCTCTCTGGAATATCAAAATATATTAAAAAAACGATGTAATTGAAAATATTGTCACTATCATCATGTTCCTTATATTGTTACCTATTTGCAACGTGTGCAATTATTAGATTCTATTAAGTTCTGAAGTTAGAATTGACAGTTTGGATTTCTTCATCTAGTTGATAAGAAAAACGTAAAGAGGGTGTTTCCAGAAGCAGCATTTTCTTGTTGAAGCAAAGCTATATGAGCACTTTTAATTTTTCCTGGCTTAGAAGGAACAAGGAATTGACAGTTTGGTTTTCTTCAGCTAGTTGATAAGAAAAATGTAAAGAGGGTGTTTCCAGAAGTAGCATTTTCTTGTTGAAGCAAAGCTATGATGAGCACTTTTAATTTTTCCTGGCTTAGAAGGGAACTGAATGTTGCATATTGAAGCAAAAATGTTTACTGATGGATATTTATAAATTGCTTTTGTATGTATGCAAGTAGTACTGGTTTGTAATCATGTTGCTTTTAAGGAATGTTAAAAATGTTGCACTTTGGATGCCACCATTGCAGTTAAAAGTGCTGCTGCTGCTGCTGCTGCTGCTGCTGCTGCTGCTGCTGCTGAAGTTCTTTTTTTGCATTGTGGTGATCATATACATATTACAGAAATAGGTTTTCACAGCTGTCTCTCTACTCTAAATTGAAACAAAACTGGTGAAACTGAAACAAGTGGAAGGTGAGTTTTATAAGCTGGTTATCAACATATTTGGAAAGAAAAGCAGGAGGATACATTTGCATTTCAAGTGAGCTAAAAGTAGTGCCAGCTGCTGTATATGCTGAATCAAAATTCTATAGGTGAGTAATTTTCATAAGAACAAATTGTTTCTCTTTGTCTGGGACCCACTGACCACCACTGATGCCAAAGTATTTTGAAAGTTATAATTGAAGGTCCAATTGAATGCAAGAATAGCAAAGGAAGGACAAGACCCAACACATGGAAAAAATTAAGAATGATGTGAACTGCAGAACTTAGGAAGAATGAAAAAGAAAGGAAAATAATCACTGCAAGCCAATCCAAGTATTGACAACTAAAGAAGAATAAGAAGTGTTACAATTCATAATGATGGCTACTGGGTTCATACATCTAGTAAACAAAATAGTGGCTAAGAAGTATTTATTGTTATTCCTATACTAAGATAAGCCAGGGTCTCAATTCGAACTAATCCTTGGTTCAACAATAAAGTGTGGGCTTGGTTAGCCTAAGCTCTCTAATTCAACGTCCTGCTGTTGCCTTGAATATATTTGTCTGATTCGGCTCTCTAGTTTTTGTAGCCAGAATGAAGAGCTGTTATTAAAACATGTTATTTGCCACATTATTTGAAACATTGTTTAGCACAGAAAATAATTATCACATTTCATTTAGGTTCTCCACAGAAAATCTCAGACCAGTTTTGTGAACAACTTACCAGCTTAGTTGCACAGTTAGCTTTTTAAATTCAAATGACAAATTGATCAGTTTCATTTACTTTCCCCTGGACTCCTTAATGTAATTTTGTACAGCTATTTCTAACAATGGATAAAAAAAATCCTCTAATATTCACACAAAAGGATCTAAAACATTGACATAGTCTTCAAAGTTCTGAAAATACTGAAGTATTTTACTGAATAAGTATTGGTCATAATGGGCAGATTTTGGTAATCACAGTGTGTGACTTTTTAAACCCTTTTTTCTTTCTTTTCTTTTTTTCTTGTGTAGTCTAACATCCTTTAGCCTGATCGGTCGTACCAGATGCTGGATGAACGAAATGAGTGAAATGGTGCTCAAATAAGCCCAGGGTCCATAGAGCTTAAAGTTAGCCTGCATTTGTCTTCTCAGAATAAGAGAAAACCATAGGAAAAAAAATCTTATAAGGATAACTCACCCTAACAAGATTTGAATTCATGACCTCTTGAATGTGAGGCAGACATATTACACACACACTACAGAGACAGGCTTTAAACATTTGTATCTTCTCTTTAGATACACAGTTTTTACATAATAGATAGCCCTTATCATAGACAACAAAATAGAGATGAATCTGATGTTTATGAAGAATCCCCACTCCCAGGCCACCAAGTAAATACTTTGGAAAAAGTGCACACAGTCTGCAACCATTAACAGAAATAATCTTGGTTGTAAAATATTGTTTGCTAAATGCTAGCCTCTTGATTCTCAAGGTTGCATGTACAAGTTTGTCAGAGGGTAATGACATTTTTGGGTGTAAAAATCCTTAGTATGGCTTTTTTCAGAAGGAAAACTAAGCAGATGGTCCTGTGTTGTAGGTTTATGGCACAAAAAATAACCTCAAGTCTGATAAAGAGACCTATAAGGAAAATTAAGCACTCTTTCATGCCCAATGTAGAATGGATGCTAAGAAGCACAGCAGTTAACAAGCATCCATAAATGAAACTCAATTGTTTCTCAGTTTGCTGATTTCTTATATTAACAATTTTCTCTCTTTACAATTAATTAGCATGCTCTACTAATGAGCTTAATTATAACATAACTACAAAAGAAATAAAGAAATATCTTGCATGATATTAAAATATTTTGGTATTATCATAGTAGTATTTTAGCATTATGAGCAGATTTGATTCTGTTGCCTTAGAACCTCTGTATCTACAAGATTAGTTAAAAGTCCTGTACCATCTAAATAACTTTTGAACCATGAGGCATTGCCCTCCATGTTGTAGTGGTTACCATGCTAACTTCATATACCCAAGGTCACGGGTTCAAACCTGGCGGAGGAATATGGATTTTTTCAGGCGTAAAAATCCTTAGCATGGCTTCCTTTAGAATGGAAGTAAAGCTGTTGGTCCTGTGTCGTAGATTTACAGCACATGAAAGAACCTCAAACCTGATAGAGAAGCCTCTGACCAAAATTAATCGGTCTTTCACGCCTAATATAGAGTGGGATGCTGAGAACCACAGCAGTTAAAGAGCATTCATAAATAACATGCCCATTTACATTTTTATTTACATTTGAACCATGAGGCAAATTAATTTGGAAAGTCAAATGTATGGAGATAGTGATATGCAGGGTACTCAAAACTATTATTATTTTTCATTACATTTACTTCAACTGTAATGGTGTAACTTTCTTATTTTAAATGGTGCATCATATATTTTTAACAGACTCTGATATTATCTTCAGTAGCTTTCCAACAATTACTGTAAAACAAGAATAAGAAGGAAAAAAAAAAAAGGTACCATATAGCCCATGGAAATACATGGACCTGCATAACATTCGAGGGACAATTTCAGCAACTAGAATGCCACTGTTCACCTTGCACTCTACTAACTTTCTCTCTTGACTACTCCACATAAATTATTTTGAATGAAATGCTGCTGGCATATGACTTATTTTGGAAGCATTGTATGGAGTAACAATTTCTCCAAACTCAATGAAAAGTCAAAGCACTCTCTGCAAGTATGTTTGCAAACTCCAGTGTGTTCATATTCTAGTAAATAGGTTATGTAAATCAGTTTTAGTCTTTTTCATTTATGTGTGTAAATTAGGTGTTTCATACCCCATGCCTTTCATTTAGAAAAGGGTTTTTCATTGCTGAAAGAATTATCTAAGTCAGTTCAGTGGCTCTCTCTTATACTACTATAGATACCAAAGCAGTGTTCGAGAAGTTAGTTGGACGCGTGAGATATAACAAGATTTAACCATCTTAATGCTGATGATGATCTGTCGGCTTTCCAAAACAGGCTCAAGAATGCCGGAGGCCTACTACATTTATCTGGCATCAAGTGGCACAGCATTTTAAGCAAGTAGTTATTTTGAAAAATCACATATGTCTAATAGCAGTGAAAACTTTTCAAGTGTTAATGCCCAGGTGTAATACCCATTTATAACCCTAAATTTATACAAGATGTAATGCACTCTACTAAAACATGTCTTTGTAGGTTAAATACTTTTTTAGAATATAATATGCACTGAGTGGAGTTTCAGCTAAATCAAATGCAAAATTGATGTTTTATAAATATAGAAACTACATTAGAATTCAAAATTATTTTATTATAAAATTTAGGCCAGAAATATTTGAGCTATGAAGAGTCAACTAGTTACATTTGATTGAGTACTCATCAGTAAACTATTAAGAACACTTTGGGTTCAACTGTATACTCCACATTGTAATTACACTGTACAACAAAATTTTAACTATTTTCGTGCCATGAAATGAAAATGTGTAACTTTTACTAATTCAGGTCTCCTAAATTCAGATTTGAAGTCAGAAATTCCCTATCATGTAGGTACTATTTTCTTTGGCAACCATATTTAATATTTTGATTAAAATTTAATATTTGTTTTCATAAATGTAATTACAAACTCAACATTTTACTACATTCAGTGTTCAAAAGTACCAATTTTATTGAAAAGGATGTGATGATTACTGATAAAATGTCAAATAGTTTTAAAAAGAAAAAATTACATGCAAATAACTTAAAAAAAATTTTAAAAACTTACAATTTTAGAATGTTTTCTGGAAGAGACACTCAGAGACAAGAAACCAACAGTAGTCAGAAAGCATATGAGGAGACAATTTTCCTGCATATCGCCTTTCCATTTGGTATATTTGCTGATGAAATCTTTCTCCATACTCGTTGCTCACCATTCCCAGGTCCAGTGGAAAGAAGTTAAGAAGGGAGTGCAATAAATGAATTTTAAGGGACATATTGCACCCTCATATGCGCTTAACAAATTTCCCTAACTTTGATGTAGTTATCTGCTTGGGAATCTCCCAGGAATTTTGAACATATGTCTTTGACCACACACCATACTACTATTTCTGTTTCGGTGAGTTTTTCTGCGAACATAGGATCCTGGATTTTCTAGAATAGAGGACCAATGAAAATGCCCTCTTTTAATTTTCTTTCACTTAAAATTGTCTCTTAAAATTCTGAAGACCATTCCCATTTTTGTCCATTGCTTTAACAAAATTCTTCATTAAGCCAGCTCTATATGGAGAGGTGATAATAACATTTTCTGAGAACATATGAATGGGTGAAACTTTTTCTCGCCTGGTACTAAACTTTGTCTCAAAGGCTAGTCCTTCACTCTGTAATGATTAACATAGCCCTGATATTAAAAATTAAATAACTCAGAAGTTTGAGACAATTGAAGTAGTTCAATTATAACAGCTGAAAATGGGTCGGAATAGTGACACTCACCTTACTTAAATGAAAGTCGGGCCTCAACTGAAGAAGAGGGCAAATGCCCTTGAAACTTATGTTTTGAAAAAATTTCCTTTAAGTGAGGTGAGTGTCACTATTCCGACTCATTTTCAACTGTTACTTTAGTCCTGAAAGTTCCATTCACACAAAAAACAATAATATTTTGCATATCCCGGCTGCAATCTGGTTAATAAGACTAATAACTTTTAGATCTCCACATGTTTGCCATTCATAGTCATTATAACTTACTGCTTTTAGGAGGATATCCATTTTTTCATATGTTTCTTTCATATTTACACCATAAGCCACTGGCACCAAAGGGTAAATATTACCTTTGTGTAGAAATACATCTTTTAGCCTTGACCTTGAGGAGTCGATAAATAAACGTCATTCATCAGGAATATGTTCTCTGCCTAGCTGATGCATAAGCTCCCTCACATTATTACAGTAAACAAGATAATATTTTTTAGAAAAATATGTCGATAAGCTATGTTGAAACTTATGATAAATTGATACATTGGTACCCGGTTGTAAGAGATTCCATTGCTTTAGTCTAGATGTTAACATTTCAGACTGGGCTTGTGTGTGAGTTAAATCTCCTGCAAGATCATTTAACATTGTGAAATTAGATGAGTGTTTTTTGGATTCTACGGATTCAGAATCAGAGTCAGGAGTGAAAGAAGTCGCAGGAGAAAAACTTGATGCTTCCTCTTGTGAGGTCAATTTTCCAGGTGACTTTGAAATAGAAAATGAATTGCCAAGTTTAATAGGGCTTTGCGTGGAAGGCAAATCTGGATAGACTATACTCTGTTTTTTTTTTGAGGAGAAACCAGAACTTTTGGTTCACCAGAAGTAACGGTCTAAAAGGTGATCCTTCGGTTCTGTCCATATCATAGGAACAGCAAACTACATAGAAGGGCGAGTGCCATTTAACCAGCCTCTCAAATTACAAGAACATTTGTTACAACAATAATTAGGCGCAAAACTTTTGTCCTTATCTACTTTAGAGTTAAAGTATAATTCATATGCTTTCTTAATTGTAGGATTAATATTTTCTCTGTGAGATTTTGTAGTGAATTCATCACACACATAACAAAATATATTCAGAGAATTTACAAACTGACACGACAATGGGTGGTAAGAATAAAAATGAGACGCGTCTTATGAGACACTGCTAGCAGAAAATATGAGATGTAGCTAGTCTTGAGACGTGTCTCGCTGATTTCATATGAATAAAAATTTCCCCTCTGAAGTTAGACGCGCTATCTGCATCTCATTTACGTGCCACTGTTATCTGTGTGTAAATATGTCAACAATGTATTGTTGCATGAATGGAAAGTGTTTATTTCAGCACTAATGAATCAATTTATACGATTTATACTGTCAAAATGGAGAATGAAACGTAACATTTTAATCGTGTTTCGCGGAATAAAATCGTAGTTGTCAGAAAATTAGAACTTTGCAATGACCACATATAATTAAGATCCTGGAAAAATTCTTGTCAGGGATTATGATGAAATTTATTTAGGAAAATAATGTGAAAAGCAGAATAAAACAAAAAATATGAGGTTCCATTCACATGACTTTCTCTAGCTGTTCCACACACAAACCATTCTTTTATCTACATCATGCTAATTGATATAAACATAAGCAGAAATCTTATTATTTGCTTCTTTGTGAGTAAAACAGAAATTAGGTAATATACTAGGCTAAAGCATAGTCAAAACATTTAAAAACTGATCATTATGCGAAACAGAAGTTCGGTTTCCTTTGCATGGCAAGCAGCAAAACTAGAGAGATGAAACAAAGTAGGCTTCCTGTTTTAGAACAGTTAACGTACTTCAAAATTGAAACCAATACAAGGAATATCTGGAAAACGGTCAACTTTAAAAGAAAAATATATATGATATAAATTATGTATTTTAACGAGATCTACATTTTTTGTATATTAAGTATTTGTCTATTTCTTTGTCAGTTATGCAAAATTCATCCAGAATAATTCTGGAGGCTATTCCCAGAAAATACAAGATATTTATTTTATTTTTGATGCAAATACCTTCAATATACGGTATTTTTAATCAAAATCGCTAGAGCCATTTTTGAGAAAAACAAACTTTTCACACATTTTTCCATGTAAACGGTAGTTTGGGTGGGGGGATTTTCTTCAAAAACTCTGTTTCCCACCCTTGGAAGATACAAAACATAAATACCAAGTTTGGTATTTGCAGTTTTTACTTTAATCTATTTAATCTAATAATTAATAAACAAAAAATTCATTCCAGTGAATAAAAATTTCCTTTGAGCTCTGCTGCCTCCCCCACACACACACACCGACCTATTTCTAATTTTTTTAATCAGAGGACCTTAAAACATATGGTGAAATCTCGACATTGAATTTTTGGGTAGAATATAATACCTTCTCCACCTACTTGTACTTCATGTGTACATACATGCTAGCGAAAGTAAAAGGCAAATGCTTTACAAAGAACAAGAAGCTTGTACACACGAAAAAATAGAAAAGAAGGTCCTTGAACTTGATAGGAGAAACAAATCCTCTGAAAACAGTGAAAGTTAAGAAAAAAACATTAAAAGAGTATTATTTTACATATCTATTATTTATTTAGTTTACTTTGTAATAGACATACTTCTATAAAAAGATGACAAAGATGACGAACGTGAGCAGTACTTTTGTATGTTCTACAAAACAGGTTGCTGCACTCCGTAACATAGGGTTTACTCTACCTGCGGTTGAATGGTCAGCATTCTAGCTTCTCACCCAAAGGTCCTGGGGAATTCTTTTTAAACTACAACCATCTTCTATACCGACAGAGTCTAAATATGCACGCGCGCGTGTGTGATTAATATAATGTGTGTACAATTTAAAAACGCTGTTAAGTTCGGCGAAAAATCACCTGCAATTGTTTCTTAACTAAAGCCCTAGATATGACTATAGAAGTTAAGGGGGTTATATAAATGAAAAGAATAATGACAATAATATTCTAATCTTTGCTCCTTTGCATAAAGCTATATCTCTTATTCCTGTTGCTTTGGGAAAAAAAAAAAGTTGTACAAGCCACTGCACATTTTGCTTTAATCTTGAAGTTCGTTATAATTTAATTCTTCAGAATCTCCCTGATTTAATAAAGCTTCCTTCTGCGCTCAAAGAACACCAAAACTAGTACTAAATCTGAACATAATTTGTCATAAGAAGCTGCATCTCAAGTGCTGAGATGCCTTCGGAGGTGACTTCAAAAATCATGAGACATGTCTCATAAAAGTGAGATGCGGCTACTTTTTATTCATTCCAAAACCTAAGACATGTCACATTATGTAAGTGCGTGAGACGTTGGTCACAAGCAAGGTCACCTCCATCTTGAGTCATTGATTTTTATTCATATGAAAGTGAGACGCGTCTCATCTTTATTCATACCACCCATTGTTGCTGTAAAATAAGTTTTATAAACTAAAGGTTTGTTTAACACACTTCTAACTGTTAAAAGCACCATTATGCACAACCAAAATATGAGCTTCTGAACTCACATGAAATGTGAACATAGAACTTTACATATAAACGCAATGGGAACATAGAACTTTACATATAAACGGTCTCGACAATAGCAAGTCACTATACTGTCTGAATTTTATTCTTTACAAATAGCAGTGGAGGAAGCATATGCATTTGGAAAAGAATGTAACCAGGAAATTTGTCATCCGATAACTTCCACTAGCATCTACCTGTAGGATTATCTTATGTTTATATGTAGTCAGCCACGCATGGGGTGATGGCCCGGCAAGTATTGGAAAAAAGCAGAATTGCATCAAATTATGTGGTATGAAAAAGTGGAGTGCATTTTGAATTCAGCGCACATAATAACAAAGATATTTCATAGTTTCAAGTTTAGGATTTTTTATTGTTGTACAGTGTTATTGTTTGCCTTTATACTATCACTTTTCAAATATTAAAATAATACCAGTATTAATATTATTAACAAGTAACTGATGGTATGTTAAAATAAAACAAACCTAAGAAAACTAATAGCACACAAACTACTTAGAAAGTTAGTATATCATTACTTACACTCTTATTTTGCACTCTTATGATGCACATTAGTAGGGCAATCTTTTATCACACAGCTTTTCTTTGTAGATGTCAGCTGGCTGTAAAAATATGAGAACCACTTGCCATTCAACAATTGCAGTACACAATGTAGAATAGTAAACTAAGGGGTATTTATCAACCAACCGTCAAAGGAAAAAGATTGAAGCTTCCCAAGGCTGTATATTCCATCATATATGAGAACACAAAAATAGTTTTACTACAAAGGTTTTTAAAAGCTGATCTGCTCGGCTCTGGCACTTTAAGGAATGGTAGCTGGTCTACAGCATAGTTTATTTATAGCCTCCTGGTATCAAGCACTGATGATTTTTCTGCTTAGCAAATAGCAGTTAAGTGACTCATAATCAAAATATAGTATGATGCATCTTGTAGCGAATGCTGCATCTGTTCCATTTTTGTACAATCTGAAAAAAGAAACTTAATACTTGTGTGATTCCAAACTTCATAAACTCAAAGAAATTTTTAAATATAAATAAATTCTAGAGCCGTGTGATTCATAACTACGAGGGCAGTCCAGAAAGTAACCTCCGTTTGGAAATAAAAATTAAACAAGTTGAGATGTAACAATTTTATTATTATATATGAAAAATACAACATTTTTTCTATTCTACATATTCTCCGAAGAAATTCAAGCACTTGGCATACCTTTTAACAGTCTTTGAAATATCTTCTGCATAAAACTCTGCCGCCTGTGAACGTAGCCAACCCGTCATGGCGTGATGAAGCTCTTCGTCATTGCCAAAACGCTGAGATGCAAGCCACTGTTTTATGTATGGGAACAGATGAAAATCATTGGGAGTAAGTCCGGGCTGTAGGGGGGATGGTCAAAAACGTCCCATTTGAAACTGGCCAAAAGTTCATTTGTTCTTCGAGCTGTGTGCGGGCTAGCGTTGTCATGCAGAAACTCAACACCAGATGACAGAAGACCATGACGCTTGTTTTGGATTGCCCTTCTTAGTCTTTTCAACGTTTCACAGTAGGCTTCAGAATTAACAGTCGTGCCATGTACCATAAATTCAACGAGTAAGATGCCCTTAGCATCCCAAAACACCGTAGCCATGACTTTCCTCATAGACAAAGTTTGACGGGCTATCTTTGGCTTGCTTGGAGAAGCGGTATGTCCCCATTGCATTGACTGCCATTTTGTCTCAACATTCACGTAGGCCACCCAAGTTTCATCACCAGTAACAATTTTGTTCAAAAATGCTTCTCCTTCAGTGGCATACCGAGAAAGAAAGTCGATGGCAGAACTCATTCTTTTGGTTTTGTGGTCGACAGTCAGCAATTTTGGCACTCAACGAGCGTAGGTGTTTGGTCACTATTTCGTGCAAAAGACTCCAAGAAATTTCGGGAAAATGATTGGAAAGTTCCGTTATCGTGAACAGTCGGTTCTCACGAACTTTCTCATCCACTTTGACCACCAGGTCATCATTGAGAAGAGTAGACCTGCCACTCCTGTATTCTTCATGAATGTTAGTTCTTCCATTTTTAAAAAATCGTACCCATTGACGGACAACACTTTCACTCATAATGTTGGACCATATACTGCACACAATTCACGGTGAATTTCGGCTGCTGAGTGATGTTTTGCCAATAGAAATCTTATAACACTGCGCACCTCACACTTGGCAGGATTTTCTATTGTGGAGCTCATGTTTTGAGGTTATATCTCTCAAACGCGCGACAGTGCAATGCTCTTCCTTAGACAGCTAGAAGCATACTGACCACTGTGGACACTGATGTGTAGAAAATGGCGCTACCCCCACCACTTCCTGCGCTACGCACAAACTGAGGTTACTTTCTGGACCGCCTTCGTACTATGAAGCAGATCAGGACATCTTTTGATGTAAGTGAATATTTGTTTTGCAAACCATGTTTCGCATTCTGAAGTACAGTTGTGCTTTTTTCCATTTTCTATAATTTGTTATAATTAGGTTTGAAAATGGATGACTCATTTGCTGGTTCCCTTTACAACCATCACTGGATGTGTGCGTGCATGTGTGTGTGCATGCGTGCGTGCGCGCGCGTGTGTGTGTGTGTGTGTGTGTGTGTTACTTCTGGTAAGGAAACCATTCATCTATGTAAGGGGATAAATGGCCATGAATTGCTATTCTCTGTTTCAGATGCTTTTAAAAATATTTCACATCTACAGTAACAGCATGGAGTAATGGCTTCCAAATACAATTTTTCAGCTGCAGAATATTTAGCATTTATTAACAATGCACTATTGTGTAATACATTACATTTTTTCTGTTCTTATTCTGATTTTTCACTTTTACAGCTTAAATGCTGCTTCTGCAGCAAGATGTTTGCAAAGAATTTTGATCTGCAGCAGCATTTAAGATGTCATACAGGAGAAAAACCATTCCAATGCGTGGTATGTGGACGTGCCTTCTCTCAGAAGTCTAACGTAAAGAAGCACATGGGCACACACAAGGTGTGGCCTAAAGACATGTCCTCCACTCTTCCCAAGGAACCTATCCAAGTAGTAGCAGAAAATTCGGTATCAAATGATGTAAGTAGTAACAGGCTATATACTAGAGTTAAGGAAATTTATTTTGAAAAATAGAATAACAAAATAAGTATGACTTCACTTAAATTTTGAACTAATGCTTTTTCAAAAAGGTAAAGAGAAAAACATAAACTGAAGAATAGCACTGGTGACCATAAAAAGGGAAAATTCTTATGAATAAAGAACTGAGAGTCACCTCATTTTATATTGAAATGTTCAAAAGAATCTCAACCTTGGATACCATATATATATATATATATATATATATATATATATATATATATATATATATATATATATATATATATGTATATATATATATGTATATATTAGATTTTTGCCATGTCATGTAGTAGCTGGAGTTTCCAATGGTCTATGTCTGTTTTGAAGTTAGTAATATGTGTTATGCATAGCCTGACCTGAGGAATGAAGAAAGTAACCGATTTCATTGCTCATACAACCAACTATAAAATAATAGCAACATTTTAAAGCCAAATTTCATCTTAGTTATCCACTTATTAGCACCCACTATTGCAGCTGAATTCAAAGCAATAACAGAGCCATGGTGCCCATGATTTAAGTTTGAAATTGAATTTAATTGCCAAAGCATAAGCGAAAAAGGCAAAATCTACATGTATATAACTAAATGGATATTTATTTATTTTAGCTGTTTATATTTAGCAATAACAGAAAGGCAAACTTGTACAAAGATCCAGACATATAATTAGGACAAAAATATATTGGTTAGATACTATCTTGCCAAGTGTTCATTATAAATTGTTATATTGCTTTCAAATTGAAGCAAACTAGTAAGATTAAGATATTACGGCATAAATTAAGATTAACTTTTGTGTAATTGAATTGAGATAGTGTAAGTAGTTTCAAGATTGCAGAAAAAAGGAGTTGAAGACAGTCAATCGGAAGGCTTGCATTAGTCTTCTTTAACCAGATTAAATGCACAACTGTTCTTGGTGAAGCAATAGGAAGATAAAATGAGTGAAAGTAAATTCTCTTATAGCTTCATTAATTAAGGTTATTGTCTAGAGCTTATTTTGTGGGATCTTTCTTGCATCTTCAGCTAGACTGGTCTCCTCTTATGCATCTGACAAACATTAGGCTAGGATTGCCATCTGTATTAGTTTTGAAATTCATTAAACAATGCTGGAACTTCATGTCTTTTTTCCCATTAAAGTCTAAATTGAAACCCATGTGCCAAATATTACCAACTTATTTTGACCTCCAGTCGCTTATATAGTTTCGTTAATTGTAACAGCAATGGTCCTGACATTTAAAGATAGAAGTGGAGATGCAAAAATGGAGGACAAAGGGGTTAGTTATATCAGCACATTGGTTTCAGTGCCAACTTTAATGGGAAAAGTGACAAGATTGTTCAATGAATTTTGAAACAATTACAGAAGATAACCCTAAGCTTATCAAGATACTACTAGAGGATGACTGTTATTCTTTCATGCTAATCGAGATAAATATTAGCAGAATTGGTCTTGCTACTTGCTTCATTGTAAGTAGATAGGAAATAAGGGAATATACATTATTATATTTTAAAACCTGATTGCTATGTAAAACAATTGAGGTTCAGTTCGCTTTGCAAGATTCTGTTTGAGAAAAATTAGCCAGTTTAAATTTGAAAGAAATAACAAGGAATATCTCAAAAACGGTCAACTCTACAAGAAAAACATATGTATCACAAATTATTGTTTTAATAAGATCTACATTTTTATGTAGTAGCATTTTGTCTCTTATGGTTTAACCATTAGGCAAACTTCTGCAAAACTCATCCAGAGTAAAGAGGTTTTTAGAGGCTATTCCCAGAAAATTTAAAATATACATTTTACTTCTGTTATAAATATTTAATATACAGCATTTTAATCAAAATCATAAGAGCAATTTTTGAGAAAAACAAAATTTAAAAAAAAAATTCCATGTTAAGAGTAGTTTGTGGTGGGGGAATTCTTTTTTAAATCTTTGTGTCACATCCTTGGAAGATACTAAACATAAATACCAAGTTAGCTTTTTAACAGTATTTTCATTTTTGAGCTATGCTGTTCATAGACACACACATGCACGCATACACACACTTTTTCTAAAAAATGTTTTTTTGTTGTTGTTTTTTTTTTTTTTTTTGTACTAAGGGGACCTCAAAGTTTAACATATTTCAAAAAGATATATTTTTAGTGAAATTTCAGCATCAAATTGTGCAGTCAAATTTTTTATCGTAATGCTATATCTTCTCTAGCTGCTATATAAATTGTATGTACAAATGTGCTTGAGAAAGTAAAAAAGAAAAGGAAAAAACCAACAAAATGAATATATAAGCTAGAACAGGAAGAAGTGGAGCTTAGTGTGGTTTGATGCTATTGTTCTCCACGCCTACTTTTTTCATATTTGTATGTTTTCAGTTTTTTTTTTTTTTGTTTATAAAACACCACAAACTTCTCTTAGAGAAAGAATTCTGTTGGTTGCAAAAATTGAAACTAAATCTTATAGTAAATGTATCTCCAAACATCAGAATGTGATCACAGAATATGTGGATGTTATTACCAACTTAACTAATACTCTGTTAGTAATAATTGAGTGCCTTTTGTAAGCAATACAATTATACTGAATCCTTTTGTATTATTGCATTATTATATTAATATACAATGAATAATCATTTGAAGAAAAGGTGAGGATAAAGATGAAATCTGTCTGATGTTTTTGCTATAATTACAGTTTAATGTAGTTCAAAATTTTGTTAATTTTTCAACTATGCGATTATGTTTTCTTTGCTTTTGTTTAAGCATAATAGCTGTTGTAATTATTTGACTGTTTTATTACTCCATGATCAATATTGGATATTACATTAATGAATAATATGTAAACTACTGTCACTTTGATATTTTGTGAGGGCATGAAAGCCTAGATAGATAATTAGTTTTCTTATATTGGCAATGTTCCAGCTGTTATGACAATCACCTCATTTGTTGTATAGATTCAAGAAAGGTATAGATGATCTTGCAAGCTTTTTATATGAAATTAAATAATTAATCTTGTGAAATGGGGCAGAATTTCAAATTCTAAGCTAGAAGATAGTAAATTTTGCATTCTGTCAACAGTAACTTGTGCTAAGTTTGATCAAAATCATTGCAACAGTGTAGAAGCCTATAAAAAACATACATACATTGACTTTTATATACTGTTATAGAACAGATACCTCAATTTCAAGTTGTATCTGAATCTCATCTGGCTAATGTGTCATAATCTTGTGCAATCTTTTCACACTGAAACCTAATTATCTTTCTGTGGCATTATATTAATACATTAGAATAACCATTTTGTTTTTTTCCTTTACAGAGTGATGCAGAAATGATAGTAGATAAAGCATATGTGTGCCAGTATTGTAATGCCCGGTTTGAGTTTTACTTTGGTCTGAAAGCTCACATGAAAACTCATTCCAACCAAAAGGTAAGAAATTTATGTCTTTATTTTGATTGTGCTGCTATTTTTTCCATTTGTTTCTTTTTTTCTTCCCCTTATAATATCCTTGGGCAGTTACTAAAATAATAATGCAGCTACTACTGATCTGTAGGCTTATAGATTCAGGAGCACACATGAACGCAGGTCGAGTAAAGCCACTGCACACAGAGAGGAAGAGAGAGAATGAGGTAATATGCCACTTCTTTCTTTCCTGCTTGCTATGCACAGGCAGGTCATGTTACTCAGAGCAGTGTGCTAAATAACTTCTAACTGTAGCTGTTGAAAATTAATAGCATCAAGCTGTATTTAAAAATGAGTTGTATTGCAATACTTCTGGAAGTATTTAGTGAATTGAAGTAAATATAAATTCTTCTTACTTCAAAACTAATGTAAATAGAAAATAAAAAAATCTTTCTGCTTTACATAATGACTGAGGACAGATTTTTCAATAAACCGTCTTAATTAGCAGAATCTTTGAAGAGGAAAATATTGAAGGTAAACTTCTCTATTCTGAAGTGTTCGATAATGTTGATAACTGTTTGGACATGAGATTTTAAGATTACTCAAAATTGAAAATTTCCAACTTATTGGCACATGAAAGCTATGAACCAGTTTCCCAAAACCAGCTTTCAAAGTTTCTTATATACATATGGAAAGTACTATTGGCAAGAGAACTGATTGTAGTTACAGTACAAGTGTTTAGAAATAAAACCATGAATGAACTGATTACTGAGCACTAATTCAATGCTTAAACAAAATATTCTGCAGTTTAAAATGTTAGTGTTATTTTGTATACAATTCCTGGGAGTAGAGTTTCAGTAGAAACATTTTTTCAGAGAGTCAAAAGTTGCTCAGAATGAGACTTTCTCATTTTGTAATCATTTCAACTGAAGCTGGCTTACTAAAGTAACAAAAAGGCAAGGTTCAAAAGAAACAGAAAATTAATAAATTTGTTTCCCAGGAGAAAAGGATGTGTTTTCAATTACCTTGATCTTACAGAGGTGACTGCTAAAGTATCAAGAGTGAATTTAAGTCCAGAAATTAGCTAGTTTGTGTTAAATTTTACTTTAGGTAACTTTATTAAATATACGAGGGCCATTTTTTTTTTAACCTCCGATAGACTATAAATAAAAGACAAGTTTATAGAAAACAATTATTTTATTATTAAAAGTTTTGTACACACTTGGTTACTTTTCAACATAATCACCGAAAAGATTGAAACATTTATTGTACCTGTGCACAAGCTTTGCAATTCCCGCTTCAAAAAATGTTGCCACCAATGATTTCAACTGAGCATTGACGTTGTTTTGAAGATCTTCGTTGGTTTGAAGGTGTTGCCCTCCTAGCCACATCTTTAGTTCAAGGAAAAGGTGAAAGTCGCTGGGTGCCAGGTTAGGACTGTAAGGCAGATGATCAAAAATGTCCATTGAAATTGTTCAAGGAGAAGATGGATTGTGCCAGCAGTGTGTGAACGAGCGTTGTCATGGATCAACACAATTCCTAGAGCCAACATTCCCCTTCGTTTGTTTTGAATGACTTTCGGCAAATGTCGTAAAGTACGAATATCTTCAAAAGTACGTCAATGTTCTTTTGAAATCATTGGCGGCAACATTTTTTGAAGCAGGTATTGCAAAGCTTGTATACCGGTACGATAAATGTCTCAATCTTTTCGGTGATGATGTTGAAAAGTAACCAAGTGTGTACAAAACTTTTAATAATAAAATAATTGTTTTCTATAAACTTGTCTTTCATTTAAAAAAAAAGGACCCTCGTAGTATTCAGTAACTGTTCTTTCAATAAACATTCCAGTAGTGAGCTTTAAATTTAAACTACTATCAATCGTGTTTTTATCTTTAATGTGTATTCCTTTGATTTATACTATTTCTGCTTGTAATTTTTATCAAGGCAGCCCTATTCCTTGATTTATTATTGTTTACTTAAAAACTGTAATATTCATTGCTTTGGCTATTTGAATGGTCACTCCACGTCACTGAATTAGCTAGATATTAAACAAGGAGTTATATAATGTGCTTTGCTATTACTGTGTTTATTGGAATACAATGCAATTCCCCTCATCATTTTAGTTATGAAAACCCAAATCATTTTTCATGATAAAGTTATAAGTGAGAAGGAAATGTAAAAGGGTGCTCTGCAGCTCACAGTGTATCAGCCAGATTTTGTGCATTTCATTTGGCATGGTAATGAGTTTTCTGCATACCATATTTTGTTGAATACAAGACAACCCCCCTTTTTTACAGAACTTAATTTTGAAATGTAGCATATTTAAATAAAGAGAAGGCATGATAACTTAATTTTTAAATGCATAATTTGAACATATATATTTTTTAAAAACTTAAGGTCCACTATGGCAGATTAAGGTTTTTGCTTTTTGTCTTTTTTATTTTCCTTTTTTCATGCCTGAAAATCCATGGATAGATAATGGGAATATATTGACACATCATGACTGATGAGTACTACATAATTCATGTTCGGTTATACCATTCTACTAATCTGTCACAATATTCCAAATTCATATTAAATCTATTTCATATTAAAACATATTTTATATTTTTTTAAGTTGCTGAAGCTTAAGCATTTCTTCCTAGTAATGTCTCATTGCACTTTCGTGGAGGCACTCCCATATATGAGAATATGGGAAACCTTTGCAATAGCATAAACCCTCTGGGACATTAATCTATACATAGCCAAGGCTTGCTCCGGGGACTTTTTGACTTGGAAATTGAACAGGCTGCTGGTGCTGATGTCGATATGCCTGTTGATTGCTGTCTTGCCAGTTGTCATGATTGACATAGTCAGAGGTTTGCCATGGTACCACTAATTATCACCACTCATCATTACAACGTGACATCCCCGGGTAAGATTATAGATTTATGTAAGTCAGTCCCCTGTTTCTTTTGTCCCAACAATGCAAACCCAATGCTGGTTAGATTGGAATCATAATATACTCTAAAATGTAGCATAATTGCTCAAGCCAAGCTTTTCATTTGTCTCTACCATCTTTAGATATTCCTTACAGCTATTTCCCCTGTCACAACTTTTATACTTGTGACAGCATCAGTATATAGGAGGTGACAGTGTTGGTGACGGCAACAGCAGCAGAGCTTCAATGGCAATGATGGATGAGATTTTCTATTTAGACAATATACATAACATTACACATTGTTGCAAACAGTTTTACCTAATTTGAATTTGCATGTAAATTCTTATAATGGACTGGAGAGGGGAGAATGGGAATGTACCACTTTGCGTGTGATAGTTACAGTGGTAACAGGAGTGCAATGCAATGACAATGATGGGCAAGATTTTTTATTTAGACAACATATTTAATATAAAACATTGTTGTAAAAGGTTTCATGTTATTCAAATTTGTCTGGAAATTCACATAATCAGCAGAAGGGAGAGGGGAGAATCCGAACATACTAGTATGTCTAATGTGAAAGGAGGGAAACGTGCAAGTAACTTAACTAAAGCTTTGTTTCTGTTTAACTGTTGGTTTCCAATATAACATTAGGTGCAACCATTGACGTGAAAGAAAATTCTCTATTTCTATTTTAGTCATGGGGAGAAATTCTTTTTCCAATGAGAATGCTAGCAATCCTAGATCCATCTTACTTTATGGTGCGAAATGAAACAAAAACCTGTCACACCTACGAAGCATATTTTCTCCTGCATGCTATTGGAAAGCATATAATGCAAATGCAAGACAACATCCAGTTCTCAACATTAATAATTGTCTTGTATTCAGATAAACATGATATCTAAAGGCAATACTTCTTTTAAGCCTTATTGCCTGTCAAGACTTATAAGTTCCATTTGTTTTAAGCAATACAATAGAAATAGGGTTTGTACTGTGGGGCGAATTTCATATTAAATTAACCTTCAAGTATAAAGTAAACAAATTTAAGATTTTTATATATTGTAAAAATAAAACTGTAGTGAATTTTTTCTTCTTCTTTTAAAAAAGAAAAAAAAAGCTAAATTCGTGACGTTTGGTGTTGAATGAATGGCCAGTCCATTATCTATTGCCTTAACACTCATGGTTATTCAAACCATTTCAGTGGTAGTTCCTTGGGAAAAGATGTGAAAACCAGTTAAAAGTGTGTTTCCTTAGGGGGTGTGATGTTTGAGTGTCTGAGCGTGGCAATGGCAATAAACGGCACATCTGATCACAACATGATTTCCTAGAAAGTGTAGCGATGCTTCCATAGAACATAGAAAAAAAATACAGTTTCTTGCAAAACTGCTGTATAAAGCAAACCAAGACAAAATATATAATATTGGCTGAAGAGGAAAATCTCCTTAAATAGCCCTGGCACCAGAAATGCATCAACGCCTTAGATTGATTGACTATAAAACGTCAATAATAGACATTCTTTTTTACAGAAAGATGTTGCTGCTGGCAGATGAAAGTGTTAAAAAGAGGAGCATTAATCTATTGCTTAGCACAAGGACTTTTGAAGGTTTCAGACGGCATATTAACAGACGGCAGTTTGAAAATGATTAATAATGAATAGAAATTTGGGAATTTTTCCAACTAAATGTGAATCATTTTAATTACAATCTAAGTGTACAAAGCAGAAGTGAAGAGGAAATTAAACAAAAGAGTTAAGAAAGCTGTACATAACGTGTGCTGAGAAAATTGAAGTTAACTTTGAAGTGGGTTTTAAAGTATCATAAATGTTTGAAATTTATGGGTGATACATTTTCGTTTGTTGTACAGATGTAAATAAATAATTAAGATTTATGTGAAATATTTAGTTTTACAATAATGAATGTTTTATTAATTTTTTTTGTAAGGTATTAGTTATTGAGGATTTGTAAACACTGTGCTATGAATACAGATTTTAAGAATGGATTTTATCTGGAGAACAAAATAATGCAAAACAATTTTTAACACAAAGGCGATTGCCATAGTAAGAAAATTACATAAAACCTAATTAAATTGCTATATTCATTGTTCTCTGTCTTGGCCCCGGATAATGAATGGTGAACATAGACATGCAGTAGGGTTTGCTGTAGGAAGGGCTTTTTTTTTATTGGAAATGGATTTCTAATTCAGAAACTATGAATATATTATAAATTGTCATCTTGACCAGTGATTAAAGAGGTCCATTTTGTTTACCTATAGGGCCATACAATGTTTAAAAAAAATCACTTAATCATCGTAAGGAGGATACTTTTGCAAGGTTTCTTGAATATATTCATCTTTAGCACCTCTCAATATGTAGCTATTTGCTTGTTGATTTTAGTTCTACAGGTGCGACATGTTATACAGGCAAAGATAAGTCTTTTTGCTGAGAAGAGCAAGTTGTAGAGGTTATTCCTCAGTGCAAAATTTTCTGTTTCTAGCTTTTCCTGTATTGTAAGAGGAGTTGCACCATACTGACATTGCTGACATCATGATACTCTTGTATCTGTCAAGGATACATTACAATGATCTACAAATATGTCTTCACATTAGATACATAAGAAACAGCTCATGCTTTATTTTATTATCTATTTACTTTTGCTGTGCTTTATGCTTTGTTACTTGTTACCTTGATAGGGTAGTGGGAGAAATGAGACAAGAACATACTTTGTACTGTAATGCAGTATTTTACAAGCTCTAAATGACAAATCACAAGGTTGGATTTTATAGTTTTTGCTTATATTAAAACGCTTAAAAGTTTCAGCACAGATTGCAACAAAAATTGTAAAATCTCCTCATAATCAAGTGATTGCAATGTATCTCTCGATTCATTTTCTAAAGGCAGATGGAAATAGGTTCATGTATGAGAGGCTAGAAAAATAAAGTTAAATTTAACAGAGTGGTTTTTAATGGTGAAACAGTTTAAAAGTATAAAATTAAAGCACCCTTTGCATAATTTATCAAGGAGGCTTGGGACTGTCATGTGTTTGAATTAATTCATGGCTACATCTGTTATGACAAATAAAAATCTTGTTTAAGAAAGTTAGCTTCCTTCCTGCATTTTGCCCTGAAAATATCAGGATATTCAAAAGTATGTTCACATTAATCTGAATTTTAAAGGTAAAACATACATTATAATAACAGCCTATGTAATATTAAAATTTTCTTTACAGGCAGTATATTTAATAGACAAAAGTGGGATTTTATGTAATGAACATCTACCACTTGTGCACCTTACAGCTATAAAAATGACAATAAAAGAAAGACCAAAAAAGCCAGAGTGTATTTTAGAAACTGCAATTATATGAATACCATAATGCCAAACCTGTTTTGTATAACCACAAATACCAGCATTATTTTTTTAAAACATTATACTTGTTGGACATGCAGAAACTTGGAACTTTTATTAAACAAACCGGATTCCTTGATTTTACCATTACTTCTGATATTTCTTCCCAATGTTGTCATTTTTGTGATCACTACATTGAAGTGCTAAAGACAGGGATGTTCCCTCATTAGCTCAATTAAGAAGCTGGTTTCTGCCATAATAACACACGCCAGTGCTTCAAGTCTGTACTGCTACTCAGACCAGTCAAGCCATGTGCTGCTCAGGGAGCAGCATGAGTATGAAAACTCTTCTGCGCATGCTTCAGACATCGCACTTCAATGTCACCTAAGCCATGCTGCTAAGGAGTTATATCTTAAGGAATTAGAGGAAGAGAGACATATGCAACAAAACAATTCAGGCAATAAAGGGATAAGGCTAAAATAGAAATTGGTGAATTTTCTTGCTACTACTACTACGCTTCATAGTAAAAGGCAGATTTACATTTCTGTGATATTATTCCAACAGATCTCCACCTATGTATGTCTAAATAATAACTGTTAATAGTCTTGTATCTATCATTGACACCCCTGCTGTTGCAGGTGTATAATGCTGATAGCCACAAAACATTCAGTTGAACAAAAACAATTGCACTGCTAAATTCCAAAAATGGAGGCCGTATTTCATTTATTGTTTTATGTTTGGATTAATACACTTCTAGTTCAATAATTTCAGCGTCACATTGCACAGTCTAAATATTTAAATTAAATGGCTGAATCTGAGCAGTGCTGCAGACTATAAGAGTTGATATATACTGAAAGAAAAATGAATTGTGTTATATTTAACACGAATGTATATTGCCAGCAGTCAAAAGGAAAGAACCTTCAAAACCATAAGCAAAGTCTTTTTATATTATTTATTTATTAATGGGTTTTAAAAGGTTGTATCCAAAATGGTGACCTATTATGATCCTAGAGTGGATAGCCCTTTGTAATGAATGTAACAAAACATTTTAGTACAGTTTTGCTCAAAATCATGACTTGCAGACCTGAAAAATTGCCGAAGTTTGCTTGGGTTCTTTTACATGCAAATAAACATTACATGGGACCACCAGCTTTAGTTCCCTTTTGAAGAAAGCCCCTCTGCCAGATTTGAACTTGCAATCTTTGGTTTTAGAGGCTAGCATAGTAACTGCTACACCACAGAGGGTGACTACTATCATTATAAGCTTTTGAAGTTTCTTTCAGTGGAATTAATATCGTTAACCATGAAGATTATACTCCTTGACAATACCATAAGATAGATAGAAATGCACTTCAGCTGTTGTTTGCTGTACTTATGGCATGTTTTCGAAATAGTGGATTATTGCTTACTAAATGACTCGCAGCAACTATGGCAAGAATTTGTTGAGAGAAATTTCCAAATAGATGAACATGGAATTATAGGAAATTTGTTTTCATCTGTCAAAGATTTCTAGATACAGGAAGCACATCTCCTTATATTGAAGTAATTGACCAAAGAAATGTTGCACTAGAAGAAAAAATCCTTCACTTGGCAGAAGAACATCCTGAAGCAACAATCGTGGTGTAGCTCGCATTATCAAGTATCTCATTGGACTATTTTTTTATTTTTGTTGTATTTTAATCAGGTATCACAGAATTTTACAATGCACAAAAAAAGAAAGCATAATTATTGTGTAACTTAGGTTTCTCAAGCTTTGATATATATTTATAAATAACTTTGTATTAATAATTTGCATAATATTATAAATGCTTCTTTGGTTCCATATGCCACATGATATTTACCGTACACTAAAATCATGTATGGCACTATGCTTATTGCATACCAGATGTTTTTGTTTGTTCATTAGCATAGCAGCAGAATTAAAATTTAATCTGTTAAGCATAAAGTGAACCTGTTGAATTTTCTTTGTTGCAGTATTGTGAAAAATAAATAGAATTTATCTCAAGAATGGCAAACTTTTTTTGAAAAATTAAGAAAAAACACTCAACACAGTGTACTCTTTCATACTTTAAAAGAATAATGATAGGTTACCTTAGAGAAAAAAGAAAAATATGTTAGTAAATGGAAATAAAATCAGATTATGGGTATAGTTCAATGTGTCAGTCATCATGTTAACTTTGCAGCATGTAAAATATTTGCAAAAATTATTCATTTGCTTTCTGTACAATCCTTTCAGCACTATCTGATGTAGCTTTATAAGCTCTATCATAATATTATTAGTGGGAGTGTACGCAATATGCAAAGAATGAAATTAATTTGTATTCTTCTAGGGCTAATGTTGTTTGTCTTTTCTTGTAGTTTGTGTGTGGTATCTTTCACATGGTTTGTTGTACAGTTTGCACATGCAGTCTGCATTTTGCTGGTGGAATTTCTTGTTGTCGCAGAGCTTATGATGGAAACCATATGCTGCGTATCATGTAACTATGTGCTGAAAGTTGTAGTTCACCTGCTTCCATTCTTCCATCCTCATGGCATCTGTAGAGTAGAAATCATTCCAAATGGTGTTGGTTTTTCTTATGAGTATTTGTTTTGTTCTCTCGTAGGCTTCAGTGTTCGCAGGAGTATCTGCAATTTGACATCTTCTATGAAGAAGGTTTCGTTAGTCAAGATGTAGGTTAATCTTGATAGCGTTGTCTTCCTGATTCCCAGGATTCTTTTCATATATTGGGTTTTGACTTTCTCTAATGTTATGAAGTCGTTTTCAGTTTGTCCCAGAATATGCTGATCCCATAGGTTGCTATTGGTGTTATGACAGCTTTAAATAGTCATTGCTGTTTTTATTGAGCCTTTCTGGGGCTGTTGAATGTTGTAGATTGCTTTGATTGCCGCTATTGCTCTTTCTTTGACATGTGTGCTGAAGGAAGGCACTGTTGTTTGCAGGCTGACTCCCGAGATATTTGAGCTCTATTATAATCAATCTCAAATCTGTTTTCAATGTTGCAACCCCAAAGACTATTTCCATTTGGAAATCCTTGATCCATAAGTAGTGTGAAATCTATTCCATTTTTATGTAGATGGCTACTTCACACCTTTTTGCAATTATGAGATGATGACACCGGTGGTAGCGGCAGCAGGTTTTAAAGTATATTCTTCATTTAGGCAATGTTGATTATTTTATTAAACTCGAATCACTTGGAGAATTGGATTCCTATTGGCATGTTCAATGTTTAAAGCAACCCCACAGAGTGAGAAAACCAGCCATGAAAACCTTAGTGCATACATGGGTACCCGTGAGGTTGAATATGGATGCATGGGCTTTTGAAACTAGTCCCTCATAATAGCAATGTAAGTGACGTAGTGTTAAAAAACCAACTCAACAAATTAATACACATGGATAAACCATGTTCAAATACAACTATGACATTGTATTCTTCAGCTGATAACTTTAATATACTGTTAGTGTGTTTTTTTTTTTTTTATTATTTACTTGCATTAGAAGTAATTCATTTATTCACTTAGGAATATATACTTTTAATTTATATTTGTACAATATGATGGGTGAAGAAATGTAGGGAGGGTACCTGAGAAATGAAATTAAAGAAAGAAATCACAGCACTTAAACTATGGGAAAAAATGGGATTAAAATTATGAGAGAATAATGTATAGCAAAACAACAGTAAATTAGAGTAGTCAGGAAATGTGAAAGAGGTGAATTATAAATGATAAAATAGTTAAATAGCAGCATGTAAAGAGTGAGGGTGTTCATTATACGATAACCTTGGGGATGAGTGTAAGGGAGCTGATATAGGTGATTCAGTCAGAATCTCAGGCATTAAGTTATATACTACCCACTCACTACAAAAAAAGCCAAATTCAAGTACAAACTTAAAATAGTATTAATAGAGCATTGTTTGTTTATATTCTGTAACTGAATTTGTAGAACATCCAGTATTTATTCTTAGACATATGTACATATATACTTAGCTTTAAGTAATTTGTATATAGCTAACTATTTTAATGACTAAAACATTATCTATTAGTAAATTTATATATAAACATCCAATATCGTGTACTTGATCTTTCTGGATAAATAAATGATTTTTATGTTAGACCAAGGCTTATTAAATTATAAATTTAGGTTTAATTTAGGTTTAGTACTTTAGCTGTTGTAAACATTGTTCTTTTGTTTGAATATTCATGAAATTATATTAAGAGTGAGAATAAATATTCAGTTTAATTCAGTGTACCTAAGAAATATAAATGAAGTGTTCTTTGCTTCTTGAATATTTTCATATCTCTCTTACTTTTTTAATGTTGCAGATCAGATTTATGTAGCAAAGTGGGTTAATGACTGTTATAATCTTGTGAACTATACAATTGTTGTCTGTTCTCTGTACAGGTATATAAATGCATTCAAAAGAACTGCAATCAGACATTTACTGATTTGGATGCATTTGTTCTCCACTCAAGATTTCATTCAAGTGAGGTGCAATACCGCTGCCATATTTGTAATACACAATTCTGTGACCTGAGGGAACTTGGACTCCACCAATACAATCACAATGGAACCCATAAAAAGACTGTACCTACTTCAAAAACTGCTCCTCAGTAAGTCCTTTAATTAGTTTTTCAAACACTTCCTAGAAATTAATCAATTGGTTTGTAATAAGCAATCTCTGATTAAGCAATTGTTACATAGGCTTTCAATATGGCCCTGAGAAATATGAGACTTGGCATAAGTACATTATACTCATGCATAGTCTGGTGCACAAAAATGTGCCGATAAGAGAAACAGCTGTTTAGATTGATAGGTGAATGGCACCAGTCATCTGACCCAGTTCAAATCTGTCAGTTATTGTAAGGAGTAAATGGTAACATCTGCTTGCCCTTTGTTTTTGATGGCAGAGGTCAACCAGAGGCCCAGGTAGTTTTAGATGTATTGAAACATATAATTCAGAATGCATTTTATCTTAATTTGATTATAATATCACCACTTGAGTAAAGGAGCAAAAGCCAGATTGGCAATCCTTTTTAAATAATGAAAAATGCTAAAATTTACTTATTTTTCGGGAAAAGGAGATGAGGGATGAAGCAAATTTATCTCTTTTATTATGTATGTATTACCTTAAACTCCACATTATACATACTCATTTAGAATAATGCCATTTTATTATAAAATGCTGTAAATTAAAGCCCAATATACACTAAATACACTGAATATACAAAAGCATCCTTAAAGCATGTTTTCATTAAGTAGACAAAGAAGGGGTAAAACACAAGATGATCATGGAACTGAAGTAAACTAATGTTCTAATAATTCATCCACAAACCCTGTTCCTTATAAAGCACGCATTCTTCCAGGACCTGGTATTGACAATTGTTCCACTCGGGTTAAATTTTTTCTTTACCTCTCCCCTTGCACTGCTCACCTTGTTCATGCCTTGTTCATTGGTCATTGCTTGTGTGTCGGACTTGAACACAAACTCAGTTGTCAAACTCAGGATGGTGTGGCACAAATATGGTGAAAAGTTCTGCCAACATTAAATAAGGAAATTAACTAAAAGACACTAATGGCATGAACACATTTCCATGCATTGGACTCTACAGAAGTATCAATAAGAGCAAGTAGTCTAAAAGAGCTATTATAGAAATCTTTACCAATGTTATAAAGAGAATGAACATGTATTATATGCGCATGTTTTCTTGAGCACTCGGCTTCCTGGTCTTCGTTGAGTAGGTTTCACACAATTTTGGAAGAAGAGCAAGACATGAACTACATTATATACCCTGACATATAGTGGACTCAGTGCTAAGGTTTCATTCTGTCTGTAGATCCCAGAATTCATGAATATTGCTGTGTTTCGTTTATTAATTCACTAGTTCATGGTAACCTATGCACCATAATGGCTCGAGCCTCAAAGAAAGAAACTTTCTTTGGTTAACAGCACTATGGAAATACAGGCAGATGAGCACTCTTTTTCCCCCTCCCCTTTCCTCCTTGATTCCTCGTAAAACGTATTTGTACCTGTATGTGTGTGTGATATACACATATGTGTGTTCTTTCTGATATACATAAACTATAAGACAACTTGTAATTTCAATATATAAATGATAAATAAAAATTTACAAAAATCTGCATAGTAGAATACAGTACTGGAGCCATGATAAATGTTTACTATGATGGCTTGACTTTACAAATTGCTATTCCATAGACAATATGTTTAAAAAAAATAATTCATTTTATTCCAAGTAATATACATAAATGGTTACAATGTAATCTTTGAGGAAATCTAAGAAATTTTTTGTTTTTCATTATTCTGTAAATTTTGTAACTGTCTGATTACTGCATTCAGGTCTTCAATTTCACTAATAGTCATAATGTTGATTATGACTATTATGTTGACAGTTTATTTTAAAAAAAAATATTCCTGTTATGCACATTGCATTTTTCACAAAATCCTCACACTGTACATTCTTGCATTCCATATTTCAGACACTTTCTTGCCCCCCCCCCCCTCCCCCTAGTGGTTGTAATCAATATTCCTGTTCCAGGTTTTTCTGTATGAGCACTGTTTATACTTATACTGAAACAAACACCAGTGACAGAAGTTAATTTCACCACTTTTTTATGGCAAGTGTTGGATATTTCTCACAAAACTTATAATAAACATTTAGCACCATTGTTTTCTCAACACTAGTCAATGGTTTACCAGATTTATGTATTATGTAACCCAACAAAATGCAAGAGCAAGTTCACAATAACCATCCTCCATGATTCTAAACAGCAACTACTGTAAAGAATATTTCAGATACCAGGTGACTCATGTGAATTGCATATTGGAACTTGCAGCTAGCAACCATCTTCCATGATTCTAAACAGCAACTGCTATAAAGAATATTCCAGATGACTCATATGAATTGCATATTGAAACTTGCAGTTAGCAACAATCCTCCATGATTCTAAACAGCAACTGCTGTAAAGAATATTCCAGATACCAGGTGACTCATATGAAATGCATATTGGAACTTGAAGCCCTGTTTAACAACATAAATCAGCATTAATTAAGTTCTTATTCGAATATTATACCATTTAAGAATAAATTCATTCTAAAATTTAGATTATTAGCATAGAATTACTTTTCTGCATGCATTGCTACTGTACTGTACCATAGTGCACTGGTCACATGGCTCCATTGTGACAGGGATCAGCCTGAGACTGAATAAGGTTTACATTTATTGCATAGTAAGCTTTTGTCAATCTCCTGGTTTCTAAATTCTGTAAAATTTAGTAAGAATGAAGAGGACTTAACGTGCTGTTTACAAAAAAAATGAGTTAAACATTTTAATTTATTCAAACCAGTTTTGAGGGTAAGGTTATAACATTTTTCTACATATGGAGTTTGTGTGAGAGAGGAATTATGAGAGAATGTTTACTTTGTGTGCCTGAAAGATATTGCACTTGCGTACACAGTGTGATATATATCTAAATTTTAGTTTTTGAGTTAGGATTTATATACAGCACCTTTTGTAAAAATATGATTTTTTCCATTCACATAATTTTCTCTAGCTGTTTCATATACAAACTATTCTTACAAATGATTATTCTTTTATCTACATTATACTAATCAAGATAAATGTTAGCAGAAATTGCCTATTTACTTGCTTCCTTATAAATAGAAGGGAAATAAGGGAATACATTAGGCTAAAGTAGTAGTCAAATCTTTTAAAAGCCAGTTGCTATATGAAACAATTGAGGTTCAGTTTGCTTAGCATGGCCCTGTTTGAGAAAAGTTAAGATAGTTTAAAATTGAAAACAATAACAAAGGAATATCTTGAAAAGAATCAACTCTACAAGAAAAACATATATGCCATAAATTATGTTTTTACATATTTTGTGCAGCAAGAGTTTGTCTATGTCTCATGGTTTAACCATTAGGCAAAATTCTACAAAACTCATCCAGAATAAAGAGGTCCTCAGAGGTATTCCCAGAAAATTCAAAATATACAAACTTTGATGTAAATATTTTTAATATGCAGCATTTTAATAAAAATCATTAGAACCATTTTTGAGAAAAACATTTTCAAAAATTTGTCCATGTAAAGGGTAGTTTGTGGTGAGAGGATTTTATTGAAAATCTTTGTGTCGCATCCTTGGTATTCAAAATTTTTCTTATTTTTGAGCTATTCTTTCCATGTGCACGCACACACACACATACCCATACCCATGCGCATGCATGCGCACACACATACACACACACACACACGCTTTTTTAAAAAAAAAATTAGATTCAGGGGACCTCAAAACATGTTTTTGATGATATCTCGCCATTGAATTATTTGGTGTATTACAATACCTCTCTGGCTACTATGTACATTTTATGCATATTCATGTTAGAGAAAATAAAAATGTTTTTTCTGTATCCAAGAGACCTCTCAAAATGCATATTCTTTTGGATGGAACAGAGTACATTCTCTGCTTACCATAGGTAAGAAATAGAAATAATGTAGAGGTTGGTAAGGGTAACAGAATGAGGCCGAGAATGGGAAGCATTTTGATTCACAATAACATAATGAGAACAAGAATGCATTCATTTGTTTCTTATTGACCAATGACATTTTTTCAACTGCTCTCCAGCTTAGCCGACATAACCTATAAATTCAGTCAAATAATATAGATTAGCCAACTTTAAATTTCGGAAGCCATGCTATTTCCAATTCCTTAGAATTTCTTAAGCAACCAAACTGTATACTTTCAATAAAACAACTGATGCTCAAGTAATTTGAAATATAAATAAAACTCTTTTGCAGTATTCCCTATGATTTGATCTTCCCAGAATCTGATTCCAACTGGAGAGAGCTCTAGTGACTTGTTTTACATCACGGTGCCATGTGGAATAATTGATACAATCAAGCAATTCTTAAAAGGAAGAAGAACAAGAGTCTGATATGCACAATATGGTTCACAATATGCCTGTGAACGAGAATGTGAAACTTGAACTTGGGCAAGTCTTGTTTCTCATTCCCAGGGATCGGGAAGGCGCTCTATAAGTTGTGAATGCTTCCATTGAAATATATGTATTCCAATATTCCCATTCTCGTTCTGGTTACCATTAGTGGTTGTTGTGAACCAGTCTTAAAGATAATAGACTTTTGTCTGACATGGAACAATTGGACTGCTGCACCATTCAAAACTTGGATATTGTGTTTCGTAGGTTATTGGCTGAAGTGGTGTGCTTTCAAAATTGAAGCAGTTATAGTTTAAAGTGATATTTAATGCAGTTTTTGAGAACAAACTCAAAACTTAAAACCAACTGTTCACAACTCTATGCTGGAAAATGCCCCATATATCACTTTGGACTAAAACTGCTTAACTTTCTGAGAACTGCACCACCACTTCCTTTGAAACCCAAATGAAATTCAAGTTCCGAGTGAGTAGAGCTTGCTTAATAAATTTAAAACCTGAGATCATTTTCACCCATGCTCTGTTGTTGCAGGTGATCTGATTTTGAAAATCTAGTTCCCATTGGTTTTATAAGATTTGTACTGCTATAGAGCTAGTGCCATTGTAGGGTAATTTCTGAAACTAATTCTTTGGAAACAGGTACTATCACTGCACCAAATGTAAAAGTAGATTTGCAACTATTGAGGCAATGGAGCACCACATATCATCCTCAAGTCATAACTATCCGTGCCCACGTTGTGGGAAAGTATTTATACGTGAGAGATACCTCCGTAGACATCTGGCCACTCATGGATCAGCGTCTTCATTCATATGTCAACAATGTGGCAAGAGCTTCCGCACAGAACAGTACCTTAATACTCATATGCTCACACATAGTGACCTTAAACCATTTTTATGTTCAGTAAGTACATGAAGTTACAATTTATCATCATTGTATGATTTGCTTATATAGAGCTTGCCCAAAGGAAACTGAGATACATCCTTGCTTAAATGTGTGAATGTCATGAAGCTATTTACATAGAACCCACAATTGCCTGTTATGATGGGGGTTGACATTTAATCAAAAATGTTGGTTAATTTGGTTTGGTTAATAAAAACCATAGGTTTAATAAACAATTACACAAAAAAACTTGCTTAATACATTTCCTTTGTTTCATTCCTTGTATATTTAGAAAAATGGCAATGAAGGTGATTATTGTCCTTGCCAGCAATGCCTCACAGTAAGAGGTAATAGATAAAGAAAACAAATGTGAATCACTTGTATCAAGTTTACATCAGTTTTGTATGTACATCATCAGACAACAACAGTATGTTATGATCACTACTATCGTCTGATTGCATGGCAACCTGTGGTATTTTAAACTGAAGGCACCAGGAGTAAACTAGAGTAAATGTTCATTCTTTATTCAATTTATAAAATTGTTGTCATGTTTGTACAGAAAGCAATGTAACAGATTTTTGTTTAATTATTTCTAAAGGCACTTGTTTGAGACATGATAATACTGAACAGTTAACTGAATGACCAATAATCAAGGTTTCACTGTAGTTTCGGCATTATGTGTTAATATTTCTCCAAATATAAGATAATCCCTTTTTTTTCTCTGAACAAATTTAGGAATTTTACTTTTAAGAAGAATGAAACATAAATCTTTTATAATCAACAGATTATGCAATGCAGTTTTGATATTTCCTGTTCCATACTGTTTCAAGCCATGGGAACCAGAAAGAAGAGGATGATGGTGATGACGATATAATTGAAGGCATTAAGAGACCAGTGACTGCAACAGTTATGCATGAATAAACTTATCTTCATTACTGTTTCTTTCTATACACTATTTGAAAAATTCCCATCTCAAATGCAAGATTATTAACTATGCTTTTCAATATAAATATTTTGGAGAAAAGAAAAGATTTTTTGTTTGGAGAAATGCATTAATTTGTTAAAGACATGCAGAAACAGAGGAATGGATATGATTATGCCATAAATATGACCAAAGGCACCACAAACGCTATTCAGTATATGACTATTTTGCATAAACTCAGAAGAGCCATCAAGAAATGCTGACTTAGCATGTTACCAAATTGGATTACAAGCAGGGATGTGACAACAATATTCCACACTGGTTTTGCAAAGATTAATCAACATACCGATGGACAAGGTTGAGGTTAACAATGAATTAAAAATGCATGATTGAAGCAGTAGAAACAAATGGATATAACAAATAACTGGTTCACAATAAAATAAACGAAGCCAAAACCAAAGACACCAGCACTTCCACTACAAACAAGGATGAAAAATTCACATTTAGGACTAGTTGAAATACCACCTTTTAGCATACAAAAAATTTAAGAAAATCTTCAGAGATCAAAATATTACCCTAGCACTCACAAATAGTTTTACAGTGAAAAATCTGTTAAATTTAAAAGTTAAGATAAAATCCCAACTGAAACTACAGCAGGAGTGTACCAGAAAAATTGCTCAGAATTTTATATAGGAAAAACAAAAATAAATTTGGCAACTCAAACAAGAAACATGAGGGAACATAAAATTAAAATGGTAAAACAAATCAGCAATGGCTTGACATCACATCACAACATAGAGAATACCCCAATTTTATTAAAGAAATAAGAAACAATTGTGAGTTGAACACCTGAGAGAATATTCACAACCAGAAGAACAAGGAACAGTTGATGAATTTTGAAATCCCTCCTGGAGACACCCTTGTTCAGGAGTTCCTAAATCCATCACCAGAGGCATCTATGGTAACATCGTAAAATCATGGCAGTGGCAGTCAGTAAGTTGATTATGGAAGCAGTGGAACTTCTGAAACATGTCCTTAATAATAAAACAATGTAAGTGATGGAAATGTGTTATAATCAACTCACATCAGTACTTAACATTCCGAGGTAAATGCAGTTCTTCCAATAGGAATCCTCCATACAGTTGATGAATTTTGAAATCCCTCCTGGAGACACCCATGTTCAGGAGTTCCTAAATCTATCACCAGAGGCATCTATGGTAAAATCATAAAATCATGGCAGTGGCCAGTTGATTATGGAAGCAGTAGAACTTCTGAAACATGTTCTTAATAATAAAACAATGTAAGTGATGGAAATGTGTTACAATCAACTCAAATCAATACTTAACATTCCAAGATATAACTGCAGTGCTTCCAATAGGAACCCTCCATCATGATCAAGTATTTCACCGAGTGATTATAAAGTGTCAGTTCTCAATTGATGAGAGCCATACACCATCAAAGAATGGCTCTGCAACCAAAACACATTTTTCACTAAGGGAACACAGCACTTAGTAGGCCATTAGGGTACTTACCCATAATGCAAATACATATTCAGGCAATATATTACCCATATATAAAACTACTTCTGAATACATTGTAGCAAAACATTACAAAAAGCAACAGTCTCAGTTTCATTTAGGTAACATATAACAGAATTATGTAGTGAAAAGTGCTTAACAATAATTCAAATTAATGCACTGAGAAGCTTTAGTAGGGAAATAAAACTGGTCCTTACTTCCTCTTTCTTTATAAACTGAGATTAATTTTGTGTAATATTGCTTATATGTCGCTTATTTTGTAGTATTCAAATCACAAAGTATTCCTTTTGCCAAAATAATCAGCTGGTGTATTTTTTCTGTATTATTGTTAATTATTATCTGATTATAATCTGTTTTATTTAAAATTTTTAATTTTTATAATTAATTTTTATCTAATTTTTATTTTTAACATTTAACATTATTTATGTAATTTTTCAGCATTGTCCGGCAGCATTTAACCGTAAAGATAAGTTAGTGAGACATTCTCTCATTCATCAAACTGTGAAGAGGTTCAAATGTCCATTCCGCTCATATCTTGGTTGTCTTAAAGAATTCAACAGACAAGGTAAGTTGAAAATAAGGGTTTACATTTGTATACAAGCTGTAACCCCAGATACATAGGGAAGTTTGCAGGCATACATATTTACTTTTATCATGGAGCTCAGTGAACTAGTGTGCAACACCAAAGCTCTTCTGAGCGTTTTAATATGTTGGTTAGAGCTCGTTTCAAATTTTATTGTTGGATCTAATATGTATGTATGAATATCTATGTGATCCAGGTTAAAAGGCATACGTCAATACAGCATGTGCTCCCTTCTGTGGCAATTCTGGGGATCTCTCCATGGGTCACATACCCAACTTTCTGAAGAGATTTAGCCAGTGTGGATTGTGTAGTGGCAAATATTTCATACTGCATATGAATTGCATATGCATTCCCATTGTTTATGATGATGCTGCTCCACAAGTTTGCTTTTGTGCAAACAGCAACATTTACTTAAAATGATGGAAAAATATCCCAAAACATGGGGAAAAATTATAAAAGGAAGAGTAGATTAGAATGACAGGAGAATTTTGACAGATCTACATACTGTAGATTTTGAGATGAAAAAATGTCAAAAAAAAGCTTTGTTTCTGACGAGACACACAGATCAGAGTGATGCCATGTATACATTTCTCTGTTTAACTCATACCAATCAGAACTAGCCAATTAATAGTTCAGCATTTAACTGCATATCAATACATTTTAGTACCGATAAAAGGTGCTTTTCTGCACAATCTTCTTAAATGTTTAAAAGTCTGTTGCATTCATGAATTACAAATTTAGACATATGTTAAGTGTTTTTATTTATTTTCTTAATTCCACATTCTTTATAGATATGTGCTTATGCCAGATTTATGTATTTGCTTTTCTTTAATCTTACTGAGTTTAGGAATGAAAGCTGCAACAGTAATTTCTTCTTCCTGACCCTCACAATCAATTTGTTTCAATTTGGACAGAATGTGAAGAAACTTAGAACCATCAACAATTGAGGACAAAACATTACTGTTTAGTTATGCATCCTTTATGTTTTAATTACATATTTTCATAGGATATCAAACTGAAGTTTTCTATCGGAATGCTTACCAAGCATATGTAAATAAAAGTGTGCTAAAAGTCATATAAATTATTTTTAAATATGAAACTGGTTTTTTTTTTATCTATTACCTTTGATCTTTACAAGAGAGATAGGTATTGCCAAGGAATATAAACAAAAATATAGTATGTACACCATAGATAAAAAAATTAGTCATGTCTGAAATGCCAAATTCATCTAAGTCCTACCTTGTGTACACTATCCGCGATACAGTTGTGTAGCAGCAGCAACACATTGTTACATGTTCCAGATCTTAATATTACTAACCCATATGATCAATAATCATAATAAATACATAACTTAAGCTTCGATAACAAACATCAATATTAACTAAAAATATTAACGAGACAAAACAAGATACAGTTTGTATTATATGGCATTACTAAACCTACCACCTTCCATGTGTGTTCACTGTAGCGCTGTGACAAAACATAGGCTTCTCCTCTGGTGAGGATCGCAGGTTTGCTTCTCACATGTAGCAAACTTATTTTTTTTATTATCTTTTCTCATTGATATTCAACTATACATAGCAACTATTTATTTTAGATATAAAGGTATTCGGTAAAGTTAATATGATAGTTTTATGATGCTTCTTTAAGGGTTTATTCTACCAAACAGCAATATGCTGCACACAAAAGAATGTGGTGGCAAATGTGGTGTAATGGTTACTATTCTAACTTCATACACAAAAGGTTCAAACCTGGCAGAGGGCAATGGATTTTTTTGGGCATATAAAATCCTTAGCATGGCTTCCTTCGGAAGGGAAGTAAAGCTGGTGGCCCTGTGTCATAGATTTAGGGCATGTAAAAGTACCTCAAGCCTGATAGAAAGGCCTCTGAGCAAAATTAAGTGGCTTTTCATGCTCAGTATAGAATGGGACACTGGGAACCACAGCAGTTAAAAAGCATCCATAAATAAAAGTCCATTTCATTTCAATGTGGGGAAAATGGAATCTGTATAGTATGAAAAAATACTAAAAGTATTGTTAAGAAAATCAATGTTTTGAATATCTTTAGGATATGTTTTGGTGAAATTTGAATTTTTTTGGAGGTAGGGTCTGTTTACTTTCTCTACATACTATGTACATAGTGTATAGAGAAGATATTGTATTGCATCCAAAAATTTGATGCCGAGATTTCACCGCAATATATCAATCCAAAAAGAGCATTTTTAGAAAAATGTCTGTATGTGTCAGGGCAGCATAGCTCAAAAACGAAAAGACTGTTAAACAACAAACTTGGTATTTAAGTTTGATATCTTCCAAGGATGTGACACAAAGGTTTTCAAGAAAATCCCCCCACTCCCAACTACCTTTTACATGGAATATTTTTCGAAAATTTTGATTTTCTCAAAAATGGTTTTAACTATTTTGATTAAAGTATCATATTTTAAAGATATTTACATGACAAATAAAATGTATATCAAGAATTTTCTGGGAATAGCCTCTGAAGACATCTTTATTCTGGATGAATTTTGTGGATTTTTGCATAACTGGTAAACTGTAAGAGATAGACAAAAACTTACTTAATGGAACTTATACAGCTTGCTAAAGCACACAATTCATGCTACATACATATTTTTTGTGGATTTGATTGTTTTTGAGATATTCCTTGTTATTGGTTTCAGCTTTAAAATACTTATACTTTTCTCATGCGGAAATTTGTCAACTCGTACTTTTCTCATACAGAAATTTGTCAACTCCTGTCCATACAAACAAATCACATAACAAACTTCAATCTCATAGCAACCAGTTTTGACTATTGCTTTATTCTATGGTACTCCCTTATTTCCCTTCTACTTAAATGGAAGCATGTAATAAGGCCATTTCTGCTAATTTTTTTTTGATTAGCATGAAGTAAATAGAAGAATAACAACAATTTGGTGCAGAGATGTTGAGAAAGTCAAATGAATGAATCACATCAGATTTTTTCTTTTTCACTCAACATACCCTTCACAAACCAATCTAACAGGAAAATGCCAACTGCACCTGGAATAACAAGATATTCTCATACAAGATGACACTTTTTTTCCACACATAAGGGAAAGGTGATTGTCTATCATCTAAAGGGATCATGATACAATGCAAAATATGTGGATATCAAGGAACGGTCTAGGTATGCTATGGCAGTTTGACGATTAACTGAACGATGTGCAGTACACAATAATACTCAATTATTTTGATTCCCTTTGCGAGGGTGAGATATCCTGATGGAATTGTTGAATTAGTAGAAAATAATCATCCTATCCACACATCTCGAAAGGTTTTAAATTGGTTTTCAGAGAGTCAGGATATCAGAGTGGTAGACTAGCCTCCCTGCTAACCAGATCTGAACCCTATTGAGAATGTGTGGGTTGAAGCAAAAAGGGAGCTGCACTCCAATTTACCTGTAGATGGGCAAAGGACAAAAGACTGCTTCTGGACACAAATTCAAGAAACATGGGATCTTGTAGCGTCTCGTCCACATTATTGAATGTCAAAAATAAAGCAAAAGGTTATAACAAATACCTCAAATAATAGCAGTGCATATTCTGAATAGTCTGAAATAAAAAATGGTGTCCCACAAGGTTCTATTCTGGGTCCCTTATTATTTTTAATGTATATAAATGATCTACCTGCAGTAATAAACAACAATGCCTATCTAGTTCTTTTTGCAGATGACACAAGTATTATAATTAAAGAATGTGTTAAATTATAATTAGACAATGTCACTCAGCTCCCAGATTCATCTAATAAAATCTTCAACACACTAAATAATTGGTTTGAAAGTAACAAAATTCACATAACCTCTGAAAAAGCTAACTACATTAATTTTTGCACAAAGCATAAAAACATGAAAGGTCTAAGGATAGAATATGAAAATCATCAGATTGCAGAAGCCTATAATACAAAATTCCTAGGTCTTATGATCAATTGCAACATGAATTGGAAACACCATATTGATTATATCTTACCCAAACTAAGCTCTGCATGTTTTGCAATCTGATCTTTAATTCAGCTTATAAATAAGAGCATATTAAAAACAGCTTATTATTCATATTTTTATTCATTGATGTATGTGAATAATATTTTGGGGAAATTCAGTAAATGTTAAAAAGTGTTCATTATGCAAAAAAAAAAAAGGTAATAAGAACAGTAGCAGGGGAAAGACGATCAACTCACTGCAAACCACTTTTCAAAATGTTTGGAATTTTACCATAAGCCTGTGAATATATTCTAGCTATATTGTCATTTGTAATTAATAACCCAGAAAAGTTTAAAAAAAATGCAGATATTTATAACAAAGAGACCAGACATAGGGAGGGCTTAAATAGACCGACAAATAATTTGCAGTTATTCCAAAAAGGGGTTTACTAAAAAGGAATAGTTTTGTTTAATTCATTTGCCTCTTCTATAAAAGAATTGCAAATGGAAAAAAAAAAAGTTTAGATTAAAATTAAAACAATACCTTATTACTCACACCTATACAGAGGTGGATTTCATTTAATAAAAAAATACTGGTAATAATGTAACATAAATATAATAAACATGAATATTCTAAGAATGCATGTGTACAATAGGTTTTTGGAAACAGACATGTAATTGAAAATTATGCAAAACTGACACATCTGAAAATTCATTGTCAGAGTTATTGTAAATAAATGTTTTAATAAATGTATCAATAAATGTAATTCTTACATGATCTATATCCTAGAGTTTCGGCATAGAGACTAATCTCATACTAGGATCTACAAATTGTAATAGTATGTATGTATACAATAGTCCCAGAAAAACACTTGGAAGATGCATTGAAACTGCTAAATCTGCAAGAAAAATCCATAAAGTTCACAATGGAGAAGGAATGTGATGGACAACTACCATTCCTTGACCTTAAAATCATCAAAAATGAAAACCACCTAACATTTGGCATTTACAGAAAACCTACTCACCCAACAGTTTTATAAAACAAAAGAGTTACAATCCCATTCCCCACCAGCATGCAGTACTCAACAGCCTTGCATACAGATTGCTAAATGTACCAATGTGCAAAAAAAAACCAGAAAAAAAAACCACCATTGAACTGGTAAAAATATTGGACATAGCTACAAGAAATGGATTCCAGGCAAAACTGGTATACAAAAAGGTTAGCTGTACCAAAAATAGGAAGAGAATAAAAGAAGTCAGCACACTCACTCCAATCAAGAAAGAAAAGAAGATTTACAAGAAGTTTACATATCACCATACAACTTTCTACAAATTCTAGAGGATTTTCAAACTATGCATCGTATTAAATATAAATTAAAAGATGATATTCCACAAGAAAACAAACCAGGAACATATCAGTTCAGCTGCAACAACTGCGAAGAAATCTACATTGGCCAAACTAAAAGAAACATAAAAACAAGAACAAAAGAACCCCTCAGAAATATTAAACAAAAACAAGAAAACAAATCAATGGCAACTTGGCAGTTTTGGAAAGAACAACACACCAGAAATAGAAGTCCGAAAATACTCAAAAATATCAGAAGGAAGACATAATTAAAACTTTGAGAGAACATCTATATTTGGAAAAACAAGAACCACGTTTTCAGTTCAAAATCCTGCCAGACAACTTACTGATGCAGAGGTTCATCAAACCACCACTAGGGACAAACAACCACCACAGCAAGCAATGCCAGCAATCAACTAAGGAATTTGACAATGGAAGCACATAGCTTCTAAAACTTGTTTTCCAATAATAAAAGTAAGGATGTAGTGTTACAAAATTGACTCACTATTTAATTTCAATTTGTCTTTTTGTGTTTAAGTTTTAGAAAATAATTGCTTAATTACACATATTTTTTTTTAGTTATTTAACACAAGTGTTAGTAGAGTTATGAAGAAAAAAAAAAAGAATGTGAGGAACCTAGGAACTTACAATTGGAAGCAATGCCTTCTTTACCTTTTGGCCCATAACGTCCTGTGTTCTGTTCTCAGTTTTCATGAGTTAACTATTGCTCTGCCAGTCACAGACCATTGTACGGTTCTTTTGTGTGTGGTGTGAACGCAGATTTTACAAAGATACACAAAGCTCTTCAATTCACACATGGAATCTGGAGATGGCTCAGTTTTTGTATCCATGACTGTACATAATCTGGATAAATTTATTCTAGACAATACAATTTTCGTAGGTTTAGTCAAAATCATTTAGGTTCAGCTACCATTATGTTCAAGTAGCTTCGAAGTTGTTGTATGCCTTTAGCTTCAGCTTGTGGTCACATGAAACTTAGGAAAAGAAATATTAATTGATGTTTTGCTCATACAATATTCTAGGTATTCATTCACAAAATAGAACTGATTTTGTTTTAAACATTTAAATATTTCTATTTTAAATTTATTTGGAGAAGCAGTGTTCTTTAAATATTCAGATAGTTGACTAAATAGTTTTAAGCTGTTATATTTAAAGGATGTTTCAAATAGTGTTGTTTTATGAGAAACATGTGAAGTTATATACAATATATGCATTGTTCTTGTTACATATATTGTACGAATAAACTTCTGTATTGGTGGTGTAATTAGCTTGACATGGACTAATAATTCCTTTATATAAGCATGGCAGAGACAAAATATTCAGTTTGTGAAAGTATTCCCTGCAGCTTAGTGGTAAATTCACATTTAGATTTCCTCTGAGAGGTGTTATGCTGTCTGTTGTCACTGGTTTCAACTCCCAAATAATGAACAGGGACATAGCACTTTTGGCTTAAAACACCTTTCTGAAGAAATTTTTTAATTTTTTAAATTTTGGCTCTGAACACTTTTGAGAGTGTCAACCTACAATTATTTTAGGAAGTTTTTTAATGTAGCTGATTAGTCTTGGTGTGAATGTACCATAACGGGAGAAAAATAAATTAACATGAATATGTAATGTGTGTAAAGCATAGCAATTTTAAGGTGTAATGGATAGTAAGATGGGAACAAATGAATAATTACAAAAATCATGGAAAATTAAGAATGAGTGAATTAGATAAAATTACGAGACCACTTAGGATGCAGAACCACACATTTAGGTGAGGCTCAGTAGTGGCATAATTCACTGCTTGCTGCTGGTTTGAAAAATTCACATCAAGATTTTACCAGCCTCTTGGCAACACTGGAGCTAAAGTTTGATTTTACTGAGAGTTAATGCATAAAGGTAACATTCAAAACAAACATACTATAGTTACGTTTTTCTTCAGTCCAGGACAATTAAGAGCAGGAAGCAAAGAAATTATAAGAAAAAGCTCAATTAGGGAAATTATCCATATGGGACAAAAATTGTATCAAGAGATACAGTTTGAAAAATGTGTTTAATTTAAAGGATTGAAGTTTGACCTTGGAAAGAATAACATCATTTAGTACTCTTTCAAGAACTAAAAGTGTACAGTAAACATAGGAAAATGACAGTAACAATATATTGGAGTGACCATTGTAGTGTTGTTTTTGATTACTGGCTATAATTCTAACTTATCAGTCTGTAATTTTCTCATTTTATTCCAGCAGCCCCATCGTGCACATCCTAGGCATACATACACTCATGGAACAGTACCTAAAAACATGTTCATTGTTTAAATGTAATTTGGTGCAATTTGATTATGCATTGAAACAATCTAGCTTATTTTATAGTTGGTTTTGCAAGTTTCTTTATTTTGGAGCATTTTGGAATGTTTGTAAATGGAATTATCTTTTGGGTTAATTTCAAGATGGTTAATTTTTAGAAGTTTTGCTTTCTGCTGTACAGATAAACTGAAACTTCACATCCTGACCCATAATTCAGTCACACCACTACATTGTAAAATCTGCAACAAAACATTCCAGAAACAGTCAATGCTTCAGCAGCACGAGAAGTCACATCATCAAGGAGCATCTTATCTTTGTCATCAGTGTGGCAAGGTGGGTATAAATATTTCCTTCTGTTATACTCAAATTATATGTCAAGGCTGAACTTTGTAGTTCTATTGTTTTTATTGTAATAATGGACAGATTTATTTTTACTAGGTCCAAATTCATCTTCCTCTGTATCTGGGGGATGGTCAAGATAAAATGAGTGAAAGATATAAAATGAAACTCAGTATAAAATAAAGTACTTTTAGTAACTTTCAGGAAACTAATAGAAACAGAGCAATAATAAAAGCAACAAAAACTTAATTAAGAAATAGTTTAAAAGTATTAATACTACAGTTTATTCACCGAGACTGCTAAAAAACTGCAAGTTAATTTAATTGCATTAGCTATGATGTTGCCAACGCTATGAGTGAGCTAATCAGAACCAAAGGAAGTTATACCTTCACTAAAACACTGACACTCCAGAACATGTTAAAATGTATAATACACAGACTGAAAATAAAATAAAGAAAAAATAAAGCACTGATAATCTTTACATGCTAATGGGAAAATATAAACATTCACTAGAATTCAATTTCCAAGGTCAGTATGCCTGATGGCTCTACCATTTATATAGTTTAGCTGAAAATTACTCTACCGATTCAAATATAAAACATAATGTTATGCTTTTATTTAAAATAGCTAGAAGCAAAATGTTTTTAGTTGGAAATGATATGCCCCCCCCCCTCACCTTTTGTTCTCCCAAAATAACACATATGGGCACAACTTTTATTATAACCTGATGTCCTCCATCGATGCTTTTAGTCATCAAGTTCCTTTGAGCTATAACTATGCATAGAGAAACAAATTTTATAATTTGCAAATATTTCAAAAACTGTAAACATTTCAAAAAATTGAGGGAATTGTTTTTCAGTAAGTCATAGTGATAGTGTAGTTTTTGCATGTCATTGTAAGTGTTAAGATATTTACATCCTAATTTTTGTAATGTAACAAAAAAATGTACAAACTGATAGATTATGTATTTATTTACGCTTAATGCATTACTCATTAAATCCTGTTCAGTACTAAGATCTCCTGTAATGTGACTTATGAGACAATTTACCTAAATAATAATACAATTTTGAGGTTTAAAGTGGAAATTAAACTTGACTTACATATTCCAATAGACTAAACCCTCAGGGTATTAAATACCTTGAAAAATAAATCCCAAAGTAGGTCGTCATACAACCACACATCAGGAAGAAGGTGCAGCTGATTGCACCTTCATCATGCAAGCTAGGAGCTCTTCTACATAAGATATATAGAAGTATTAGTGCCACTGATTGAAACATTTGTCATGCAGGAGCAGTAGAATTGCTCCTGAGCTTGTAAGTGCAGGTATGAGGTCAGCTTAGGTGCACCTGATTGTTTTGGCAGTGGTGCACATCAAGATTCCTTCCCTCCAAAGACCTAGGCAGTTTCCAATACATGTAAGGTGGTGCCTCCTGAGAAGACAAGCTGTGAGAAAGAAGATGTCAAGCAAGCAACTCCATATTGCTTCAGCCAGCCAAGACCCCACAATAGGGTTATCACAATCATTTGCCACAAAACTGGGACAAAGGTAGCTTATGTTATTTTGAGTTGTCTCTTATTGATGACGGTACAATGTCAATACAAAGTATCTTACTTTTAAGAAACTACTTGAGAAGTTGAGAACTTGATGGCATTTCTCTTTTCTTTTTTGAATGCTAATGTATCTGGAATTTTGACACTTTATTAAGAATTTTGCATACTTTAACTCTATAGACATAAGATTCAGAAGATTTTACAGTAAGCAATTACTAAGTGATGTTTGTGTTACACAAACTGACTCAAAAGTCTTTAGTTTTAATTTTACAGATTACTTTCAATTGGTGTCTCTGCTGGATGCTGTGAAACCAGAGAGACATATTATCTCCCTCCCTCAGTTTTCAGAGTCCATCAGCATGTGGCCAACAAATTTCAATCATTGACATATGCTAAAAACTCATTCAATAGCTTCTTCTATTCCAATACAGATTCCGTATTTCTGTGGTCACACTTCAGCTTAGGGCTTGTCTTACCTGTATTGTTTAGGGCCAACCCACCTCACCTGCATCGCTTAAAAAGGAATGCAGTCTTCTAGTGAGTATATGTGCTATTTCTTTTGGTTCTATAAACATTTCCAAATGCATTGTATAACCTGTGAGCTAAGGCTTCAGAGAAGCATAGAATATATTGGGCTGTTTCAGTCTCTTTCCTGCATACTGCAGTCTAAGTTACCTGATACACCCCTATTATGTTAAAATGCTTTTTCACAGAATCATGCCCTGTGAGAAAAGTAGTACTTGTTCTCAGCTAAACTCTTATTACATTTTAACAGGGTTTCAGGCCTTTTCTTACATGGTTCCCTAATAAATAGCTTATCATGCCTATTTCCTGGGTTTTTAAACCAGAATTTGTAATGTTCTCTTTTGGACCAGTTCTTAATAACTTCTCTAGCTTACCAATTCTGTAGCTTTGATAGCGTAACAATACTAAACATAAACATGCATCAAATTGACTGTAGTCAAGTTTCTAATCCAATAGTAACAATGGCAGTTGAGGTGGAAATTTAAAATACATATCATAGCCAAAGTCATATCTTGTAAATCTGGGATTTTTATCAATGCAGCCAGGATACTTTTTCCTAATTTCAGAATTGGACAGTCCCAACTGTCCGAGATGTAGGGCAACTCTACCCCACAATGACCAAATGAAAGCTCAAACGGCTGCCATGATAGGGGTATCCTTTGGGTGAAATAATTACATGCTTTTCTTAAGCTAGAATTTACAGTAAATAATAACCTCTTCTGAGTTCAAAATTTCATTATTGTTTATCTGATTCTATTGATGGCTCATATAAGGTAATACAGCCCTTCTGATGATGAAATGATGCACAAGTAAATGAATAAAATAGTTAAAAGGTAAGTAGTTGTACAAAGGTCACTACAAAAGTTTTGAGGTACACAAAAACTGGATAAAATCACTTTGACTGCTGGAACTTTTCAAAATATTCACCACCACACTGTGTGCACTTTCTCATTCTCTCAAACCACTTTTGAAAGCATCCTGCCACTCATTTTCATGTAGGTGTAAAATTTCACTTTCAAATGCTGCAACAGCTTCTTTAGGGCTTGAAAACCTTGTTACATGCATGCGATTTTTCATTGTGGGGAACAAAAAGAAGTCACATGGAGCCAAATCTGGGCTGTAGGGGGATGAGTCATCAATTTCACTTCTGTGAACACCAGAATCTGGATCATTGCTTTGGCTGTGTGCACAGAGGCATTGTCATGGCGGTACAGGATTCCTCGCAGTCCTGTTCTTGGCTGCAGTTCATAAAGCTTCTCAAAGATTTGTGGTAAGCAAACTGTTGTGTACCAGTGTGCGGTAACCGTCTTTTGTTCCGCAAGTGAAATGGTAGCCACATAATGAGATTTAGAGAAGAAAGTGGCCACCATTTTCTCCCCGGTGCTGCCTGGCTGCTTCACTTTCATTGGAAGATCATCTGGAAAGATCCCCACACAGCCGACTGATGCTTAGTCTTAGGGTCAAACTGGTAAATCCAAGTTTCATCATCAGTGACAATGTCAGAAACCTGTTGAGAATTACCTCCATCAAATCTGGCCAGCATTTTTTCACACCATTCAACACGGGTGCACTTTTGCAGATCAGTTAAATTTTGGGGCACCCAACGGGATGACACCTTCCTCGTGCAAAGATAGTCATGCAATATTTTCAAAATTGCTGGTGATCCAATCTGCATACTTATGTCAATTTCTTTAAATGTCACACAATTGTTTTCGTGGACCATTCTTTCCACAGCAGCGACATTTTCTTCAGTCACTGCTGTAGACGGACGACCATTCCTAACCTCTTGACCACTGAAAAACTGTGACATGGGACGAACAAAATCCCCAAAAGCCTGCTGTAAGTGCTCAAGAATTTGGATCTCATTTAAACCCATTTTAAAATCATACAAAATCATTGCATGAAAGTGCTCTCTTTCCACCTCCATAAATTTCCTATAAAACTAATATCCTGAAAATGTCTTACATTATGAATAACCATTCCTGCACATATAAATAATAAAGCCTTAAATAAAGCACGAGTCAACAAATGAAAAAAAGCTAAATCAGCAAATCCCATAGATAAAATTCTGGCAAGCAACTTACACCACACTAGAGGTTGTTAACCTTGCTCTGTTGACTGTGAGGGGAGAGGGAGGATGCAAACTGATACATATTTAGACTTGCAAAGAATGTGGTTATCCAACGTGCAATCCGTTTAAATTCATCAACCTTAGTTTATGCATATCTCGCAGAGAATCTAAATGGAAATGTTTAAGTGTTACACCTCACTTTCAAAGGGCTTAATTTCCACAAATTTTGAATGGCTTTCTGCTTTAAAGTGTGAGAAGCGTTGCTTTTACCTTTAGAATGGGCAAATAGATTGAATAACTGCTGACTGTGCAACAATAGCAAAGTAAACTTGTGGAAACAGGATAGGGAATGTGAAAAGATTTAAGCATGGAAAATAATGGCAGTGTCAGAACAACTATCACAGAGTTTTTATTTTAGTTTCTCAGGTAAAAATAGAAATTTGTTTGGAATTGCAGAAATTTCTATGCAGTTAATCTGCCACAGTTGTCTTAAAATTCTATTACTCATTATTTTTTAAATGTTTAAATTATCATAGTTTTGCTGATTTGAGTGTGCCTATTAGTTGCATATTAATTAGTTTGTAATTTGATGATGGTATTAAGCTTCTTATTTCCAGACAACTAAAAGAACCTTCTCACTTTTTCATTCAGGCTTTCAAGAAGAAACTATCTCTAAGAACACATATATGTAATTTTCAAGAAAAGTCACAAGGTAAGGAAGAAGCAAATAAAGCCAAAAGAGCAAGATTACAGCATCGCTCTGCTCGACGCAGTGTAAAACGTGCATGGGCAACTCGCAAGAAAAAGCAGAGTCATGCCAATAGTGAAAAATCTGTTCCTTTGGAACCCCCAGACAATGTACCCACCATTGAGATAATAGTGATGCCAGTACCAGTATCACCAGGATCTGCACCTGGGGCAGCTAATGAACAAGGTGGTCTGTATCATGTTGTTTTTCCTTCTGCAGAGGTCTCTGTAGAAAACAACGTGACCCTGCAGGCAGAGGAGCAACTTCAAGAGCAACAACTTTTTCGGCATGTTCAGGAAGGCAGATATGACCAGGAAGTTCCTGTAGCTTCCACATTAATATGATACTTGTAGGTGAATCATTGTTTCTGCATAAAAGTATTTTGTCTTTCCCAGTTATTTATTGTGAAAGTACTTTTTGTATGGGTGTGATTTATATGTGATGTTTGCCCAAATGAACAAAACCCCCTGTAGAATACTATTATAGAAACATTAAAAGTATTACAAATTTTGTTGAAACCAATGTTGCAGAAATTGATAAAGGTTATAAGCTTCACAGAAGCTGTTTGTTGTGCTCAAATTTATATTTTGTTCACAAGAAACACTATATAAATGCTTTAAAAATAATGCTTTACATAAACCCAGAAATAAGCTCCAAGTAGACATATGTGTTTTCTTTTTGATTTACTGAATATGATGGATTGCTCTCTTTAGGGGTATATACATAATCTAAAACAGTTTTGAAAGGAGTGTTTGATTATGGCTGAAATGAAAAGTTAGGGCAGTTTGAACCTTAGTGCAGCTTTTTTTACTACAAACATAATGTATACATATGTTATTTGTGTAATATGCTACATGAGATACACTGAATCATGAAAAAATTGTAGGAGCAGGAAAAAAACCAATATCTCCCAATCTTCCATTCCCTTTTTAAACTTTTCATTTCAACTGTATTGCAAAGCTTACCTCATTAAATACATTTATCACAGATATTTTTCTTTATTTAATACCATTTTATAATTAATGGAAGTAAAACTATCAAGCTTTAATATAATCATAAAATATTTTGTTAAAAAAGTTGAAGTTTATCTTACATCTCCACATAATTATCTCTAATATTTAAGCATTTGTCATATCTGTCCATAAGCTTTAGAATTCCTATGTGTTAGTCAGCTGCAGCCTGTGCATTAACCCAAGATGTTCAGTCTCAATTTCACCAAACAAAGAATTGCAATCCTTAGGATAAAAATCTATAGAAATGTAACTCGTTTATAGTCAACTCCTCCAACTTGTAAAATTTTGTTCAGCTGATTCTTCAAATCACCTTTGATTAGTGATGGATATTTGGGTTGAGTTTCATTTTGTGCATTTGCAAGTCTATTGTGAATATTTAACACCAATTTCTCATATATCTTTCATTCATAACTGTATCAACATCTAAGCATTCAAAAATCCAATGTTTCTCTCTCTAGAGTTGTGGGCACTTAGTATCACGTTTGTTTTGAACAATCACAGAAAGCACAATAACAACTTGTTTTGTCTGATTATCATACAACACTGAGAAAAGATGTTAATGAAGTCATTTTAATTGGGATAGAAGCCTGATAATATTTTTCACATTGTGAACATCCTGAATTAACCTCATATGTTGGACTCGGTGGATTTTGACCCTACTAGTAAAAAAATTAAATAAAATAAACTGATTAACATTATCAAAAATGTATATTTTACAGATGATCATTCTGTAACTGAAAATTTCAGTCCCACTTTAAGTACCTTTACATCCTGTTTTGTACAACCCCCCCAAAAAAATAATCTAAATTAATCTTTAACCCTTAGTTGCCTGAATAATTATATTATTTTAATTTATAATCACATATCAGTCAATATCACTTCAAATACATCTCATAAGAATGCCATGGTTTTTTGAGAATTCTAAAAAATATTACACTGGTACTTGTGAGTACCGTCATGTTTATCACATATCACATGTGCATTTTTAATGAGGTCTGGACTGCACTTGTATTTAGGTATGCAACCTCACATCGACCACAATTATTTACATACTTCTTAAAGTGATTGCCTCGGTTTCCCAACAATTGTTGTCATTAAATGTTTTATTAATTTGTTGAGTTGGTTTTTTTAACACTTACATTGTTATTATGAGGGACTAGTTTCATAACCAAAACCACAACAAAGTAAAATCACAAATAAATTAGTAAACTTATCAAATCAAAATTTCACCAAAAAAGAGTTAAACTTTCTGAACCAAGGGTTAAAAACGTGTGTGGACTACTCAAACCAAGTAGAGGATTATATTGCAGTCATCCAAATCGCCACAAAAAACTTAAAGGGAGAAGATACAATTATAATAAAAAGTAAATGTTCAAAAATAGTTGATCAGATTAAAAATGAAAAGAAATCCAAATGCAATAGCCAAATATTAAAATCACTAAAAAACAAACCAGTCATATACACTAAAGCAGACAAAGGGAACAACATGGTAATTTTGGACAAAACAGAATACATAAACAGAATGGAAAATTTATTACAGGATGACCAATGCATCACAGTGGAAATGAACCCACTAAACTCTTGCATCCAGACATTAAACAAAGCAGTAAAAGAAAGTAAAATCATCAAAAAAGCAGAGTCATATAAAATAAAAGTAGACAATCCAACATTACCCAGATTTTATGGCCTACCAAAAATTCACAATACAGGAAAAACAATGAGACCAGTAGTATTGATTCTCCAACATATAAATTAGCAAAATGATTATTGAATAAATTTGATTTGTTTCCAAAATTTGAAAGTTCCAATTTAGCAAACTCTTTGGAATTAGTAAAAAAAATCAAAGATCTAAAAATAGACACAGAAGACACATTAGTTTCATTTGATGTTACAGCACTATACCCTAGCATCCTAACACAAAAACTGCAAGACCTATTAAAAAAATGGCTAATTACAACAGAAATAGAACCTGCAGAAGTAGAAGATTACATGCAACTAACAAGTTTGTGCATTGAACAAAACTACTTCACCTTCAATAGTAAATATTACAGGCAAAAATCAGGACTCTATGGGCAACCCTCTATCTACATTTTTGGCAAATTTATTTATGAGCAAATTTGAAACGCACATGAATAAAGCATTCCCATGGATTTTCAAAGTGTGGTACCGCTATGTTGACGACATATTTGCAATAGTACCAAGTAGACATTTAGATGATGCCATAAAATTATTAAACATACAGGAAAAAACAATAAAATTCACAATGGAAACAGAAACCAATGGAGAACTCCCATTCTTAGGCCTAAGAATCATCAGAAACGACACAAAAGTAAACTTTGAAATCTACAAAAAACCAACTCAATCAGAAAATTACATTAAAAATGAAAGCTACAACCCATTACCACACAAACATGCAATAATAAACAGCCTCACACATAGATTAGTAAATGTACCTATGAGCACAACAGAATTCAACAAAGAGTTAAAAACCATAATTCAAACAGCAGAACAAAATGGATACAGCAAGAACCTTGTGTACAAGAAACTAAACAAAGCAAAGCAGAAAAAAACCATAAAAGAAATAACTACCCTAACAGCAGGAAAAAACAATATCAACACATTCAAAAAATTCACTTGCCACCCCCGAGCATTTAGAAAATTCAAAAAAAGCTTCAAAGAACAAGACATCACCATGATAATTTGAAGTAAAGTACACTCCTTTACTGTCTTTCCATTGAAATACACTTTTTTGCATTGAGCATATCCTATAATTGAATTCACCTCTCTTCAGGTCCTTCAAAATGAAATTCTGCGGAATCCCTTTCCTATGAAGCCTTATTGTGCCACAGGCCAAAGTGTTTTCCAATTTTAATTTTTCTAAAAGTGGAAGATATGTGAAAAAGTTGTTGAAATATATTTTTATGTGCTTCCCCCAGTACCATCTGGAGAGACCTAAGACAACTCTTTCACCTAGGCCATAGTTTTCAAACTCTTTCTCAAGTTCATTTTTTCCTTGGTACACATCAAAATTTAGGATATATCCTTTCTGATCAGCTATGCATCACAGTTTGTATCCTCTTTTTATTGGCTTCATAGGATTATATTGTTTTATACTACTCCTTCCTTTGAATAATATTATTGACTCATCAATGCTAAGTTCCCTTGTTCCATTATATAGTTTAAGAAAGCTGTCGTTAAAACTTGTGAGCATTGGTCGAAGCTTAAATAATTTGTCAGTGTTATTATTTGAAATTTTACTGTTGTTATTCTCATGAAGATTTGACAAGATTGAATCAAAGGTATCACAGCTCATTGTCTTTCTTACCATAGGAACCCCCAAGTCTTCACTCACAGACCAATAATGCCTCCAAGAAGGTATATGATGGTAACCCATGAAAAAACTAATGCCTAGGAAACTAGCAGCTGATCTTTCTTCAAATTAAGCACTTTAGTAAGTTTTCTGCTATTTTAACAGAAATTTCTGTGGTAGGTTTTTTTCAGTACCGAAAGTAGTTTTTCTCTTGGAATGCTTGGGAAAAGTGATACATCAAACGAAACCAACATGTCATCATCACATAGGTTTTTTTTTTTGTTTTATTTGTTCTATTAATTGAAAGGAATTTTTTATACTTAAACTACTGTACTGTGGTAGGATTTGGAACTATTTTGTGAGCCAATTTGCTAGTTGGTATGTGGGGGAATTGGTGGTGTTTACAATAGGTCACATTTTATTTCCTGGTTTATGTATTTTTGGTAGTCCATATATTCTTGGTGTGTAGGGGTTACTTGGAATTAGTTTCTTTTAGTTTGCATCACCGATTAATTTTACACTGTCTAAGGTTTCATGTAAAGATTTTGTATATTTTGGGGTGGAATCTTTTGGAATTTCCACATATTCTTCTGACTGCAAAAGTTTTTCCATGCTGTTTTCATAATCTGATTTGTCCCTCACTACTATTTTATTTCCTTTATCAGCTTTTGTGTATAAAACCTCCTTTTTGTTTAACGATTTTAGCACACTCCGGTGTGGATTGTGGTGGCTCTGGGATTTGTTTAATTGTTTAAAATTGTTCTGCTCTGATTAAGAGCTTATGGCTTTCTGGTTGATCAAAGATTGCCATTTCTATGTCTGTGACATATTCGTCAACATCGCGGGAAATACTGATGCACATATAGTGTAATATTTAAATATAGTTTGAATTATTATTTTAATATATTTAAGTATTATGGATTCATTATTTTTTCAGGCCCTTGTTCAACACTTCTTTTTCTTTCTGTGTGAAGGCTAGCTCCATAAAATTCACAATAGAAAAAGGATCGAATGGCATACTTTCCTTCTTGGACCTAAAAATAATCAGGAACCACAACAAACTAGAATTTGGAATCTATAGGAAAGAAACACAGACAGAAAATTACATAATTAACAACAGCTACAACCCAGTTTCATACAAACACGCCATGATCAGCAGCCTTGCATTCAGACTAGTAAACCTACCATTAAGCCAGATGGAATACAAATTAGAATTTAATAGGATCATAGAAATTGCACAAAATAATGGCTACACAGAACATTTGGTAAAGAAGGAGATTAATAAATCTATGAAACAGCAGAAAGTCAAAGAATATGCATTCTAAAAAGAATAAAAGCAGAAACAAGCTACAAAAAATTTACTTACCACCCTTTGGCACACCAAAAATTCCAAAAAATTTTCAAAAATTGGAACATCAACTTAGCCCCATTTAATAAGCACAGTTTAAAAAACCTCCTCCATACAAACACAAAAGATAAAATCCCCCCATTGAAACAATCAGGGACATATAAAATCAGCTGCAAGGAATGTGAAAAGGTATACAAAGGGAAAACAAAACGAAACATTGGACAAAGTCTTAAAGAACACACAAGATGTTTAAAATATAAACAGACAGATAATTCAGCTGTATCACATCATTTTTGGACTCAAAACCATAATTTTCACAGCGAGTCCAAGTTACTGAAATTAGTGCAGAATCCAATTGGATTAACAGTTTGGGAAAACCTATTAATTTTGAAAAAACAAAAACAAGGTAATAAATTTTGACATACCACAAACAAATGGACTTATCTCAAAATTCATCTAGAAGAGAGACCTCCATAGGCTGCTACCATGAGTTCATCAGTGAATCTACATTGAAAATGGTGGCAACAGCCATCAAAACAAATAACCGAAATAAGATACTTATTTCAAGAGTGATGTTTGAGTGTAATCTATGTTTTTACTCTTAATTGATTAGTTACTTCACTGTGCATTCCCATTAATGTTTTAATTAATATAATGAGTTCTATTATACCTTTTTGTAGAGTACAAATCTTTTAAATAGATATCTAAGAGCTAAGAATATTGATAAAATGAAAATTTAGTGGTACAGACATAAGTACCATATGATAATGCTGTCCTATATATGCATAAAAGTGAATGAAGCACAGCATAGTGCATAAATAGTTTTGTAAATAAGATACAGCTGTGTAATATAGTTGTCTGCAACACATTTAATTAGTTTTTGCATAAAAATTATCTTACCACTTTCGTCAATGCTTTCAAGGTAAATTTTGATGATGTGAATATTTATAATTTATAGACTAATGTAGGTAGAATTCAACTTCAACATCTTCTCTTATTGCTCTTAGGAAACCGGATACACATTTCTGAGTCTATACCCTCCTTAGAAAAGAAAGGATAAATTGAGAAATGAACTTATTAAGCTATAAATGTAAAAAGAAGCTAATAACAGTGAAGAATAACACAAATATTAATATAAAAATAATAGTTGCAACAAATCTTCACTTATCTTTTGGAATCCTTGCTTGGACTAGTTTCGCAATGATTTCATTGCGTTATCAACATATCCTTTTGGTGTCTTTTTTGATGTTGTTTATTTACACTGTTATGGTTACTGCTTCTAGGTGGATTGTGTACTAATGCATTGCTAACTACTGGAATCAAAACAAATTTCGTAAGAGTGTCAATTGGAGGTATATCAAAATTCATTGCATGATTTCTATACTTTAATATAAATATTTTCTCCCAAACCATTAAATCTATGGGCCCATTTAAGTGTTCTAATAATTTAACATCTGGATTTATTTCATGATTAAATTTCCAAAAATGTTCTGCTACAGCTGATTTATCAATTTGTTTGTATTTAATATTCCTAAAGTGTTCTTTTACTCTGGTTTCCAAATGACGTTTAGTCTTACCAATATAAACAAGGTCACAATTTAAACAGTTTAATTGATAAATGCCAGATTTTTTATTTTTTGAAATTTCATCCTTTTTAGAAAAGCGTAACAAATTTTTTATACTGTATTTATTTTGAGGAACCAATATTATGCCATGCTCTTTGAAAATATTTGTGAATTTTTTATTTGCCCAAGGGTGATAAGTAAAAAGAAGCTAGTAACAGTGAAGAATAACACAAATATTAATGTAAAAATAATAGTTGCGAAACTAGTCCAAGCAAGGATTCCAAAAGATAAGTGAAGATTTGTTGCAACTATTATTTTTATATTAATATTTGTGTTATTCTTCACTGTTACTAGCTTCTTTTTACATTTATAAGTTTATTTGTTTTGAAGCATTCCTTAGTTTCAGTACATTTTAGGTTATTGCTTATGATGGATGTGATGGAATATAATAATTATAGGTTTAATCTGAATTTTAATAATACTAAACATGAAATTAAGCTATATTTGAAATTACAAGAAAAAAGAAGACATATTCTTGCAGATATACGTTTCTTAAACCTTTGTTTAAAACGTAAAGTAACTCCTATTTTTGTTAGAAAAACTGTTAAATTTGACAGTAATAGTATTCATCAAAAAGCAGCAGAGAAGAAAGTAATTGAAGTTGAAAGAAGTTTGCATTTTAAAAACTTAAATAACAATGAATTAAAATTATATAATTTGCATCTTAAACTTATAAATGTTTTAGGTAATTCAATTTGGAATGTAAATTATTTGAAAATTTGAACTTTAGCATGAAAAATAAAACAAATAAACTGAAAAATAAATTAAATAAATTATGCTTAAAACAAAATAAATTGAAACCAACTAAAGGGAATAACCCTAAAGATAATGTAATTAACCTTTCAAATTGTAATTTCAATGAGAAGGAAATTAATTTTTTGAATAATGGTTTAAAAACCTGTGTAGATTTTTCAAAAAATATAGATGATTATGTAGCAGATATAGAAATTGCTAGTCAGGATTTAAATGAAAATAATAAATTATTGGTTAAAGAAAAATGTTGTAAAATATTACAGAATTTGAATAAAAATCACCCTAAAGTAAATCGAAATAAACAAATTATTAAATCATTAAAAGAAAAATATGTAATCTATACTAAAGCTGATAAAGGTAACAGCATTGTAATTTTAAATAAAATTGATCACATTAACAGAACGAAACTCTTACTTCAAGGTGAAGATTACAAAAGCATTGATATTAACCCTATAAAATCCTGCATTTCAATTTCTAATAAGACCTGTAATGAAATTAAAAGTATTACAAATAAAGAAAAGCAAATTATAAAAATCAGTAATCCAATTTTACCCAGAATATATGCTCTTCCCAAAATTCATAAACCTGGAAATGAAATGAAACCTATTGTAAATTGCATAAATTCACCTACTTACAGCCTAGCTAAATGGTTGAATAAAAAATTCACTAATTTTGAAAAATTTGAGAGTTTAAGTATTAAAAATTCTTTTGAGCTAGTCGAAAGGATCAGCAATATTACATTATCTACTAATGATAAACTTGTTTCTTTTGATGTAACTGCTTTGTTTCCAAGCATTCCTAGAGAAAAACTTTTGACATTTTTAAAAAAATGGTTAAGTTCTATAGAACTGAATGAAGATTTACTAAATGATTTTGTTATCCTTACTAATCTTTGTTTGGATCAAAATTTTTTCAGCTTTAATGACAAATTCTATCAACAAACTTCTGGTTTAGCAATGGGTAGTCCGCTTTCACCTTTTCTTGCTGATCTTTTCATGAGCTATTTTGAAATACAGGTCACTAAAGCATTCCCTCTAATTTTTAAAACTTGGTATAGATATGTAGATGATATATTTGCTATTGTTCCTGATAAACATGTAAATGATGCTTTAAAACTTTTAAATTTACAAGATAAGGCTATAAAATTTACATTAGAAACTGAAAGTGATGGCTATCTCCCTTTCCTGGATTTAAAAATAATAAAAAAAGACAATAAATTGAATTTTGGAATATACAGAAAGCAAACCCGCACTGATAATTGTATAAAAAATAATGGCTTTAACCCTTTTTCACATAAATTTGCTGTTTTTAATAGTTTAATTTATAGGTTAATTAATTTACCCCTTAATAAAGATGAATTCTATAAAGAATATAAACACATTATTAACACTGCTTTAATTAATGGTTTTAATACTGATTTTATAAATAACAAAATTGAGAAGTTTAAATATCAAAAAGCTATTAGAGATATTTCTACGCTTAAGAAAATAAAAGATAATTACATTTTTAAAAAATTTACTTATCACCCTTGGGCAAATAAAAAATTCACAAATATTTTCAAAGAGCATGGCATAATATTGGTTCCTCAAAATAAATACAGTATAAAAAATTTGTTACGCTTTTCTAAAAAGGATGAAATTTCAAAAAATAAAAAATCTGGCATTTATCAATTAAACTGTTTAAATTGTGACCTTGTTTATATTGGTAAGACTAAACGTCATTTGGAAACCAGAGTAAAAGAACACTTTAGGAATATTAAATACAAACAAATTGATAAATCAGCTGTAGCAGAACATTTTTGGAAATTTAATCATGAAATAAATCCAGATGTTAAATTATTAGAACACTTAAATGGGCCCATAGATTTAATGGTTTGGGAGAAAATATTTATATTAAAGTATAGAAATCATGCAATGAATTTTGATATACCTCCAATTGACACTCTTACGAAATTTGTTTTGATTCCAGTAGTTAGCAATGCATTAGTACACAATCCACCTAGAAGCAGTAACCATAACAGTGTAAATAAACAACATCAAAAAAGACACCAAAAGGATATGTTGATAACGCAATGAAATCATTGCGAAACTAGTCCAAGCAAGGATTCCAAAAGATAAGTGAAGATTTGTTGCAACTATTATTTTTATATTAATATTTTTATTAAGCTATTCTTAATTTTCAGAGGAACAGTTTGTTGATTAATGCACATACATATATAAAAAGAAATGAAAAGCCATATAAAATAGAAAATACATTGCAAACAAGAAATGTGTAAAATAACATATACCATCCGGTTATAAATGTCTGTCCTGTAATATATATTAAACAAATGTTTTTAATATTTGATGAGTATTTCATAATAGAAGAAGGTACCAATAATTTTCTTTTTAAAGGTGAAAAGTGTATTTATTTTGCATATTTGCAGTATTAGGATATTTGGAAGCATTTTTAGGTATTTTTGTTATAAACAAAATAAAACAAAAGGCAAAAATTGGATAGCATTTGCAACATTCAGTTCCGTAATCAGAATGCAAACTACAGATTTACTGAGTTAATTACTTGAAATGACGAGGATTTTGGGACAGTGATGTGTACTAGGAATATTGATTTGAGTTGACTGTAACACCTTTCATCACTTACATTGTTTTATTATTAAGGACATGTTTTGAAGTCCCATTGCTTCCATTATCAACTTTTTTTTTAATACTGGTGCCATGATTATCTAGTGTTACAGTAGATTCTCTGGTGGTGGATTTAGGAACTCCTGGACAAAGAAATCTCCAGGCATGATTAAAAATGTTTATCAGTTCCTTCTTCTTCTAGATGTGGATATTTTCCCAAGTTTCCAACTCGCAGCTGTTTCATGTGCCCTTAATAAAATTGGGGTTTTATCTATTGTGATATTCTTTTCAAAAATAGTATACCACTGCTGATTTATCCTCCTGTTTTAATTTTATATTCCTCAGACATTCGTTGTTCCTAGTTGCCAAATTTCTTTTTGTTTTCCCTATGTAAAATCATTCACAGTCTGAGCAATTTATCCAGTACACTCCTGCTCTATTACTTTCTTTACACATAATATGTACATATTGTAAGGTATTGTATTGTACCCAAAAATTCAATACCGAGCTTTCACCAGAAATATATGTTTTTAGAACCCTGAATCCAAAAAAAGCATTATTAGAAAAATGTCCACGCCTGTGTGTGTGCATTCACAGCTCATAAACAAAAAATCTGTTAAATATCAAACTTAGTATTTAAGGTCAGGATCTAAACATCTATCCTTATACAAACCAAAAAAAAACAACAACAAAAACTAAAAGGTATATAATCCTCTCCAAGAATGTAACACGAAGATTTTCAAGAAAATCCCCCCACCCCCAAATAGCCTTTGCATGAAAAAATTTTCAAAAATGGCTAACGATTTCGATTAAAATATTGTATATTAAAGATATGTACATGACAAATAAAATGTGTATATTTAATTGTCTGGAAATAGCTCTGAAGACATCTTTATTCTGGATTAATTTTGCTGCATTTTGCATAACTGGTAAACTATATGATAGACAAAAACTTGCATAACAAAAAATGTAGAGCTCATTAAAATACACAATTTGTTAAATTCATTATTTTCATGGAGTTGACTGTTTTTGAGATATTTCTTATTATTGGTTTCAGTTTTAAAATACTTAGACTTTTCTCATATGGAATTTGTAAACTCCTGGCCATACAAACAAAGAAACTTCAATCACATAGCAACCAGATTTTAAAAGATTTGACTATTGCTTTAGCCTATGGTACTCCCTTATTTCCCTTGTACTTACAAGGAAGCAAGTAATAAGACCAATTCTGTTAATTTTTTCTCTATTAGCATGAAGTAGGTAAATGGAAGAATGAGCTTTTTAACAATAATTTATTGCAGAGATGCCGATAAAGTCATGTGAATGGGGTGCTAGGATATTTTGATCTCTGAAGAGTTTCTTAAACGTGTATGCCAAAGGTGGTATATGAACTTCCTAAAAGTGAATTTTTCAAAAAACCTTATCCAAGACATCAGCACGCTCACCACAAACAAGGAAGAAAAATTCACATTTAGGAAGTTCACATACTATCATTTAGCATACAACAATTTTAGAAAAATCTTCAGAAATCAAAATATTATCCTAGCACCCACATAAAAATCCTTAGCACAGATTCCTTCAGAAGGGAGTAAAGCTGTTATAGATTTACGGCACAATATAGAACCACAAACCTGAAGAGCCTGTGAGCAAAATTAAGCAGGATTTCACACCCATGTAGAATGGGATGCTGAGAACCACAGCAATTAAAGACCATCCATTAAAAAAAAAAATTGCAGCCAACCTCAATTCAGAAAATTCACAATATTACTCTTGGACTTGCAACAAACTTCAGATCTTCAAGAAATACATCGCTACCTTAGCTCCAAAAAACAACTATAGCATCCAAAAGCTTCTATCATGAACGTTAAAAGATACTATCCCAGCAAACAAGAAACTGGGAATTTATGAAATAAAGTGTAACCTAGTTTACATATGAAGGAAAAAAGAAATGTGGAAATCAGGCTAAAGGAACACATGCATCACCTAAGATGCAAACAAACAGAAAAGTCAGCAGTTGTCCACCACTTTTGGTCATTAGTATGAAATTACATCTAATACAAAACTGTTAAAACCAGCTTATTAGCAGACGATTAAATATCTGAGGAAAAGGCTACATCATGAAAATGAAGAATCATATTATGAGTGTTATATATTGCAGCACAGCAAGCCTATAGAAGTTTATACATGGAGCACCAGGTGCCTCCAAAAGTGGTGCATCCCCACAAATATTACCCTCATCATGGGTGCCAAGTAGAAGATTCAATCAGAATTAGGGATTGAAAATGGGTACAACATCCTGTTCTTGAAACTAGTCTCAGTAAGTAATTTTTAAGTTCTGTTTAGTGTTACAAACCGGTTCAACTTTTACCATCAAGTTGTTTTTTTGTCTTTTGTTTTTTTTTTAGTTCTTTGTTCATTTCTATTTTAACAGTTTTTGCTGTTTTGAATAATGTTTGAAATCATAGCCAGTTTTGAATTACATTGAAACAAATTACAGATGAATGCTCTTACTGGAAGAACCAACATTCAGTGCTGGAATTTCTTCATTTCATTTTTGTATTTTTCACTAGAGGGAGCTCCAGTGGTTATTTCAAGTGACGGCAGCCTTGAATAATTTATATAATTAAGAGTTTAATAAGCTGTGCTATGGACTGAAAACATAAAAGCTAAAACTTCACCAAGTCTTCATTCCTATTCGTCAGAACCAGAAAAGCTTTTTGTTAATTGTGAATGCTTACATTACATCTATTTGGATTTTTTCCAATCTTGTTCTGGTTACCATTCTCTGTTATTATGAACCATTGAGAAGGAAATGCTATAAAGATAATGCAATCCAGTTACATTGCCTATTATGCTCAAACAATTGTGCATAAAATAATTACTCCCATAAAGACAGCATTAATTTTAGATAATTTAGATTACCATTTATAATTTTTTTTTTTTTTTTCCTTTATTCATATTAGGAGTAACAGTGATTTATTATAAAGTAAATTGCAGCTAAAATAATAAAAAGGAAGTTTGAAAGCTTATTGTAGTATTTAGATATCCTATAAGACCTACTCGAAGAAAGCATTCAGTGCAATAGTAACAAATTCCTCAGTAATGAAAATTTATTTAATACAAGTAATATAGGGTCATTAAATTATAAGGTAACCCCTAATGCTGCCCCTCTCCACTATGCAAGAGATCCAAGAGTTGCCGCGAAAGTGGTGCCAGCAAAAGCATACTGGGGTCCTTACCTTAAATAAATGCTGAAAATATTAACCATCTGCTCCCAAACAGGCAGTACAACAAGTTAAAGATGTTCTCGCTCTACCTAAGCTCAATAGCAGGAATCCCTGTGTAATGTACAAAAACTTATAATTTAATGACCGTATAGTAATGAATTCGAAGTGAAACTCTGTGAAGCTCAGTTAATAGTAATGTACTATGAGATGTTTTACACAAGGCTTCATCAAAATTGTTACTTACACTCAGAACTGGTATCGTAGGATCTGTCCTGCATCATCAGCTGCATCTGACTACCAGATGCAGTTGAGATATTTGTGGTGGTTGGCTTCTTCTTCTTTGGTGGGGAGTTGACAAACAACAGCAAATTTTCATCTAGCAGGGGGTCAATGTTCATAAGTCTGGGTTTGAATTTTTTCATATATATTCTTTCCCAAGTATCCAGTTCTACAGCTTCTTGGAGGTGAATGTCATGTTCTATTTCATGTCATACTATAAGTGGGCTGAAATTACTGATTTTTCGGTGCACTTATTTATTATATAATCAAAGTGTTCTTTCAGTCTGATTCCTATATTATGTTTTTTCCTACCAATGTATATTTTATCACAGTATTTGCAATTGATTATATATATGCCAGGCATATCTTTGATCTCCACCTGGAAGAAAATTCACTGTTGAAGTCCCACCAAAGGAGAAGTTGACCACCACAAATATTTCACCTGCATCTGGTAGTCGTATGCAGCTGATGATGTAGGACAAATCCTACGATATTGTTCTGCTGTGTAAGTAACAATTTTGATGAACTCTTGTGTAAAACTACTCATAGCACATTAATATTTAATATTCTTTGTTACTGTAGGATCTTTGGATTAGAGATCTATGTTTTTTAGTCTGAGAATATAAGGGAAACTCAGGGAATTCCCAGGTGATCTTTTAAATAAGGCAAACTATCTGCATTCTTAAGAAAATATGGAAATTAATAAGTAGAATTTAGTTGTGCATATTTAATAAATTTGCACAAGTGAATCAGTTACTTGCATCAACTGTTGCAATACATGTTAATTTTATTTTAGTCACTTGGAGCTTATTTTTGGGTTGCTCTCTGCTCAGTATATGTTCTAACAGCGTTTCACTGCACTTGCTATAAGCCACAAATTTGTAGATACAATATAAGCAAAACCAGTTTATGCTCTTTCATTTTCAGCTTATGCTCAGTAATGAAAACTTTTATATGCATCAACAGTTGTATTAAATGTACATTTAATTAGAGCATATAAGTGGCAATAAAGCCATTTTCTTGGCTAATAACAGTAATTCTAGAGTTTGGTTTTCAAGATACTTTTTAAAATGTTAATGTAAGAAATGTTTCGATAAAGTGAAAAATATTTCTGCCTTTCCCATAAAAGTCCTGTGTTGAGTTTGCCATTTAGAATGCAGTGTTCCATCTGCAATGCCATTCTTTACATTTTATGTTTTCATGGATTTCAAACATTTGTATGAAGCAATAATGATCTAAAATAATATATTATTTTATCCCACTTTTTTCTGAAATAATTACCAAACTGTAGTTTAGAATATCAAGAAATCAATAAAAAAAAAAAAAAAAAAAAAAAGGGAGGAGGTATTTTTTGGAAATAAGATTTTTGGGGTATCTCAAGGCAATTAAATATGTATTTGCTGTAAGTACCTCACATCAGCTACATAACTTCTGGTATAGGAGATTTCTTTGATTTATTCCTCATGCTAAAGACCTGCACACCCTCCACAACAAGCATTATGGGGGAATCTCAGTCCTCTTGAATCTGAACATAACCGTATCCATTTAAGACACAATACCCAGGCAGTATGTGTAAACATTGTGAAATTTCCTACTTTACCCACTTAAAAATCATCTATTTTACCACCTTTAAATTGTTTTATTAACTGCAGAAGAGTGAATTAGAATGAATTAAATAGGGTTTTTGTAACTCAATATATCTACTACATCTGGTACTGAGCAGTTAAAGTACTGGGTTGTTCATACTGATTAAAGTCATATATAGCCAAATAAGTTTACTGCATAGGTATATAGAAGTGGGCCATTTTACCTGTTAACATTTGTATAATAATTGATTTTTTTATTTTCATCTGTAGTTAATACTGTATTCAAACAAATGCAATGATTGATTGTAAAACGTTAACCACTGCCCACTAGATTTTATCTTACATATTTACTTTGCCTTTATTTTTTATTTGTTTTATGTTGAGTGACAATTATTTTTCAATTCCTGTGTTATAGTGTAAAGGTAAGTTTCACAAAATTGTTTAGTCATGGGAGAGTGGAAATTTTGTTTCTATATCGTTTAGTGCAAAACCAAATTAAATACATAGACAAACTGTGACTTAATAAATTAGAAAGTGGTTATATATTTCCTTGAGGAAAATAATAATTTTGTGGAGAAGCAACTGTATTTATCAGTTATACTGCATAGCTAATACCTTTCATTTCATTCAGGTTAACCTATAAAATTGACACCTTAAAATGCATTGCCAGTAAGTTTGATAATGTAGAAACAGAAATGCAAAATTAACTTGTATGAGAGTATTATCACATCATTTCGCAGTTACTGTAAATTTATTCAAAAGAATCTTGCACAACAAATACACAGTAGATAATTGTGTTTTTATGGCTTGTATTGATTGGGTTATTTGCTCAAACTGAAAACATCTTAAGGAAAAACATTTCATAGAATTTTTGATTATTAGTGATTCATAAAGCCATTTGAGAAAATACAAATTCATTGATCCAGTAGACAGTGTTATCAGCTAAATTCTGCTAAATCTGAACAAGGAATTAGACCTAACTTTAAAAATGTTTTCTAATAACTCAAGTTTGGATACAACCAATTACAGTGAAACCTGCCTAGAGTGGTCACCAGTGGCGAAGTGTCATAATTAGGGATAGGACCTTGGGGATGATAGCGAAACAGAATCAAAGTTAGCACAACATGGTATATGGTTGTGATGTGTTGACAATGCAATGTGTACATAGTGGTACTAATAGAAGGAAAATGGGGCAATGGTTGCATGGTAGACTGTGATGTTTTCACTAACAGTGGAAGGTGATTGAACTTGGGTGGGTCGTAAACATAAATACCACTGATTCATGGGAAATAACAATTTTTATATTTACATACATTCAATTGCTGTTGTGCAACAAGTCATCAGCATCATTATCCATTTTATTTACTCTCAAGATATATAGTTTACAAGGCACAACAACATACATTCGTAACATCTCAAATGTGAATCGTTCCCGATTGGCATGTAAACAGGCTTTATATTGTGAAAACTTTGCTCTACACCACAAGATGTTATTAGAGCAAATGGAAATAAGACATACCATCGACTACCATCAGCAGTAAGACACCATTAGCAATTATTTCTGTAGCACATTTCATATTTCACGCAATATTGAAAATCTGACATATTTCGAAACATGTTTTCATTTTCTTTTTCACGCGGTCTAAAACAGGTGTCACAGATTTCTGATTAATTGTTTTCACAAGTTCATTGACAGCTTTCAGGGCTCGAAGCATTTCAATGTTTGATGTTTCCAAATATGTGTTGTTTGGATATATCTGCAAAGTTCTTCTGTATGAATTGCTAATTTTCATGCAATTGAAGCAAGAGATTTTACAATCTTGATTGAGGAGCATGCACTACATCAAAGGCATTAATTACCTGTAAAACAGTATTGTAATATCTAGCCACATTCACCAACACATTATTACAGTTTGTTTACATGTAACAAGTGCAGTTGCCAATACAGGTCTCTACTTGTATCCGGGTGTGTTCTGCTATCGGTCCCCAAGATGCTATCCTTAGTCATAATGATTACGAGGTAAGCTTAGTGCTGAGTAATCTATATTATTACAGATATCTATATTATATAATTATATAGGTATATAATTTCTTACAAATCGTGTTAAAAGTTTTGCAACACAGATGACTATGATGATGATAATAGTGCTTCTACTTACTGCTGCTACTACTACTACTACTACTGCTGCTGCTGCTGCTGCTGCTGCAGCAGCAAATTGTTTATGGGATTGATTGATTACATTAAGATTAATTTCATCCCAAAGGGTTCGGGTAGATGCTGTTTGCGACTGTTAAGTTAGGTTTTCTTGTAAATCAGTTCTAAGTGTCTGTGGCCAAGTGGTCAGACCACTAGCCTCTCACCTAGACAGTCTGGGTTCGCTCCCAAGCGACCACACATGAGATTTGTGGTGGCCAAAGTGGCACAGGGGCGGGTTTTCTCCGGGTTCTCCGGTTTCCCCCGCCATCTCATTCCACCGGGGCTCCATCTTCATGTATCATCAGTGTCATCACCTGCGGTGCCAGAGCAGTAAAAGTGGGTGTTAAACATTACTCAAAAAAAAGTTCTAAGTGTCTGTTTTTCATTTCTGAAAAGATGTCTACAATTTCTTTAAACACTGGATCCTGAGAATACTTGCAAGATAGTTCCTTTTCTATTGGATAGTTGTTATTGGTCATAGAATTGCACATAGTGTGTTTACTTGCTGTAGTGGAGCTCATTGGAATACTGAGAATGAGCAGCAACTTCAGTGTCCTTTCATAAACACTTTGAAATCGCTATGTTGAATGAACATCAACAACCAGGTTTGGCTCTCTTTTTAAAGCTTAAATATTAACCAGCTCATTGTGCAATGCGATGAAGTTGAACACTTTAGGATACATATTTTTAAGCTTTTGAAATTGGGCTCTGGAAATTAAGTTTTGAATTGAATAAAATTCGTATGATTTAGCAGTTCTACAAACAAAAGCTTGCCAAAACTCTCAACTGAACTATGAGTTAAGGATCTCAAATGCAACGCATTTGTTGTTTTCAATAAAATGCCCAAGTTGAAAGTCTGTCTGGTAGTTCACATTTGGTTCCCTGGCTTCTTGAAGACACTCTTGTAAAACAGTCTCCGAACGTAGAGTCGAAATGTTGGATTTAGCAATCCTTATTTCATTGATGCATAAGTTTACATCACTTGTGCAATTAGTTAGGAAAATTCTGAACAGATGTTCACTAAAGACAAAGGGCTCTATCGAATAGGCACAGGAGAAATGTTAATAACATTGCGTTTAAAGTTCTCATGAGACAGATTTTTTGATTCATAGATTCAGGATCGCACTCATCAGATTCAAGTACATAGCTTACTGCATTCCGTGTAGCCTGGTAATGCTGATGATGATAATTTTTATTGTCATTGAGCCGCACAGCGATAGACATTACAAAATTACAGAAGTGTATAAATACAATCTTCTCAATACAAAGTAGCAATAATGTGTTTGCAAATAAGAGTATTTGCACCCATTGTATGCCTGGGGCTTTTCCTTCATATTGTACTTTTCCAAAATAGAAATAATTTTCTGAGAAAGTTCCTCAGCAGTTTTATTTCTTGAAACATCATAAAATCCAAGAAAGCGTTCAACATTTTTGCCATCTAGTAATTATACTAAACTGTATCTTTACAGAAATTTCATCCATCTGATTTGACACAAAGCTCAAATCATTTATTTCTTGCTTAATTCTCTCTTTTATTGCAACAGTCACTGAGTCTATCAAATCATTTTGAATGTCAGAAGAAGTTCCCTTAAATATCTTATTGCTTTATAGATGGTCCTTCATTAGCCCTTCCTCCATGGCAAGTAAATTTAGTTTCCAATTAATTTCCTTTATTCAGAGATTCTGCACTCTCATCATGTCCTCGGAAAGCTTGTTCTTGTTTTCGCAAATGGACATAAACATCAATGAAGCAACTACATCTATTACGTGCAACATAGTTACATCTGTTTGCTTCAATACGAGTACTCACTGAAACACAGTATTCAATTCTATACCTCCCCAGCATTTGAAAGGCCTCAGCATTCTTAATGTGTTGTTTATTGGTAGCATGTTTTGATGCTTTAAGTTCAAAGTTTTTTAATGTCTGACCATTCTTACTCCAAGATTTCTCCCCTCCGAACATTAGGCAATACTAGTAGTGCTAGGTGTACTCTATTTTGTCTCCTGTTAACCATCTACATTTTGAAACCAATAAGAAGGAATATCTTTCTTGAAAGGTTCTTGTGTATTTACCATCCTCTTGTGAAATAGTTAAGTCTTTGTCTTTGTCTTTTTACCTGAAGTTTTTCCAGTTGTTCTTTTCTCTCTGGATTATGAACACATTCCAGATAGATTTAGTCTACATATAGTATCACCAATATCTAATATTTTTGTTAAATCTGACAGTCATTCAACATCAATCATTTATACTGCCAGGAATTGGAGAACTCTGTTTCTAGCTTATACCCCTGATTTATCCCTTGATCTAAAGGCTATTGTTGAATTAGTATTTGGAGGTAAAAAACAATTTCATATTGTGAAGTCAAATTTCATGGTGACAAGATGCATTGTCAAGAGTAAGACAGATATTCTACTTTTGACTTATAATTTTAACGTTGAAAACACTCATCCACTGTTCATATAGGTGGCGTCATACTCATTTTCTTATTTTCACTCCACTTCACACCTAATAAGTTCATGTCAACATTTTTGAAGCCCCAGGTCTTATTTTTTTCATATCCTTAAAGATGGTACCTTATCTGCTACAAAGTTTCATGAAGTGTAACCTCTTTCCTTTGCCAGTTTCCCTCCCTTCAGTGTTTAATTTCAATAATTTGCTGGGAATGGTTCTATAAAGACCAATCTCATTGATGTAAATCTCCTTAGATTCAAATCCTGCCAAGATTGAGGCCACTATGCTGTATCATTTCATCAGCTTTTACTGAAACATTTTCCTCTTCACCACAAACTGTCCAGATTATTATGTTGTTCCCAAAATATTGGAGCCATCCATTGTTAATATCAAAATCTTGCACATTTAATTATCTGTCTGTTGTGTGCTGTATTCATTGGTCCATTGATTGCCAGTTTCTTAGCATGTGTGCATTTAAATCAGGCATCCCCAACTCTGATTTTGTGCTAGAGCAAACAGGCTTGTTCCGTGCACAAATGGTAACTATAACGTGGTCTTTTGTTGCTTATATATGTCAGTTTATAATGTCTGGAACAGAAACCAGTCCAACAAGCAGGCGATTTACTCCTATGTTTATACCTGCCAAGGAGGAATCTCTATTTATAGAAAGTAGCAGAACAAGTGTTTAGTTTGCAGCAAAGTTCAGAAGCAGCATGAATGTGCAACCCATGTAAATGAGTATGACAGTTACCAAGGAGAAGATGTTTCTTTCAAATTGTGTTAGATACCAATTAATTGTCATGTTCTATTCATATTCCTTGTTATAAATGTGAAAGATTTTTATTACAAATGCAGTTACAGTGATATTGAGCAAGTTAAAGAGCTTGTTGTTTGAACATGCTAATACTGTTATAATGCAATATTTTTTTACAATTGTTTATGTTATGACTACCAGTAACAACGAAACTTGTCCCTAAATAAAGGACAAGACTTTTTAACTAAAACAATAAAGGATATAATACAATAAACCCTAAGGTTTAATTGTTAAGAGCAAGTCAACATGACTCCATCACTACAATAGTCAAGTCAACATAGGAAAGGCGGATTACATATTTCAAATTCAAAATGTTGCATACTGCCACAGCACTGAGGAATTGGCTGATTTTGCTCTCCATGCTGTTGGTCATGCTATGGGCAATTTGCAGAGCATGAAGCAAAATTGCTCTCTCTGCTTTACTCAATGAGCAACCAGTTGGTGATACATGATTTAAACCATTAATAAACAAAATTGTTGAATTCTCTTCCTTTTCATTCCTGTTTTTTTTTTTCTTTCTTTTTTTTTCAAAGTGTCTTCTTTATTTTTTTGGAATATTATCCATTTGCAACCTGAATGTGCCAAAAAGTTTTCTTGTAGATATTCCTCTCTCACTTTCAAGAATCAGTTTTTCCTTCTTTCAGTGGTAAAATAACCCTTGCCTTATTACACATAAAGGTTCTGGTTTCATACGACTGAACAAATTAATAAACATAGTGCAATTGCTTTGTAAAGGAAAAGCACCCCACCCACAACTAAGGACTGCCATAAATGAGTCTTCACACCTGTGAATAGGGTAACTGTCAATCCTTGGCCTTGACAACGCTTGTTTAGCCCACATGAAAAAGAAATATAATTTATTCACTACAGTAAACTCATAGCTTTGTCCAAAAAAAAAATGAGGCATACTTTAATCAACTGATTTGACTTCTATATATAGGTACATTGTATTTTACAAGTTGTCAAAATAAGTGCAATTAATGCTAAGTACAATCTTGGTCTTGAAGGTAGTCGTCAAGTTTCCCTTTGAACATGAAAGAGACAATGCTATAACATTGACTAATTTACAGATAAGCGGTTGTCACGAAACTTAAAAGTCAAATTTTCAAATAAACAAGAGTGTAATATTTTTAGTACATAAGATAATCAAAACAATGTATTCATAAATTTATCAATGAATAAAACATGTAGTTTTAAGAGTAGTGAAGAGGAGGAGGATCTATGTTTGTAAAACAACTTCTGAGGTTCAAAACCATGTCTGTATGATGGTTCAGGAGGGAAAAGTATTTGTTATGCTTTTGACTGGCCATTTAATTCGGATCATTTTTTTGAAATTTTTATGGCTGCAAACTGTGGTGTGAGGTGGCTATTTATAAGAGCGGATAATGGAAATTTATTGAGGTGTGCACTAATTGAAGGTGGCTTTTAGGCAGGTTTGACTGTATAAGTGACTGGTACATCATGTGTTATATCTAAAATATGAAAATTCTTTGACAAATTTAATAGGTTATGTTTGAGAGTAGTAATTGCTATAGTTTTAACGTATTATTATATAGTCAGAAAAGAGCAAAATAAATTAAGTTCAGAGTTGTTAAAACTGCATCTTTTCTTCGAATACCAAGACATAGCAAACATGGAGTGTTGTTTCTTAAAAATACAATGAAGAATTAAAAAGATGTGAAAGGCTCTTAATGATTTCAGTACAGTCTGTGTGTCCAAAAATTCATGCACTAACTCTCCAGCTCAAGTTAGATACTGATTTTAAAGAAATTAAATCAAGTAACAGTTCTCATGCTTCAACTGCAAGATTTTTATCATTTGCATTCAAGTGAAAAGTTTTTTTCTACCTTCATCTCTGAGTTTACATCCAAGTCCAGGTGTCTAAAAGTCAGCATTCCACATTCTTGCCACAAGTACCTTCACTCTCTCATATATGTATAAACATGCGCACTTGCACACATACATGCATGTGTGCAAACATAACTTAGTTTTAATATTGTACTGTATTTAGTTAATAGGAAATATTGTTTTAAAAGATACTTTAATGGTTGCATAAAAGTGTGTTTGTTTTAGGGTTGCATTTATTTCCAAATATGTCTTTTAATATTGCTTAAGTAAGCTTGTTTTATGGAAAATTTAATCCATTATATTTGCCTGTTTATTCTGCTCTCACTGGTTGCATTTAGTGACACATTTCTCAGAATTTAAAAGCAAGATCTGTGCTGAATATTTCTAATAGAGGAAGTGCTTACTGTAGCAAATATCACCAAGTTAAACCAAAAGAAACATTTTCAGTTGTAAAACTTTTGTTCTGAAAATGCAACAGGGCAAATAATAGTATTATTTAGCGGATCAGGTTAATAATCATATGTTTATACTATGTTCCAAAATAAAAATGTACTGACTTCTTGATAAAACAGAGTGGTTAAAAGCTCTGTGTGCAATAGTTAACGTGAGTCATATAATTAAGCCTTACTAACTCTGTATTCTTATTGGTGCTTCTCCTATTTTATAGATAAAGAACCAAGGCTTCTAATGTTTATGGCTTTCAACAGTATTTTGCAATACTAGTTTAACAAGAGGAGAGCTTGCAAATTATTCATTTCTATAACTGTGCCAATATTATGATGTGGTTTAATGTACTTCCCAAGCCAGGTAAATGCCACACTCCAATAGATTATTTGTTTAGCATTACAATTTAAACAGACCATAATGTTTGTGTACTGAAAATGTTTTGTAGAATTGTTTGTTATTTTCATATCAATGAAAATAAGATTGTGTGTGTATGTCAAAACAATTAATACCAGGATGCCCAGAAAGTTTTAACAAAGAAACTAACAATCTGTACCACAGGATAATTTTTAAGTGAAGCTACTCCAATTAAACAGCTACTATTTCTAAAACAGTCAGTACTAAAGATACTAAAAATGCATTTCTTTGTATTAATTTGCTTGTAATCTATTGGCTCGGCAGCAAATATTCTCCAAACATGAGAGTTAAAAGATCCTGTTATTGCAACCTTCTATTTAGTAATTTGTAAGCCATTAACTTTGTCTTAATGGTATTAACATAGAGTTCATAGTTGAGTTTACCCCCCTCTCATTTTAAACAAACCATTTTATCACTTTGTTTTAAAATAGGCTTGATGCATGTTGCAATAAGGAAATGCATTATAGTTGTGGAAAATTAAGTTATGTTTGTGTTAGTAGCAATTCTCATATATCCATTTTATAAAAATATGTTTTTATCCAATTAATAATTTTATAAATAACCAAAGAAAATTTTAAGTGGTACACAACATATCAGTTTTGTTTTTACATTCATCCTAAAATATTAAAACAATATTAAAGAACTAAAGAGCTGTTTATACCAGCTTTTAGTACAGCTTATGAAACAACATGATACTGACTGCATTGGTGGTCGCGCTGGCAGAATATCAGACATAACCAGCATTTAACACACAGACTGGAATTTTAAAGATAAAGAGGTACTAGCATTGGATCCCAAGTACAAACAAGTTTTATTGTATTATAAAATGCCCATGTTGAATTGGAAATTTTGGGTAGAACTTCAGAAATGTTTTGAGAATTGGCTGCTATGCTCAATATTTCAGTTTCTTTTCATTATTTATTATGTATAGTTCACATTGTATATCTTAAATATGGTATTAATTTATATTTTCTTTGTTTCCCATGCTTTACACTATACAAGGAACTGTCCAGTCTTTTGCTGGTAAATACATAATGTCCAAACAAAGAATTGGCTACAGATGTCAAACTGTAATTTGTGATCGATGTATCAATTTTCATATTTTAAGGCATAAACATGTTGAGCCAAATATAGCGTCTGCTGTTACAAATGAGGAAATATACAGAAGAATAAGAAGAAATGAGTGGCCTCTTTATAGCCTGCATGTTTATCTCTTAATCTGGGTATTATTATTATTCACACAAGCTGAGTTTAATTCTGCTGGCATGTAGCCATTGTAGCTAAGTGGAAGAGCAACTGGCTAGAGACCAAGAGATCCGTGGCTCAAATCCTGGCTATGGCATTGACCTGACTCTACCTATCCAACAGAAAATATATTGAAGTTTGGTTGAAGAAGCTGTGATTTTTCATCCTTGTGAGACTGCAGAGCTGGTAATCTTACCATTAACCTGTATTGTATGCATATTCATGATACCAGCCATCCATTAGTTATATTTCCTGCCAGAACAGTACAGCATTGTGTATAAAACTTTAACTGTAAAGACGTGCCTGTTCACTGCACTAGGCTCTTTTAAATGCCCAATTGAACACCTATGTGCTACTGTATGATGCAGTGTTTTTAACAATCTGAATTTAAAGACAAACTTAATCATTCCTAAGTAAGAAAAGAAAATGTTAAACTTGCAATAAATTTTTACATTTCAAAAATAATTTCACTTTTCTTTTATAAAATACAATTTCCCATTAGCTTTTATTATAAATTATGCAATAAAAGTTCTAACAAAAAATATTAATTAATGAATTATCTCCTTTAAATGTTTATTTGTTTACAGAGAAATATCATTTAATGTATCTAAAAGCAATAAGATGCTTTAGCAGCTTTTTGCTTTAATACGAGGATTATATCCATACCAGCAGTTGGCAATTATAAAAAGCTATGTAATGATATTAAAAAATCAAGTACACTCTCTTACTTTGCAGACCACCTCCTGCTCTTCTATATAATTTACATTTTCTACACATTTTCCCCACCATTTTGGAAATTTAAAAATTATTGCTCAGTACAGCACACTAATAGAGTATTTCTCACATACAAGCTGCTTGGAGGCTGATACATGTATGTGTACACCAACCAAATGACCAGCCAATTTGAACATAATAAAACTGTACATCTAATCCTCTATAAGTTGCTTGTAGTTTACAGATGTCTATATTAATTTGGTAAAAAAGCGGAAACTCCAAGAAACTAAAGTTCAAGTCTGCTCTCCATACCAGACTCCAATGAGAAGTTTATCAAGGTTTATTAAGTGCTTTAAGACTCCAAGGGAAAGTTTGGAAATGCTACAATGAAAGCTGTGTATAAAACAACTAAGCAGTAATCTACATATAAAGTAGAAAATTTCAAATATGAATCTTGCTGCCTACACTGACAGGTTTAAAAACATTATCAACCAAAATTAAGCAAAAGTTTTTCACATGAGAGTAGGATACCAGCAGCCATCAAAATGCTGTGAATAGAATCTGAAAAAACCTGCTCTGGAAGAGAAGCCAACAAACATTTCACTGTGAACCATGCTAGGCATTATAAGAATACTCATGTCAGCATACGTTTTGAAGAAGAATAAAAATAGTATAAACTATAGAGTTTACAGAGCAGAAGAGCTCAGAGCAAAGGTCTTGATGAAGCACATTATCAGCAAATTCCCTTAATGCAGAAGTTATTTTTTTTTTAAATTGAATAATAATAATAATAATAATAATAATAATAATAAAAAACTGTACTGCAGAATTAACAGAGTTTCATTATCTCTTGGGAAGCTACTTGCCAAATTCTCCAGCTTCTGTGATAGTTAGTCGCCCTCTGTGGCATAATGATTACCATGCTAACTTCATATATCCAAGGTCGCGGGTTCAAACTTAGCGGAGGACGATGGATTTTTTTGTGGGTAAAAATCCTTGACCATGGCTTCCTTCAGAAGGGAGGTAAAGCCATTGGTCCCATGTCAAAGATTTACGGCATGTAAAAGAACCTCAAGCCTGATAGAGAGGCCTCTGAGCAAAATTAAGCAGTCTTTCACACCCAATTTGGAATGGGACGCTGAGAATCACAGTAGTTAAAGAGTGTCCATAAATAACACACCATTTACATTTATATTTCTGTGATTGTTAGAGCAGTTTGACATCTTTAGCAATTAACTTTTCATCTCAACAAACTTGTGCCTACAACGATAAAACTAAAATCCTTGAAAAAGGTAGTGAAGCCCATAAAGACTATCTTGTTTATATTAAAGCAGGATTCAGCATGTGCCGATAAAATGGAAGTAAATGCATTGCTGGAGATTCACCCTTGGAAATCCCAAACTGAGTTCTCAAGAATGTTTACTTTACGTGAAATCTTTAAGAGAAAGCTTGCCAAAACCCTATCAGAGAATTGAGTCTATAAAAGCATCCTTATTGAAGACAGGAGCCTCCTTTCCTGTAAAAGTGGTTCAGACTATTGACAGGATTAGCTGAGGTGATCACGCAAAGGTGCACCCTAATTACGAGTAATACATGTAACATGTTCTTCTCTTGTGTGATAGTAACAAACATGGCAATCTTCATTTTTATTTTTCTGTTAAATTTTTGTTTGAAGAAAAGAACCTACGACAGAACTGGATACTACTTTTGTATTATCTCTTTATTCCTATAACATTAGCCTTCCATCTATTCCACTTAGTCTTAGTGACAAGTAGAATTATAGTAAGGGCTTCAAAAAAAAAAACATTGTGCAACCTCTATCCCAAAATTGTTTATGATTTTTATTCATTCTCATATATAATTATCTTTTAAGATGCCCTCATAAGTATCATGTCTGGTATGATCTCCATTATAGGATATATTGATTAGCAAATAAATGCCTTTTTTTTCTGAACAATTTTGCTGAGATGTATAAGTTGTTAGAAGCATATTATGTGTTTTAACATATCCAAAGGATGCTTCCCTTAAAAATTTTGAGGTTTCTTCTGCAGTGAAAGCTTAATAATGCTTCAGTGAATAATGCCCTAGAATATTTTTTTGTGACATTTTTAACTTAAAGGCAAATAATTTTTGGGTCAGTGCCATTTTATATAACTACATCTTGAAGTAAAGTATACTTTTTAGAGAAAACTTTGAAAGTGTAAGGAAAATTATAAATAGAAGAAAAAGTGAGACCTTGAATAGAACTAGAAGATTTTGTACCATAATGCCAATTTGCACAAAACTTGGGTGGCTATTAGGGTGTAATTAGAAACCTAAGATTTTGTTTTAACGAATTACTTGTATGAATGTAAATTGTTTGTGGAGATTTTGTATAATAAGACTTGTGTACTTTTCATAACAATTGCAACATTATTGCTAAATAACAGTAAGTTACTATGTATATGTTTTATCTTGGTGGCTTTTATAAAAATATTTAAATACATCACCTTGTAGAAAATATTGGTTGTTAGTAAAGCAAAATGTAAATGGTGTCAATACGTGGACATAGTTTATCTGCTTAGAATGAGGTATTTTTTGTTTTTTGCAAAATGCCCAGCCATTGGTGGAGATCAGCATTCTCTTCTCTTGCACACTTTGAGAAACAAATGTTTTAAAAGTTCCTTAAATATGAGTTTTCTAATTGGTAACTTAGGATTTACAACCTTCACTTACTTTATTATTCATTTGAATTAATTTTTGTGCATTTTTACTCTTAACCTCAGCTGCAGACCAACACAAATGCTCCGATAATTATTTTAAATGAAGGTTGTAAATATATGACTTATTTAAACAGAATATTTAAGTAGATTTTTATTTCCACAATGCAACAGCTATATAACTTGTTATAGTGTACAGTCTATTACAAAATATAATCTAAACTGAACTAATCTTGGCTCCTTAAGTATCTTCTCCTAAGGTTATCCACCTACACTTTTTAATCTCAATAAATGTAGTTTTCTTAACTTCAGTTTTATTAATTACCTCTCTAACTGTAAAACACATTGATTGGTCAAAATTTTACTAACTAAGAAGGTTTCTCCAAAAATGATAGTGCATATTTCAACAATTTTCTTAATGGAAACTTGTGGCAATAACAGCAATCTGATTTCATATGACTGTTCTTAATTTTATAACATTAAAGATAATATTTGTTGTGGTGTAGACATATTAGTAAAACAATTCATGTGAGACCAATCCTATTTTGAAATTCCAATTACCAAAGTTATTTCAAAAACATACACCATATTAACTTCTGGGCTCCAAAATTGAGCAGATCATTCATTTACTATACAGCAAAATATACAGTATTTGTATATAACTTTCAGGAGCCCTGCTTAATTGAATGCTTGAAGAATGTTTAAGAAGCAAGAGAGTAGAGAGAGTTATTGTAAGACACCTTAGTTTGACTTGAATCATGTACAATTCCACGTCAATTTTGAGACTCTACAGTTAAAATTGATAGTTTATTTCTTGAATATTACTAACATCACATGACCTCATACTGGAATTTCAATTTAGTATTGGCATAAAGCTGTAAACCCATGTAACTAATTTTTGTATATCACATAATTTTATGGAAGTTTCAGTGTTAAATACTCTTATACACACCCAATTCTAAATTCAAGGCTTGCTGTTTATGAAAGATACATTTTAAATACTGTAACTTATGTTTAGGAGGGTTCTAAAAACCAGAGTTAAACCAATATGTGAAAGTCATACTCAGCAGTAATAAAATTAGAATAAGCAGAGATTTGGAGGTTGGTATAAACAGTGATCATGGTTAACCAAATTAAGAATAGGAACTTATACAATGAAGCTCAAATTAAAATTTAAGAAAGAAAAAAAGTTCTTTAAACTTGGTTATTTTAGGTATTCACCTAGAACATGTTTCACAGGATGTTTCTCATCATCAGCTAAAGTCGGCTGTATTATTGACACAGTTCCCTATCTCAGACTTTGAAGTACAGAGATTTGTTTTCATTCTTTCATTCATTTAACTTGATGTAATGTTGCAAACAAAATCCAAGGAGCAATATCATATATTATATGGCATGCGCATACATTTCTGGTTCTACAGAATGCAAATCAGCAGGTATAAACATACATAGTGTCATATAGCAATTCTTTACTTCTGTGAAACCGTATATTTTGTTTCATTTTTTACAGCAAATTAAGCACTTTCTGAACAAACACTTATTTCAGAGCAATTATACAGGGTTTATAGAGGTTGACTCAGCACTATTAAAATAGGGAGATTATGTATAAAAATCTGATGTGTTCCATTTGCATGACTTCCTCTACATCTCTGTAAGCAGTTATTGATGGTTGATTGGTATCTAATATTGAGCAGTTGGCAGTGAAGCCATTTGCTCTCTTGCATTCTAATATTTTGATGTCATATTATTATATTGACTAAAGGTTGGGCAGTAGATGGTTTCCATCCATATCTTCTTTAAGTGTACAGAAAGGTCAAGTTATTGTTATTGTTAAAAAGCTTATTCTTCTATCTACTTCTTGCTAATCGAGATAAACGTTCATATTTTAAAATGCGTGGCAGGAGTTGACGAGAAGATTTTCTTTATTTCAGCATAGCATTAAACCAAGAACCCAACCATATTAGAATAGGTTAGGTGGAGGGGCAGTGAAGCATGCATAGCAGAGCATTCACAAAGGTTTTCTTGCCTTACAAAATTAATTTGTCCACATCAGGGTAACATCTCTTCTGCAGCCCTCTGTAAGGATATGTATACATATGATGTATACCACATTAAGGTAGAGAATCTGAAGTTGCTTAGCTCCTTTAGCTATGTATTACTAGTAGCAAACTGGTCATAGCAGCTTCATTGCATCGTTGAACAAAATGGCAATTGTCAGGCTTTTTACCCTATCAAGAGCTTTATATGTTAGTAGTACTTCTCCAGGCCTTTCAGTTTTTAAAACACCAATAACATTTACAACTTAACACACTTTCACATCAGTGGTTTTATCTATGGACACTTAGACTTTTTAGTCAGCAATGCTAATTCGTATTTTGTTGCTTAAAAAGCATATGGATCTGTAACTGGATGTGTTGTGTATTTCTCCAAGAACTATCTGAAGTGTGGATTCTTTAGCTTCTAAAATGAATGTGTGAAGACATCATCTCACACAAGTCTCTTAAGAATGATTGCTCAATTGAAGATGGACATGTCTCCCTAAATAACGGTTTATATTTGCTGTCATTTTCAGCACTTCTCTTCACACAGCTACTTTTTGTAGCAGTATTACAGTGTGGTTGCATAGTAAGGCATTTTTCTGCACCAACTTTAACTTCCATAGTATGCAAAACAATATTTCCTCTCACTGCTGAAGAACTTCTCTTCAAAATCATAACAAAACCTTGCAGCCTCAAACCTGTTGGAGAACTGTACTTCAAGATGTTAAACCAGACTGAGTTTGTGTTTAAACTGAATGTTGTCATCACCTCTGCAATATTTACATTGTTGGCTTCAAGAATGTTTTATTGACCCATGTAACAATGGGTTATGTCAGCAAATCGACTAGTTTGCTACAGAGCCTTTTTATATGATAAATTGAGTTGTAGTAATTATATTTATTTGTGACAATATCACCTAAAATTGTCATGTGAGTTACATTTTAATTTGTTTATTTTGGTGCCCTTAAAAATATGATAAATATACTCTTTCATGTCAAAAATTAACCAAAATATGAGCTAAAAAGTTATAAATATGACTATGCCTACAATAAAAATAATTTTTCTACACTAGAATACCTGAATTCGTGTATAGATTGTAGTAAACTTTCCCTTAAGGTTCAGGAAAAAATATGACTTGTTATTAAATTCCAGGTCCCATTCATTCTTTTCAATTAAGATAGTAGGAAGTCATTCAGATATATATATTTTTTACCCTCATTAACTTTGATATGAATGAGCACCAAATTCGCTGTATTGCAAGGTCATGGATCATGCATAAGTATGCTCCACATGTATTACATGGTTTTCTGTTATAAATCTTCCATTATTATAATAATCTTGTTATAAGTGGTTATTCATCTGCAATAAGACATTTCTGGCTTTCTTTATCGTCAGAAGCTTATAATTCATGAACAGTAGTTGCTCTTTAAGGTTTCAATTTTAAAATTTAAGCAGCTGTATGAACAGATAATTTTGTAACATCCACTTGTGCTCAACTAACATTCCTCTGTCAAGTTCTGTGCCGCTTTATAAGGCTTATTACATCTTAGATCACTTTTCCCAGTTTGTTTTCTTAAAGATTTCCTAAAACATTATTATTCACAATAGATTTAATTCCCAAAACATAGTTTTGTTAAATTTGATTCCCAAATTGTTTTTATTAGAATTGTTTTCTTTCACAGCATTTTTCCTAAATATAAACTTCTAACGTGCTTCCTAACAATATTGTTTCAGAATATTAGGATTGAATTTACACAGGGATGTCATGGGCCAACTGAGACATTACACCCTCCGTGGTGCAATGGTTGCCATGCTAACTTCATGTACCCAAGGTTGCGGGTTCAAACCTGGCAGAGACGATGGATTTTTTCGGGTGTAAAAATCCCTAGCACGGCTTCCTTCAGAAGGGAAGTAAAGCCGTTGGTCCCATGTCATAGATTTACAGCACGTAAAAGAACCTCAAGCCTGATAGAGAGGCCTCTGAGCAAAATTAAGCCGTTTTTCATGCCCAGTATAGAATGGGATGCTGAGAACCACAGCAGTTAAAGAGCATCCATAAATAACATGCCATTTCATTTTGAGACATTCCAGTCATCTTTCCTCACTTTTGAAATGTTCATAATTCCTAATTATTGAGAGTAAACATTCTGTTCAGTTTAGCTCTTAAAGATGAACCCAAACTCAATTCTGCTAGAATTGTTTCACTGTGTAATTGCTCATTTTGAAGCCTTCAAATGCTGAATATATATTAGGATGGTGTTGACTCACAATAGACTAGAAGTGATCATTATGTTATTTGTCTTATGCTTATTATGTTCGTTTGGTTCATGCATATTCCACATAGGGATAGTGAAAGAGGTGGAATCATTCTTCCCCTAGCTCTCTATCAGAAACACATTGATTCAAAATAATCAAAAAGATCCATCAAATTATCTTATATATGTTCTCATAAATTTTTTTGTGACAATTATTGGGCAAGAAGAAATCTGAAAGAGAAAGTGGCATTACCTCTCATTTTTGCATTACTCATCAAAGTCAAGTTATTCATACAGTTTTGCATAAAAGTGGAACTTTTTGCATCAACATAATATTGTTAAAAACCAGTTAAAATGCAAAGAACAACTTTTCCCAATGAAAATTGTTTTTTTTTTTTTTTTTTTTTCCTTTCTTTTTTTTGTTAAACAATGAGATATTGTTTGAATATGGAATTACAATTAATACTCCATCTATGAATACAATTCTGTAGAAGAGATTTCCATTTTGTGTTATCCTAATACATTTGTTCCAAGCTTTCAATTCAGCATGAGCTTTCTCCCAAGTATAAAGGATATATTCTTTTAATTGTGTATGCAAGTTCAATTTTAACCGTCAATTCAGATTTTGACTTGTTTTACAACTGTATTTGATAATAGAAACGTACAGTAATAAAATTGTGTGCAGTTTATTGAAGTTTTAAATACTGAAAATTCATGTTTTGTGGTTGTTTCTTTAAAAAGCAGCACATTTTGTTGGCTAAATCAGTGAATCTTACAATTATGTTTCTAATAAATAATTATAATAAGAAGAAAATTAAATGTTTTTAAGGTTGGTTTTTGCATAACCAAATGGAATTAGGCTGTTGAAGATGCTCTGTCCCCCCCCCCAATTCATGTGTAAATTAAATACCTGGAGTTAAGAAAATTGAATTTACACAATTTGGAAATGTTCAGGCTTTTTATGCTTAGATTTAACAAATGTTCATTAAAAGACTTCAGTCAACAAAAATAAAAATATCTCAAAATTGACAAAATTTTAATGAAATAGGTTTGCCCATTAACCCAACAGTTTGTTCTGATTACTTCATTGTATCGTCTGATCTAAGCTGTTTAGTACCCAAAAGATGAATGACAAATATGAGGATGCTGGTAAGAATCTCACCTTGGTAGGGCTATCTAGAATATTTAAGATTTGTCTTAAACAACATGTAGTTGCGGTACTTTATATTTAGGATTTGCTCTTTATTGATGTTATCAAATTATCAAAATTATTGTTTATAGCCAGAAAGCATATTAAAATTAAGCCAGCTGCCATGACAATTCATCTGCTGGACTATAAATGTAATGTGTCTTATGTTAGTATCAATTGCTGTTATTCTAGTTCTCCTTTGCTCTTCTAATCTCAATCACTGAAGGTCATTGCACCTGCTGAATATTTTTGATTAGCATTGGAGCATGGTATATTTACTTAATGATATATTTAAGATATTGGTCCTTAAAATGAAGTGATATTCATGTTGTAACCCCTAAATAAAATTGTACATTGTTAACATTGAATGGGACATATGTTGCTAATGTAGAAACTCCAGACAAGTGTGTATATGTGTATATGATTAGCAGTTTATTGTATATTGTTATTGAGTTTCATTCCAACACAGTTTCTGATAGTTTGAGCTGCACATTCAAAGAATCTGACTGAAGATATGAGGGCAGTTTGAAAACTAGTTTAAGACTTCAAAAGCATCTGATTTAAAATAAACAGTTAAATTATTTGTCAGCGTAATTTCCATTGAGGTGTGTGTGTACTGCTTCACAGTCTTTGAAATCCTCATTTGCATAGAACTCTGCTGCTGTGATGCTCTCCATGAACTCCTCATCCATTTCATACCTACATGACCAAGCTATTTCTTTATGTTGGGGAACATGTGATTGTCGCTTGGAATCAAGTCATAGCTATATACTGGGTGCTAAATCTTCCCATTTTAACTGTTGGAGATTTTGAATACATGCAGTAGTATGTGGTTGAGCATCATCATGGAAGGAAATGACTCCAGAAGTCAACATGCTACATCATTTGATCTGAAAGCTCTAAATTAGCTTAGTGCTGTGTTAAATTCCATGAGCTCCACCAATAATACTTCTTTCTTTTTTTTTTTTAACAAAACAATTGCAGTAACCATCTTGGTTGGAATGATTTCATAGGGAAGTAGGTCCCCATGCCATTGGCTGATGTTTTCTTTTGACATTCATATACTGAACCCATCTGTAATCTCCTGTGACAAGCTTTAAGCTTTCATCACTCTAATAGCAAGTCAATGCTGCTCCCATATTCGTGGCTGTTTGGGCTGCTACAGAATTTTCAGCAATCACTGATCATGAAACTTGCAATTGGCTAATTGTTTTGTTGCCCTTTCATACAGAACAGTTTTTTTTATTTGTGGAAAATGCTTCTAGGGCTCTGAAATTATGAAATGCCAATTTTGCATGACCAGTCATTCACACTTGCAACAAGTTCATTCAAACAGAGGATCAGTCGTTCCATTTACCATATGTTAGCGCATCCGACAGTACCAATGTCAAGTTGTAGTCTCATTCATAATATTACTGTACACTGCAGTAAATGAATGAATTGCAACTGCTGCCACAGAAATGCATCACTGCTTGTACCTTGCATTGCAAAAGTTTCTCTTACCATTACTGCCTCTCTGCTCATGAATGACGAGATCAGAACTTAACTTTCCAAATTGTCTTTATGTGTTTCATATAACTTAGACTACATGTATGTGCATATTGCAGTCATCTTTTCTGGCAAACTTGTATAAACTTAGGCACAAACTGTGGGATATGGCATGAACTGTATCTTGGCTGTCAAAATCTGGCATCAAATGCACAGTGGATGATTCACAAACCATATATAAACTTATCAGTAACTGTATGTTGGAACAAATGAATAGAAAGCAGATAAACACTTTAAAGCATTAATACGATAATTAACAGAAATTTAATCATTATTAATTTTCCAATAATTTGATTGAATATAATGAATATTACAATAGTTATTAAATGGTAAAAAAGAAGTTTTAAAATGAAATGAAAATTTGGCATGAAACTGGAGGAGAGATGGTATTTTCTTTGATAATATCGTAAAAAGAAGTGAATATCTAATGACTAAGATTACTTTTAAAGTAGAATTTGGTGGGAAGAAAAGTATTAAGACTTTCCAAATAAATTTACAGAAATTATGAGCATTAATTAGTAATTTTACAGTTTTCAACTATTGGTCCATTGTGTGCCATCAGGCATATTTCACTGAAAGATGTGAAAATATTTTTAGGCTTAATTGTTGATTAATTTCTTTGCCCTAGATTGCAATAATTATTAGTATTGTGTAAATAGAATGCGAAAATATTTTAAGCATAAAGTATATTGTTGGTTTATCAAATAGACTGACAACTTGAAATAATTCTGTGATGGACATAAGGGCTGTTACTTCTCAAGTATTAACAGCACAAAGAAAACATTACATTAGCAACAGCAGCAAAAATGTTAAATGTTTGTTGGAATATCTGTGCTAAACTGTTGTAATTCATGAAATAGCATATAGTACACCTAGGTTCAAGCCCTGCTCATTGCAAATTCTTTGGAATTTGCTCCTAGTTTACTAATAAGCACACCAACAGAAATAGCAAAGCCTACCAAATTAGAAAGGCCAGCAAGAACCTTGCTATTAATACCAGTGATTATCAGCTTAATGCAGTGTTATCCTAAAATCTGATAAAGCTATAATATTTGGTTAGGATTACACTTTTAAATGTGCTGAAAGAAAATTATTCAATCATCTTCACCATCTTTACGAATTGCTATCCAACATTCACTTCATGATTACAATTAATTTTCTTCTTACTTAATTTCAACTAAATTAGAATATTTATTTATCTTACTAAATATCAAAAATGTTTGTGCACCTTACACCAAAATGTAGAAAAGTAAGCTAAATTTAAGCTATTTTCCTAAAAAGTCAACATATTCATACTAAAGTTTTAATTTGAAGTTTATTGGATTATCAGTATCATCATCTTTTCATTCATTTATTTATTAGAGCTTAAATAAATCATACTCTGTGGTTTATCATCTGGTTAAGTAGTTTGTTACTTATAGACCTACTAAATGTTTCAGGTTTTTTCAGTAAATATAGATGTTAAAACAATATTGTCACAGAACTTGTCAGGACACAAGAAGGGAGTAGAAGCTTCAGAGGTGAAGTTATACATTTCTATATAATAAGTGAGTTGGTAAATGGTAACACTACATTACTGAAAATTCCACTTATTTGGATGCATTTCGGGAATGGGGTATTGTTTCCATTATCAACAATTCTCCAACTGATGTAATGTTACCATTTACCAACTTGCTTATTATATGACATCACAGTTACTAGCTTCTATTCCCTCAAATTAGTGATTATACATTTTTATAGTTTATTAGCAGAAACAGTAACCTTCCGACCTAGCTCTGAATCTTAGCTTTTTTCTTGTTGAGCTAAGCTGAGTAGTAATAGTGCCACAGTGTGCAATCTGGACTATGACAAATGATGATTAAAAAACTAGATGAGTTGACCTTATGACTCCTGATTTGTGGTCCTTTCTCAGAATGTTTAAAAAGAATTTAATAATTTGCATCAAGTTTTTCCAAAAACTTTAGAGCTTCTACAGGGTTTTCTAATGAAAATATTTTAACCAAAACCTTAGTTATGGCAACATACGAGGTACGTCCAGAAAGTAAGTTCCACTTCAATTTATCTCCGCTGCAGCGCTGCGATCGCAGTTCCGCACATGCGCGGTAGACGCTCTGTATCAAGGAGAAGAAACGTGCGCCATTTTGAGATCGCTGTCAGCCACATACGCCTTGTTGTGCTTGTTTACAATGTCGGTGTTGATTGAAAATCCCGCCGCTTGTGAAATCAAATCTGTGATTCGTTTTCTGAATGCTAGGAAAGTGAAACCAATTGAAATTTATCGGCAAATTTGCGAAGTTTACGGACAAAATGCGATGAGTGATTCAATGGTGAGAAGATGGGTCCGACAGTTCAATGAAGGACGTAGTGAAGTGCACGATGAAGAACGAAGTGGGCGTCCATCTTTGGTTACAGAAGAACTGGTTCACGCGATTGATGACAAGATCCAGGAAAACCACAAGTTTACAATTAGTGCTCTCGCTATGGAATTTCCCCAAAGCTCATGGTCACTAATTCATGAAATTGTTACCGAAAAACTGAAATTTCGTAAACTTTGCTCACGTTGGGTACCAAAGATTCTTACTGAGCAACACAAAACAAAACGAATGGGTAATGCACTTCAGTTTGTAACCTGTTATGATGAAGACGGCGAAGAATTTCTGACACAGATAGTCACAGGAGATGAGACTTGGGTTTCTTACCACACCCCTGAAAGTAAGCGGCAATCAGTGGAATGGAGAGACACTTCATCCCCAGCAAAGGTTAAGCCGAAACAAATCTTAACACCTCGAAAAATGCTGTGCACAGTGTTCTGGGACTGGAAAGGCATCTTACTCATTGATTTCTTACCACTAAGCCGAAACAAATCTTAACACCTTGAAAAATGCTGTGCACAGTGTTCTGGGACTGGAAAGGCATCTTACTCATTGATTTCTTACCACGTGGTCAAACGATCAAAGCAGATGTTTATTGCGAGCCACTTAGGAAATTGCGCCGTGCAATACAGAATAAGCGCCGAGGATTGCTGTCAAAAGGTGTTGTTTTTCTTCACAACAATGCACGACCACACACTGCAAATGTGACGAGAAACCTCCTACAGGGATTTGGCTGGGACGTGTTTGACCATCCTCCTTACAGCCCTGACCTCGCTCCTAGCGACTTTAATCTGTTCTTACATCTCAAGTCTTTCCTTGGTGGTCAACCCTTCAACAATGACGAAGAGCTGAAAGAAAATGTTTCCAACTTTTTGAAGACACAGGCGGCAAACTTCTATGAAGAAGGTATACAAAAACTTGTGCCACACTATGACAAATGCCTACAAAATTTCGGCAGTTATGTGGAAAAGTAGTTTAAGAGTTGTAGAATTTTGTGCAATAAATAATTATTCTGTATCTGTACACAATTTAATTTCTGGACGTACCTCATATAATAAACTGTGGACTTTTATGCCAGGACTGTTGTAAAGATTTTGTATTTCCCCAAAATTATACAATATCCACATAGCAACACATTTCCTAAACTTTAACATACAGTCAAATAAGATAGTATACAAAGATTCATAAATCACCATAATATATATTATACAGTAATCTGAAGTAACAATTATTGGTTATACTCTTTGCAATTCATTTAGCCTGCAGACATTTTTTTATGATTATTATTGTTATTACCTTCACCACCACCGTTTCATTCACTTCTTTTTGTATATAACTTAAAGGCAGCTCATCATCAGTACCATCATTTGGTGCGCTTCCAATCATTTATTAAACTGGAACATAGTGAAAGAGGAAGTATCCTTGTTATATTACTCAATCATTTTTCTTACATCTGAAATCATTTTGCATTTTATTTCTTAATTTTAATGGCAAAATGGCTTTACTTAGATTTAGTTCATAATTATGTTCAGCCATAGCACCAAATTTGTAAGTAACTGAAGTAGAGGGTGTAAAGTTTGAGCAGTTCATGCCCTTGGCTGGAACTCGAATCATGAACTGATTCACAGGCAACATTCTACCATGAAGCATCTTAACTAATGTCTCCTGAAAATTCAAGTCCTGGCCATTACATGGAATTTTTCAAACCTAATACAGCTTTAAAATCTTAGCCTGAGTACAACTAATGTAAACAATTTAATGAATGCTTGCAAAAATGGGCTAATTATAAAACTAAGTTATATGCTTTGATTTACTAAAAAAACTGCAATGCATCCTCAGCTAATTCTGCGTGCTGAGATATATAGCTGGTAATTTTGACAGTTTATTGAAAGCATGTCTTTTTTTTTTTTCTTTTTTTTTTTTGTTATAGTAAGTTTGGGCTTGCTTGGCACTTTACAAAGGAGAATGTGCAAGATGATTCCTAGACAGGGTGGAATATACTTGATACACATATGTTAAGATAATAACGTGATAAATGTAACAAATAAGTCTATTGCAATTTTAATCGCTAAGACATAGATTTGGAAAAACACAAATATTTACTACTGGTTTAGAATGGCCTAGTGTGCCAATGACTAAGAATGAAGAGATGATTGTTGCAGAAACAAAAGTGTATCATTTTTACAACAAATTTCACTTCAGTCTTTTTGTTGTAAGTGTACTAGTTTAGCCAGAAATTGAGATTGAAATGTTATGTTAAACCGTGTTTTCAACTTGGCAATATCACAGGCTGGCATGGTGACAGCATTCACAGCACATGACAGCGTCACTCCAAACCAGTGAATGCAGCCAGACAATAACAGTTGATAGTGAAGTCTCAAGAGGTACAATGGAACACTACACAGCAAAGAAATATTTAGATATGGTATTGATTTATGGAGATGTAGGGCAAAGTGCTAGGGAGGCTGCCAGGGTGTTTACAGAATGATTTCCACAAAGGAGAGCTCAATATTGTTGTACTATTACAGCAGCAGTTCAGAGGTTAGCAGACACAGGAAGCGCAATACCAACCAGACCTTTGTTGGGCCTGTATGTGATCTTCACATAGAAGAACAAATTTTACAACTAGTCCAACAGGATCCCAGCAGATGTGGCTGGCAGATTGTCACAATGCTTGAAGTGTAGGATTTCATTGTCTTAAGAACTTAAAAGAAACGGGTATAAAATTTGCAGGAAACAGATGCCTTGAATTGCATTCTGCACATGAAGTCAACCAACCTCAAAGCCTTGTAAGTAGCATATTATTTATGGATGAGGCATGTTTTACCAGAAATGGAGTCTTTAATTACCATAATACACTTGTGCAGTCTGAAGGAAATCCTCATGCCACGCGGCCTCAATGTGTTGGAAGGAATTTTAGGAGACATGCTCATTGGGTCTGTAGTGCTACCACTTGACCTTAGCTTAAATAGGTGCTTCCTATTTAAATTTGCTTGAGCATCTGCACAAACATTTGGACAAAGTTCCTCTTCAAACCTGGTAACAAGTGGGTTTTCAGCATGATGGAGCACACCTCACGTTACTCATGCAGAGTGTAATTTTTTGAATAACAACTTTCTTAACCAATGGATTGATAATGCGGACCCCATCGCTTGGCCAGCAAAAAGTCCCAATCTTCTTTTGGGGTGAGCTGAAAAAAAACCACCAGGAGGTGCAAACTGTAGAAGAACTGAAGGAACATGTCATTCATGCAGCTCAAGAAATCAAGAATAATTAAGCAGTGTTTCGGCAAGTTAATGAAAATCTTCATTGACATTGCCAAGCATGCATTACTGTCAATGGTGGACATTTTAAACAGTTCTTGTAATTATTACATACTTCAGGCTTTGACTTTTTGTTGCATCGCAAATCTGTGCACCCCACTTTATGCTGTTGCTAGTGTGCAATAATGATGTCTTATTATTTGGAATTTGTTATTTTCATTTATTTGATTACATCAGATTACTCATGTGTAGATGTACTTTAGGAAATAAATTTCACATTCCTTTCCTAGAATGCTACTCTGAAAGAGAGAGAGAGGATGGCAGATTTGTCTGCAGCATTAGGTACAAAAAATAAAAGGTGACCAAAGAATATAAAGAAAAGAAGCATGTTAAAGTGATGCCTACAAGTACATTGCAAAGCTTCTTTTGTCAACTGAGCTCCCATAGATGGTAGGCTTCGACATTAGTAGAGTTCTTGTTTATATTAGAGGTGAGCATGTGACCTTGTTTTCCCACCTCATCAGATTTGCTAACAACCAGCTGACTGCATAGTAGGGTTGGGAATCAGACTTGTGATGTCAAAAGGGCAGGTACTTTAGCAGGTCTCGAGGTGTGTGCCTTTCCTTCCAATAGCAGAACTCTTTTACCTGCTGTCCCAACTTCACACGCCTCGGCTTGCAAGTCTTGAACCACTGTTGAACCGGCTTTAGCCGCTCTCCTGACTTCACACATCTCGGTTCCCAACCATATTGCACAGGAAGCACATGTTGGGATACTACTGAAGAGTGACATTGCCAAATAGGTAACAGTTTAAACACTTTTTTTTTTTTTTTTTTTTGCAAAAACTACGAATACAAGGAAAATACTGGTGCACATTTTAACTTTACTTTTAATTTGGTGTATCAAGTATCCACCTTGTATATGCTAAACTCAATGAGGGATTTGTTTTATTGATGTATGCAATGGTTAACTTTTTTTTTATAGAAAAATTACAGGAATAAAATGCGTTTTAAGAAAGGAATTAATCTTCATTACATCATTAAAAGTCTGAAATTCTGGAAGTGCATCATATCATAAGTTATTGCTACAAAGCACATTTACTTCGCTAAATGGAATATATAGCATAAGCACTGCTTAAAGAATGTTTATCTGTTTTCTATTTGTAAGGAGAATATAGCTTTGTATAGTGTACATGTATGGATATGAGAAAACTAAAATCTTACAACTGTGCAGCTTTTATGTTAAGTAGCACTGCCCTTTGTAGAAACCAACATATTACACCTCATAATTTCTCCTCCAGCAATTGTGATTTTGGTTATTTATACAGTCTGTATTGTACTATACAATTGTTTTTTATAATTATTACTACACAATTATGTAACGCTGCTGCTCTAAGTCTTGCCTTGTTAAAATAATGAAAACTGTGATAATAATTTATCTGAATATAAAAGAATGTCTTGTTGTGTTTTCTTATCCTTGAAAATGTTGTCCTCTACCCGAGTATGTGTTCCATTCACATGGCTTTCTCAAACTGTTTCACAAACAAACTACCTATACAAAAGATTCTTCTTTTATTTACATAATGCCAATCAAGATAAAAATTAGCAAGATTGGTCTTTTTACTTACTTCCTTGTATAAAGGAATATACTAAGCTAAAGAGACAGCCAAATCTTTTAAAGCTGAAAGCTATGTGAAACAATTGAAATTCTGTTCACTTTACATGTCGAGGAGTAAAACAAAAAAGAGAGATAAAACAAAAGACGACTGTGAAAAGTTTAAGTAGTTTAAAATTGAAACCAGTAAATAATATTTTGGCAGTAGTTAACTCTACAAAAAATGTATATGACATTTAATGAGATCTACATTTTTTGTCTAGTAAGTGTTTATCTATCTCTTACGGTTTACCAGTGATACAAAAGTAATCCAGAATGAAGATGTCTGAAAACTCAAGATAACACATTTCATTTGTCATAAAATTATCTTAAACATATGGTATTTTAATCTAAATTGTTAGCCTTTTTTGAGGAAATTTTCGTTTTCGAAAAGTTTTCATGTGAAGGGCAGTTCAGAGTGGTGGGATTTTCCACCTGAAAATCATGTTACGAGGGGCATACTGAAAGTCATGAGCAACACTGTTTTACAATCTTAATATTTATTTTTAAGTCAAACCAAATACATAATCTACAGACTTTCTTTCACTTTTCGACATAGTCTCCATTGTTTTGCACACATTTTTCCCATCGTTCTACAAGTTTGAAAATGCCCTCGTGATAGAACTCCGTTCCAGCTGCCCGCAGACCCTGACGCACTGCTTTCCGAATATCCTCCAGTGGCTCGTAGCGTTGGCCACGCATCTGCTCCTTCACAGAACCGAAAAGATGGTAGTCGGAGGGTGCCAAGTCACGACTGTAGGGTGGATGTGGAAGAGTTTCCCCACCCTAATGCCCTGATCTTCTCCATAGTGGCACGGGCAGTATGCAGACGTGCATTATCCTGTTGAAGGATGATCCTCTTTCCAGGGCATTTATCGCGCAAAGCCCGACGGAGCTTCAAAAGTGTCTTGATGTAGCGGGCAGAATTTATGGTTTGTCCAGGTTCAAGAAAGTCAACCAGAATGTAACCTTGTGCATCCCAAAAGACACTTCCCATAACTTTTCCTACAGACTGCACTGTCTTTGCTTTCTTCTTCGATGGTGAGTTCAAGTGGTGCCATTCCATACTCTGACGTTTCGTTTCTGGCTCATAGTGATGGAACCAGCTCTCATCTCCAGTCACAATACACGTCAAAAATTCATCACCTTCATTATGAAATCTCTGAAGAAGGTTTTGTGCAATGGTTCTTCTCTGAAGTTTGTAGTCTTCAGTCAATAAACGGGGGACCCAACGGGCACAGACCTTTCGATAACCCAAGCTGTGAATCATTTCTTGCACTGCACTATGTCCTATTCCAAGTTGCGCAGCAATTTCATTCACAGTGAAATGCCTATCTCCTGTAATGAGCTGATCAACTCTTTCCTTGTTGCGTTCTGTAGAGGCAGTTCGAGGACGCCCGCTACGAGGCGCATTTTGCAGACTCGTGTTTCCATCTTTGAAATATTTCACCCATCTTCTAACACTGCTGGCACCCATGCAGACACCTCCATACGCACGTTGAAGTCTGAGATGAATTTCAGGAGCAGATTTTCCTTCTTTCACAAGGAATTCAATGACAGCACGCTGTCGAAACGAAACATCAATGTCAGCCATTTTTCAAACACCGTCTGTGGTCACGTGATAGAAGCTAATGACATCACAATATGTCAACATGTGGCTTAAAGTCTGTAGATTACGATCCTGCAATTCGTTTCATTACATTGTTGAAATTTAAATGTTTACAATGGGTTGCTCGTGACTTTCAGTATGCCCCTCGTACATCAATGAAAGAAAGTGAGCTTACATACTAAGTTAATTTACTTTTTGTTCTTTAGTTATGCTTCCACATTCACATAAGCATGAACCTTATTTATAAAAATGCTTTTATTTTTTATTCAGAGGATCCTAAAATATGTATTTCTTGGTATCAGATTTTGCAATACAATACCTTCTCTACTTACTAAGTACATTGTAATATGTGCTAGAGAAAGTAAAACACCAATGTAATTCCAGATTTATACAGGATTTGAATCAGAAACATGGAAGTGCACTTGCCAACATACTACTGGTGTAAACGTGCAGTCTTGATTATTCATGTAATATTATTGGCTGCACATGTTTTTGAGGTAATATTATAATGTCGAGAATAAATCCCAGATGATAGCGAGGCAATATTTGCAAAAGCGTTGAAGCTAGAGTACATGCTGCCAAAGATACTTCTGGGCACCTACTTATGGCTTAGGCTCTTTTATTCTAGCCTAGAATAAGTAACTCAGCTTATTACATTTCTAAATGGTGGTTTCTAATGCACCAATTATAAATAAACTTTCAAATTAAACCAATGAGATCTACAGCATTCAAATATTGAGGTTTTTGACATCATTTAGTCAATGAAATATTTTGTATTGTTAGGAGTCAACATTCTCCTAATATTCACAAAGTATCCCGATTCCAACATTTCTGTGAATGTTGGCTAACTTAACATCTGGGTTTCTTTCCAGCCCAGGGACTCTGCTACATGAGGAGTGATTAAAAAAATCTTGTGTCCCATTCATATGACTTTCTCTACAACTCTGCAATAAATTATTGTTAAAAAGCTTATGCTTTGATTTACTTCCCGCTAATCGAGAAAAAATTAGCAGAAATAGTCTTATTACTTGCTTTCTTGTAAGTAGAAGCAAAATAAGGGAGTACCATAGGTTAAAGTAATAGTCAAAAGCTGGTTGCTATGTGACTGATGTTCCTTTGTTTGTATGGACACGAGCTCACAAAGTTCTGTATGAGAAAAGTATGCTTTTTATAGCTGAAACCAAAAACAAGGAATATCTCAAAAACAATCAACTCCAAGAAAAAAATGTATATAATATAAAGTGTATGTTTAAAAGTGCTCTACATTTGTTGTGTGGTAAGTTTTTGTCCACCTCTTACGGTTTAACAGTTATGCAAAATTCCGTAAAATTGACCCAGAATAAAGTAGTCTTTAGAGGCTATTCCCAGAAAATTCAAAATATACATTTTATTTGTCAGGTAAATATCTTTAATATATGATATTTTAATCAATATCGTTAGAGCCATTTTTTAGAAAATCAAGTTCCATGTAAAGGGTAGTTTGGGGTGGAGGGATTTTTCTCAAAATCTTCGTGTCTCATCCCTGGAAGATACTAAACTTAAATACCAAGTTTGATATTTTACCGACTTTTGGTTTTTGAGTTATCGTGTTTACGGACACACACACATACACAGACCTTTTTCTGAAAATACTTTTTTTTTATACAGGAGACCCTAAAACATATATTTCCGCTGAAATCTCGGTATCAAATTTTTTGGTGGAGTGCCATACCTTCTCTATACACTATGTACATAGTGGGTATAGAGGAAGTAAAAATAATGGAAATTTTTGTTTTTCTTAAAGAATTTTTATTCAGCTACATAAACTTTGTCCTCTTCAAAATAATACCCATCAGATATAATCCACTTGTGCCAGTGATTTTTCCAATCATAGAAGCACTTCTGGAACTCGCTTTTTGTTAAGGTTTTCAGCTCCTTCAGCCATTTTGTTTTTATCTCATCAATGGTGGCAAAATGACGTCCTTTCATGGTTCTCTTCAGGGGGGCATGTCCGGTGAATACAGTTTTTGAAACAACATAACATTTTTGTTTTTTGCCAAAAAATCACAAAATAAGATTGAGGTGTGATTGTTTTGCGCAAATGCACATAACTTCCAGGTAGCATTCCTTTTTGACGATACAACCTAAGGCAGAACCATTTATTTACTTCTTCCACATTGTTGTCAGTGATTGATGAGCTAGGACATACAGAGTGGTTGTGTTCTCGACCCTCTTTGAAACCTGCCTGCCAAACTACCACTAGCATATCTATGCGATACCAGACATCAAACAAAACTGCACAAAAATGCAGGTAATGCACCAACTGTACTGTCAGGCAATTCTCAACCATTGAGTTGCAGTTCTGCTTCCATGAATTTGTTTAATCTTATTCATGGCAGCCTGAAAATTAAGATCTCAACAAGAGATTATGTACCTATGAAATCTAATGGGAGTATTTTGACCCAGGCTCTTAGTTGCAAAGAGAATAATTATATTTATGTATGTCCATCTAATGATTCTTCTGATACACTCCAAGACAACTTACTGCTTATGATTAGCTTGATCTTTAGAAAGACTTCTAAGCTAAATTAATATGAGAAGAATGTAATCATTAGTAACTGTTAATGTTATCAAAAGCTGTTAAATTCCTAAATCAAAATATGGCTGTTTGTTTTTTGATATTGTTGGTGTTTGAAACATATAATTGAAAAATCTGATGTGTACCATTCACATGACTTTCTCCATATCCCTGCAACAAATAATTCTTAAAAAGCTTATACTTCTATTTACTTTATGCTAATCAGAAAAAATTAGCAGAAATAGTCTTATTATTCGCATCCTTGTAAGTAGAAGCGAAATAACGGACAACTATAGGTTAAAGTGATAGTCAAAAGCTGGTTGCTATATCAATGACGTTCCTTTGTTTATATGGATAGGAGTTGACAAGTTCCAGTATGAGCAAAGTATACGTTTTTCATAGCAGAAACCAAAAATAAAGAATGTCACAAAAACGACGAACTCCATGAAAAAAAATGTATATAACATAAATTGTGTGTTTTAATGTGCTCTACATTTTTTGTGTAGTAAGTTTTTGTCCATCTCTTACGGTTTAGCAGTTATTCAAAATTTAGTAAAATTCATCCAGAATAAACTACTCTTCAGAGGCTATTCCCAGAAAATTCAGAATAAACATTTCATTTGTCAGGTAAATATGTTTCATGTCCGAAATTTTAATCAAAATCGTTAGAGCCATTTTTGAGAAAATCCAAATTTTCGAAAAAAGTTCCATGTAAAGGGTAGTTGGGGGTGGGGGGATTTTTCTCAAAATCTTTGTGTCGCATCCCTGGAAGATACTAAACTTAAATACCAAGTTTGGTATTTTACCGACTTTTCGTTTTTGAGTTATCGTGTTCACAGACACACGGACACACACACACACGGACCTTTTTGTGAAAATGCTTTTTTTGGACATTGGGTACCCTAAAACATATATTTCCGGTGAAATCTCGGTATCGAATTTTTTGGTGGAGTGCAATACTTTCTCTATACACTATGTACATGGAGAAAGTAAAAATGAATACCTCTAATTTCAAAATATGCAAAACATTAGTGCAGTAACCTTTATTTACTATAAAAATGCATCTTATAAGGAATTAAATAATTTAGTACTTTAATAAGGTTTTTGTATATTCTTAGTGAATGTTAATTCTTCACTTATTCATTAGGGGCCTCATGAGTTAGGCTTTGTCTTTCTGAAGCCAAGGCTATAGGTCAAACTTGATCCAGTCAAATAACTTTAGGTGTGTTTAAAAGTGATGACAGTCCCCAGTTTTCTACTGATGTGTAAAATTCTGACACATCAGCAACACTAATATAATCCTGGCAATTGACAGTGTTGTTAACCAACAAAATATAATTTTACTTTCTCTACAGGGTAGAGATGGTATTGCTTTTCACCCAAAAATGGTAAGAATTCATTGGAAACGTATGTTTTGAGATTCCTTGAATGTAAAATGCTTTTGGAAAAAGGTTTGTGTGTGTGTCTATCTGCAACAGCATAACTGAAAAATGAAAGTCCATTAAATACAAAACTCGGTATTCAGTTCAGCATCTTTCAAGTGTGCTATTTTTGGGAAAATCCCAACCCACCCACTCCCAGTTACCCTTTATATGGAACATTTTTCAAGAATGTCTATTTTCTTAAAAATGGCACCTACAATTTTAATACTACTTGTTTAAGATGATTTCATACAAATGAAATGTACCTTTAATTTTCTGGCAATAGCTTCTAAAGACTTCATGCTGGGTTACTTTTATATAACTGATTAACTGTAAGAGATAGACAATAACTTACCTCGAAAAATGTATATCTCATAAAAACATAATGTGATATACTATTTCAACAGTTGCCCATTTCAGAGATATTTCTTTGTTATTTCAATTTTAAAATATTTAAGCTTCTCTCAAATGGGATGTCATTCCTTTCATATCTCTCTTGTTTTTCTCCTGGCCATACAAAGAGAACCAAGTTTTAATTGTATCACATAGTAACCAATTTTAAAAGGCTTTCCCTATCAGTTTCACCTAGTGTATTCCCTTCTATTTACAACAATGCAAGTAAGAAGGCTATTTCTGATTATCTTGATCAGCACAATGTAGCTAAAACAATACTATTCTGTAAGAAATTTTGTTTGCAGAACAGGTAGAAAAAGTCATGAGAATGGACATCAGAATTATTATTATTATTTTTTTTTTTATTACATTCCCTGCATTGTACATAACACACAGAGAAGTTATTACATCCCCCCCCCCCCAAATGTTGATACTGATATTTCACTGGAAATACACGTATTAGAATCTCCTGTTCCAAGACAAAAAGCAATTTTAAGAAAAAGGTCCATGCATGTGTATTTTCTACAAAGAAAATCGAACATAAACCTAAAGATATAGAGTAGCAAACTGAATGAACATAATTTCCGATAAGCAAATATTCCAAACGCAAACCCGCCGACGTGACCGTAAATGTTTAAAAAGCGAGAAAAATGCGTAGCAACCCTCTCACTTTTAAATTATTCGAGGTAACGGTAATTTGCGCAAATATTTTATGTAAACGCTTTGAAGCGCTATGTGAAGATGATTTGATGCTCGGCATGAAAGTTTTTAAAGGAGCTATGTTTAGTTAACGTGATATGTACTCATGCACAGTGAAAAATAGGTAACATGTGTCATTTCTCACAGAAGAGGAATACATGCGCTCGAGAGAAAAGAGACTACTAAAAGGTTTTTAAATGTTTTAGTCTTACCCCTGCCATTATCTGCTTTTGTAGCACGTATTCATCTATATTTTAGTTTACGAATTATTTAATGTTTGACCTATTTTTATGTTTGCCTATATTGTTTCAAAAGTTGCTAACGAGTGCCACTTTTTGCGCACTAAATCAATTCCGAATTTGCGACTCTCGTGCAATAATAATATTAATATTTTTATTATTATTTGACAGCAGCCTATGATTGGCTAAGACCTTTCAAACCAATGGTCTCGTGCGCATCTGCATATGGTGGAATGGGCGATCATCCAACCGCGATACTTTCAGCACCTTCTGTGGCCACTACTTTGGAGAAGGGGTACATTAAATTAATTTTCCAAGAATTACAGAACTATAGATATAGTGGTATTGAAAATAAAGAATCTGCACTCTAACCTCACATTGAGTTACAATTCCATGTTTCTCCCACAACTAAAGGTAATACATCCCTTAGGAGAATGCGAATAAAATTGTATAATCATATAAGGAAATATTCCCAAAACTTCAGATTCAGATTTTGAGATTCCAAAAGATTTTAGACACGTACGAGAATGTCAATCTGTTGTCTGCCTTGTAAACAAAACAAACGTCGCTCAGTGAATACTTCGGAAATGGCTAATGCCGCAAACACTCTTATTTTACATGAACTATGTCGATGAAATCTGCATTTTCTTTGCTGAGTAAATAGTGTTACGAATCCCCGTCCACTTCTTGAAGTTAGAAGCTTTGCATAATGCACCGGCTATGTGCGGAAGGGCGGGGGGGGGGGTTATAAGCATTCTTACAAATTATTGGTCTGGTACGGGTGTTAACCCGCAACCTTGCGATCAAAAAGCCTGCGCCTGATCACCTGAGTCACGCCTTCCCCAAATCAACTGTTTTCTGTCTCGTGAACTTATGTAAAAAATATGTAATATTAAGGCTAACATTTGTTTATGGACTAATAATTGAACAGGTATGTCTCAAATGACAAAATGCATCTTACCATAGAATTCCCTAATTTACACAATTCGCTATGAATATATATCAGGATTAAAATAAATGTAAGAAAATAATATATTATTTGATTTATATAAAAAAAAAAAAATGTAGTAAATGATACGGGCTAGAGATAGGTATCCGAATATTACTTTTATTTCTCCTATCATTGTCCTCTCTTAATATTCATGATTCCAATAATTTCTAGGTTTCACCAATTAGACTTGAGCCGTTGTGTATCCCTTTATTTATGTTTAAAGTTTTTTTTTGTTTTTTTTTTTTAGTTTAACGTCCTTTAACCTTGTTGGTCATATCGGACGATGAATGAAATTGGTGAAATGATGCTCAAATGATCTCGGGGTCCATGGAGCTTAAAGTTACTCGACATTCATCTTCTCAGGATAAGGGAAAAACCTGAAATAAACCTTATCCGGGTAATTCACCCTAAGCGAGATTCGAACTCTCGACCTTTTGAATGTGAGGCGGACCTTAAAGTTATTGTGTGGTTGAATTTGAAACTAGCGGAATAAAAATGACATACCTATCTATTATTCCCAAATAACTTGACAATGATCTATGAAGTATTGTATCTATGTACTAAGCATGAAGCTGTATATATAATTTTACGCTTAATAGATTTGTTTTATTACAAGCTACGGCGTAAATTAAATTTGGAGTCTATTTCGCCCAGCTTTTCTGTTTTAAATGTTCTTGGTAACCAGAAAGTTTTACTATTACGCTTTCACTTCATTATATTATGTCGAGGCAGTTTTTTCTCAGGTGTATACAGTAGCCTAGCCCGAAAAAAAAAATATTAAAGGAGGTTATGTATAGAGATCTATTTGTAAACAATTTATACAAAGTCAAATAAATATTACTCTTGGAATTTGAGGTTAGATTTTACTACTTCTACAGCTATAAGTGTACTGTGTTTAGCAACGTGTGGGGGGGGGGTTAGTTTTTAGTTAAGTTTGTAAGCAAAAGTTGTAACAGCCTAAGCGCTTGTTCTTTGGTATCGAGCAGCAGAAATCCCCGAAAATGCGTTGTTTGTGGTGGATTGAGGTAGGATTCCCCGTTCTCTAGGGACTTCTTTTATGCTGTTTCCGTGCATTATTATAATGTTTAACGCCCGCTTTTACTACTATGGCAATGGCACTGATGTATGGAATGAAGATGGAGCACCGGTGGAATGCGATGGCGGGGAAAACCGGAGAAAACCCACTACGCCACTTTGTCTACCACAAATCCCAAATGCGGTCGCTGGGATCCTTGGTGAGAGGCAAGTGGTCTAACCACTCGGCCATGGTGCGGCCCACTCCGTGCATTAGGAACTAAGTAAGTTCCCTTGTCTGAAAAACTAGTGAAGTCAGGAGAAGCTTTCATTATATTCGCATCATCGTATGGCTTCTATCCAACTAAAATGATTAAAGCAACACTGAGCTTCGCGGTTAAGGGTAGCTAAAGGTAATGAGTAATCCAGCAAAGGGCATTATGCAGGATCTTTGCAGCTATAAAAGACAGGAAAAGCAGTGAATGTTGTAGAAGAAAGAGCTCACACAATTTACTCTAAATTTGCACCACGCCCAGATCGGTCGGTCAATATGACAAATGACTACTAGTTGTCCAAAAGACGCATCAGCTATCGGCTATCTAAGAGTGCCTGGGACTGGTAGTTACTGCCGCTTCATTCCATCAACCCGCCAAGTCAAGTAGTATTGGAACTGTCACGGTTTGGGCGGGGGGGGGGGCGCTCACTGACCTGCATTACTTGGCCATTCCCGAACCAAACCCCATCACTCCTCCCGTTTCCCCGCTAGATGTGGTGCTTTACTTTACACTTCGCAAGTGGCTGACCAAGTTAAGCAACATCGGTCTTGGTTACTACTTGGGTGGGTGATTCTTCCATGCGGCATTACAGACTCGCGCCAGTGGTTTTTCGGGAAACAAATAATCGCTTGGTAGCATAAATACGTAACAATCACACTTGTTTAATGACTTTAAATCTATTATATCACAGGGTAAACCCGTAAGAAAATCCGATAGGTCTGGCAAGTTAGTTTTATGGGTGGACTTGCCACCATATTTCGTGACAGCTGATTCAGGAAAACGAGGCTTATAACAAAGAAGTCAGGTGCTTCAAATCCTCAAAAATGGTGAAGTGTCACATTAAGTCAGTCGAAGCCCACGAGATACTCTTTCATGGGCCTCGAAGTCAGTGGCGTGTTCAAAACAAGAGCGACGTGCTAGTATTCCGTTATCAAACAGATAACTGTTATAATAGACTTTTCTGCCTCATATGCCTACGGGAAAATAGAGAATAAGCATTAGAAAACTTGTAGTTCTTGTGCTTTTTCGCCAAATATAAAGTGCTATAGTTATAATAAATGTTTCATCGTAGACAAAAAAGTGGGGATTTAGATTTCCATTCGCTTCCACACCAAAGTGAGTTCATAAATTCACAGTTCTGCCACCGAAAGAGTCATAGAGGAGTGAGCCCAGAACTTTGAGCAGCCAGGGACAGTGCTGACTACAGGTATCGTAGTGTGATCTTCAGTATTGCCAAAGGTATGTCTCACCGAAATCATTTTTAATCAACACATAACCACATACATTTAATGAACAAACGCGGGAGATATTCCACAATGTGACCACATACACGTACATTTGTACGTGATCCAAGTTGCATACGAGTAGGTATCTATGTAATGGAGGGCGCTATACTTAAGTAGCTTCTTATGCATTTAAGTAGGGAAGGGAAGCATTGCACTCCTGGCACTTCCACCCCAATAATTGCAAATCTAGAAATCACCGGAAATATACGCTTTGAGAATCCCCAAAAATGCAGTTTAGAACATCTGTCTCTCTGCATATCTGGAAACAGCTTAATCCAATAACGAAAAGTTGGTAATGAAGTTCAATATTTTTAAATAAACCCCTGCACAGCAAATGTCCGCATAAAGTCATTGTGTTTAATTTTATAAAAAAAAAAAAAAAAAAATGGAGTTCACGATTTTTAAATTACCACCTACTCTGGAAGACTTTACTTTTTTTTTTTTTTTCTCATCTTTCTAAATTATGGGTTCCAACTATCCCTATTCTGTTACATTTTATCATTAGATACCTACTTGTGTATTTAGCTGTAGAGGGATCTAAAAATTTAATTTCCACGCCTTGGAAACGACTACAGTATCTCTTCTCTATGGACTCAATATTCATCTCCATATAGCAGAACTGGACTGCAAATATTTTATAAAAGTATAATTTTATTTTTACTCGTGATGCCTTTTAACGTTTTCCTACCATTCCATATATCATTGGTTGTGCACCTTAATCGCCGTGGAACAAGACCGGATGCAGAATGGGTGTGGATGGGCACGTCCGAATAAAGGTTTAAACACTGGACAGAGTATTAATGCAATAAATATAAAATTTAGTGTTTGATTTGTGTGTGGCAAATAAAAATAAAGACATCTTAATGGCTAACATCATGTTTGCTAGATTATTAAATCAAATGAGCCGTAGGAGATGCGGGAAGTGAGACGCATGAACAGTAGGGAGGTCAACAGACAACAGTTGAGGGTTCTAGTTTCTCATATGAGTCTTTTCTCAAAATTGAGATATTGGTGTTAATAGAAAGTTGGGGAGGCTATGTTTCAACAGAATACAAAACGAGTAGCATACTGAGCTCTTTCTCACATAAAACCACGTGGAAATAGCGTGTTAGATTATTATTGTTGTTGTTATGCTTTATTTTAAGATGTCAAGTTATGTTTATATTTTTCAATGTATTCTATATTGTCCGCTGATTGAAAATAAACAATCTGTGTTCCATTCTCATGACTTTCGCGAATCCCTGTAATAAATTATTCCCAAAAGGCTTATTCTTCTATCTACTTCTTGGTAATAAAGATAAACATTAGCAGAAATTGTCTTATTAATTAGTTCCTTATAAGTAGAAAGGAAATAAGGGAATCCACTAGGCTAAAGCGATTGTCAAATCTTTTAAATCTAACTGCTCTGTAATTGAGATTCAGTTCTATTTACTTGACAAGAGTTAACAAATTCCCGTATGGAAAGTTTTAAGTATTTTAAAATTGAAACCAATAACAAGGGATACCTAGAACATCGCTATCTCCATAAAAATAAATAAATAAAATATCGTATGTGATCCATTCACAGGATTTGCTCTACCCGTTTTACAAACAACGTTCTTACAAAAGACGTTTCTTCTTTCTACTCCATGCTAATCGAGATAGCCTTTAGCCGAATGGTCCTATTACTTTTTATAAATAGAAGGGAACTAATGGGGCACACTATGCTTAAGCGACAGCCAAATGTTTTAAAAGCTGTTGCTATGCGATTGTCATTGAAGTTTGCTTCTTTGCATGGCCCGGAGTAAAACAAAAGAAACAAGGACGATTCCTCTTTGAGAAAAGTATAAGTATTTTAAAATTGAAACCAATAAACAACGGATGTCTTGTAAACGGTTAGCTCTGCAACAAAGCGTGTGTTTTGGCGTGTAGTTAGTTTTTGTATATTTCTTTCTACGGTTTACCAGTTATGTAAAAGCCATCCAGAACGAAGAGGAGTTCAGAAGGATTCACAGGAAATTCAAGATATACATTCTATTTGCCATGTAAATATCTATAATATACCTATTTTAAAACCAAAATCGTTCGAGCAATTTCTTTAACAATAAATAAATAAATCACTCAATAAAAAAAATTAACATTTCCGAACATTTTTCGTGTAAAGATAGTTTAAGGTGGGGGATTTTCTTGAAAATCTTTGTGTCATATCCTTGGGAGATGCTAAACTTGAATACAAGCTTTTTGACCTATACTGTCCCCACACTCACACACACACGCGCGCACCCCCCCCCCCCCCCCCGCACGCGCACACGCACGCACACGCACACATTTTTCTAAAAATGCTTTTTCTGGATTCAGAGGGTGTCAAAACATATTTTCGGTAAAATTTCGGTATTAAATATTTGGTGGAATACAATATTTTCTCTATCGACTATGTGCGTTGTACATGTGCACTAGAGAAAATAAAAAGTACATGACGTAACTTGTGTGTTCTAACGTTGATCTACGATTATTGTGCTGTAACTTTCTATGTATCTCTTATGGTTTACCAGTTATACAAAAGTCATTTAGAATAAAGACAACTTCAGAGGCTATTCCCAGAAATTCAAGACATAAGTATCTTTAATCCACAGTTCAAGCAAGATCATTAGAGCAATTGTTTCATGTAAAGAATAGTTTGGGACGGTGAAGTCTCTTGAAAACCTTGGTGTTGCAAGAGATACCTAAATTAAATATCAAGTTTATTTGACCGTGCTTTTCGTTTTGAGTTAGTTTGTTCATGAACACATGGGCTGTTTTCTAAAAATGTTTCTTCTATTGGTTACAGGGATCCAAATTGTATATTTTTTTTAGTGAAATCCTTGAATAGAATTTTTATGTGGTATATAACACCTTGTCTACTTATGTCTTATGTACGAACTAGAGAAAGTAAAAACCTTCGTGACCCCGACGTGATTTGAACACGCAACCTTCTGATCTGGAGTCAGACGCGCTACCGTTGCGCCACGGAGTCCTATACTGCTATGGGTTGGAATAAGTAGTTTTTTCTGTAAAAAGTATTAGTCAACACAACTTAATGGGTAATGGCTGTCATTACAAGCTAAGAGGGGAAGGGACGGTCACAAATTCTGCTGCATAATATGATGAATACGTGGATGTAATATAATGTTACGCAACATATACCACGCACTTTATGTATAGTTCCTAATGTAGATTTATGTATAGTAAAATTGAAAGAAATGTTTGTAATAATGTTCGATTTTGGATGCACGTATTTCTCTAGCATATATGTATATGCAATGTACCTACATAGTAAATAGAGAAGGTATTATATACCACCCAAAAATTCGATGTCGAGATTTCACCAGAAATATATAGGTACCTATTTTGAGGTCTCCTGAGTCCGAAAAAAGCCTTTTTACAAAAAGGTCTGAGTATGTTACTGTGGACAGCATAGCTCAAAAACGAAAATACCGTTAAAAACCAAATTTGATATTTATGTTTAGTATCTTTCAAGGATGCGACATGAAAATTTTAAAAAAAATCTCCCACCACAAACTACCTTTTACATGGAACAAATTTTGAAAATTTTGTTTTTCTCAAAACTGACTCTAACGTTTTTGATTAAAAACTCATATGTTAAAGATATTTACTAATTAAATGTATATGTTAAATTTTCTGGGAACAGATTCTGAAGACCTCTTTATTCTGGATGAGTTTTGCAGAGTTTTAAATAAGGGTTAAAACATAAGAGATAGTAAAAAACTTAATACACAAAAATGTAGATCTCGTTAATACACATAATTTATGTCATATACATTTTTCTTGTAGAAGTGACTTTTTTATAATATATTCCTTGTTATTGGCTTAAATTTTAAACCAGCTAACTTTTCTCAAACAGGTCAATGCAAAGCAAACCGATCCTCAATTGTTTCACATAGCAACCAGTTTTTAAAAGATTTGACTATTACTTTATTATAATGGATTCCCTTGTTTCCCTTTTACTTACAATGAAGAAAATAATAAGATCAATTCTGCAATATTTATCTTGATTAGCATGAGGTAGATAAAAGAATAATCTTTTGTAAGAACAGTTTGTATTTGAACAGCGAGAGTAAATTATGTGAATGGAATACATCAGATATTTTAAAATTCTCTCTCTCTCTCTCTCTCTCTCTCTCTCTCTCTCTCTCTCTCTCTCTCTCTCTCTCTCTCTCTCTCTCTCTCTCTCTCTCTCCCTCTTACAAAGAATGCACAGATAGCTGCATCAACACCTACAAGGTCCATCTAAGCGTGGACTAAATGTCTTCTTAGACTCAGAAAGGTTAAGTTCAAGAAAGCATTTAAGTAGATATCTATATAAAGTTCCAAAAGCCGCATTCTATTTACATATAGGAGGAGGGCAATTTCAAGCTCAAGAATAGGGATCCATTTTATGAAACTTAGGAAGTACTTATATCACATCTTAGAAAATACACTACCTATGTGCATATTACCTGGAATAGCTTTCTCCAAAAAGAGAATTTCAGTTTTAATAAAGTGTTTCACAACAAAATATGTAAAGAGGATGTTTCAAAGTTTTGGCATTTACTGAATTTCTGTGGACCGCTAATGAAGGTGGGGTTTCTGGTCAAAATGATTTTGAAGGCTTCTCCTAGTAAAACGGTTCTCTAACAGAGTACACATAAAACAAATATTTAATCACGTTATTCTTTGCTATTAGTGCAATAATTGTGTATGAAGATCATTTGTAGTTTTTCTACATAATACATGGTATGTAAATAGATAAGGTATTGCACTCCACCCAAAAATTTGATACCGAAATTTCACTGGTAATACACGTGTTAGGGTCCTCTGTATAAAAAGGTCTGTGTTTCATTCACATGACTTTCTCTACATTTGTTACATTTCTGTAACAAATAATTGTTAAAAATCTTATTCTTCTATATACTTCATGCTAATTGAGATTAATATCAGCAGAAACGGTGTTATTGCTTGCTTTCTTGTAAGTAGAGGGGAAATAAGGGAAATAATGAATAGGCTAAAGCAATAGTCAAATTTTCCAAAAGTTGGTTGCAATGTGATTGAAATCTGTTTCTTTGCATGGCCAGGAGTTTGCAAATTCCCATTTGAGAAAAGTTTTAAGTATTTTAAACTGAAAACAATATCAAAGAGAGAGACTGCCCCCTTGGTCAGTGAGCTGTCACACGGAGGTCCTGGGTTCGATTCTCGGCTGGGGCGGTGAATTTTTCTTTAACCAGAATTATTCCCTATCCCCCATAGAGTCTGCAAGTATGAATGTGAGAGTAAATGTGCATATGTTTAGTAATATGAAATTGATTAACCTAATATTCTAAACCTACAGTTTCAAAAGTCAAAGCCCCTGATATGACCATTGAAGTTAAAGGAGACTATACAAATGAAAGAATTAAAAAACAAAAAATCAAAGAGTATCTTAGAAATGGTCAACTCCACAAAAACATTGTATATCACATAAATTGTTTAACAAGATCTACATTTTTGTATAGCAAGTATTTGTCTATCTTTTATGGTTTACCAGTTACCTATACGAAACTCAGCAAAATAGGTATATCCAGAATAAAGAGGTCTTCAGAGGATATTTCCATAAAATTCAAGATATGCATTTAATTTTCATGTAAACAGCTTTAATAAATGGTATTTTAATCAAAATCATTTTTTGAGGGAGAAAAGTTTTGAATTTTGTTTCTATGTAAAGAGTAGTCTGGGTGGGAGAATTTTCCTCGAAATCTTTGTGTTACAGCTTTGGAAGATACTAAACTTAAATATCAAGTTTGGGATTTTACCAACTTTTCATTATTTTTTGAGTTATGTTCACACAATCACTGACACACACGTACCTTTTTCTAAAAATGATTTTTATGGATTGATTTTATGGATGATTCTGAAACATGTATTTCCAGTGAAATCTCTGTATAGAATTTTTGAGTGGAGTGCGATTCCTTCTTCACCTATGTGCCATGCACTATATAGAGCAAGTAAAAAAAGGCATTTTTTGAAAAAGGCCTCTGTGTGTGTGTATGTGAACACGACGATATCTCAAAAACAAAGAATCTGTAAAATACCAATCTTGGTATTTAAGTTTAGTATCTTCCAAGGATCAACACAAAGATTTCAAAGAAAATGCCCCCACACCCAAACCTTTTACATGGAACATCTTTCATAATATGGATTTATTAACTGTTTAAGATATTTTCATGACAAACGAAATATATATCTTGAATAGCCTCTGAAGACCTCTTCATTCAGATGACTTTTGTATAACTAGTGAACCATTAGAGATGGACAACTTATTACATAAAAATGTAGATCTCGTTAGAACATACAATTTATACCATGTGCATAAGCTAGTTAAACTTTTCTCAAATTGTTGTTTTGTCTTCCCTTTTTTTACTCCTAGCAAGCAAAGGGAATGGAATTTCAATTGTTTCACATAGAGACCTGCTTTTAAAAGATTTGACTATTGCTTTAGACTGTGTATTCCCTTATTTACCTTCAACTTACAAAGAAGCAAGTAATAAGACCAATTCTGATATCTTTATTAGCACGTTGCAAATAAAAGAATAATGTTTTGTAAGAAACATTTGTTTGTGGAACAGCTAGAGAAAGTCATGTGAATGGAATACATCAGATTTTTATGTTAATAACACTGGGGCCTAGAGAGGTTTTCTGTTCTAGTTGCCACCAGAGCCTGGATAGTGCTGGGTGTGTTGCGCTCAGGGACCCATATCTTCTTTTAGATATGAACAAACATAACATGCAACCATTTAAGAAGCCATGCAGATTATTTTTATGCCTACAAAAGAATCTATTGCCCCCCCCCCCTCCACAGGAGCTGAATCAATGAGTTCAGGAATTAGGGGCCTAGTATGGTAAACACTACAGAGGTCACACACTAGCAGTTTACGTGCTAGTAAACATTTGTCCTCGTATTTTTGAACATCCTTCTTGGAGACATTTTGTACTTACAGTATCTTGTTCGTGATTTAATTTTCTGACATTTGTTAATGGAGATCATAAAATACATGGAGATCTTTCATTGACAACACCTCCTTTATTTGCAGGTGCTGTGAATCTTCCAAGAGTATCAAAATTTACAGCAATAATGTTTGACAAACTCAATGTACACATTACCGTATGAGTGTTATTCTAACAAAGTGAAGCAATAGATAATATTTCCCACATATCCATGAAGAAATATTGGCTGCATTTTGCTGATGAAAGAGTCACCAAGAATTTAAGAAGATGTAACATTTATGTGTGGGAGCTGCATGAAAAAGTAAAGACATGACATTTTTCTTTTTCTTTGATCCTTTTCATTCTAATTCTGAAAGGACCAATAATTAGTATGCTCCAACATGACAGTATAAATAATAAATTAATCATCTCTAGGAAACAGTTGTATGAAATATTTCAGTTTTTTCAACTGGCTATAATTATTTCCCTGAGAATTTACTTGCTGTTCAAGTAGGAGAAAGAGAATATTAAAATACTTCACACCTGCTATACTTTCACACCTGTAACGACATCCAGAATAAGAGAATAAGCTTAGCAGTTGAGTTTAGAGTACACTGCTTAGTTACACTTGTGCAATTAAGGTAACTATAAGATTTCCACTTGTAGGTAGCATTTGTTGTGATAGTGTTTCTTAAACTATTTATTGTGTTTCATCAAAATATCTTTATGCCAAATATGCAGAATGACTAAGAAGCTCTAGTAAAACAAATTACAGAATGTGTCTAATGAATCTTAAGAAATGGTTTTTAATACAGCATTAACATACACGTAGAGGAATTAGCAATGCTAACAAAATGAAAATAGATCAGACTATATTAACATAACAATTAATAATAATTTCTGGGTTGATTCTTTTTGTTTAAAATGTTAACTACAATTTCTTTTAATTTTTTTTTTTAATGACATGATATTAACACAAGAGGTCTGTCATTGAATTGTGTAAAAAGCCTACAAACTTTATATTGTTAAATGATAAATTTGCATCAGTCATTCATATTTTAGCAAAAATAATAATCATTAATCTCCTTGTAAAATGATGAAGATTTATGTTTTAACATAAAATATATTCAGAAGTATTATGAGGTTCTATTCAAAATAATATAGAAAAAGCCATATTTCTTATATTACAAAATAAACATGAATGTTTGATAAATGTATTATTATTATTACCATTATTATTATTATTATTATTATTATTATTATCATCATCATCATCTTCATATTTAGATGGTGCCCAAAGAGAGGCTTAATCTTCTGCAGGTGGAGATGTGGCTTCTGAAGGCTTCTGGAATCTTACCTTCAACTGATATCAGTATATGGAAAGCAGCACTTTACAGTTTGTATACTGCAACTTTGTTTCTCTGTTACATTCCTGCCCTGCTTGGTCAGTTTCTTGCTGTATACCGCTACAGGTAAAATGTCCATGTGAAGAAAAACTGAGAATTTGTTATGTAGATTTCACTGGAAATACATATTTTGAAGACCCTATAACCAACAAAAAAAAATATTCCATTAAAAAAAGTGTGTATGTGTGTGTGACAGACAGACACAGACAGACGGACAGAGACAGACAGACATACTGACAGACCGGCAGACAGACAGACAGACAGACAGAATGAGAATACATTAACTAAAAATGAAAAGTTAACATTTCGGTTCAGCATCCTTCAAGGATATGACATGCCAATTTTCAAGAAGCAATAGTATCTTCATTCCAAACTATTATTTAAATAAAAACATTTTTATTTTTTATACTCTCAGAACAGTTTTAATGATTTTGATTATAATACCTCATGTTTAACACATTTGCTTGACAAATAACATTTTCTATGAATAACCCATCAACTCCTCTTTATACTGAATGTCTTTTGTGTAATTGATAAAATACAAGAGTAAGACAAACTTTTACTCTACAATTTGTTAAAACACACAACTCATATTAAACAACATTGTTTTATGACTTTCGCCATTTCCAAGATATTCCTTGTTTGTTGGTTTGAATTTTCAAATGATTACATTTTATTCAATAGTAAGTTGCTTCCATTTTTTATTCTTGTGTCACAAAAAAATTATAGTATTTCAAAGCTATTAATAGCATTCCACTTTTTAAAAATCTGACTATCACTTTAACTTGCTGCATGTTCCTTATGCTTACAACAAAATATGCAAATATATAATAAAGGTGTATGTCGATTATCAAGAAGATAGAAGAATAAGAAGTAGAATAGTTTGTAGAATAGTGAGTAGAGAAAGACTTGTGACTTCAACTCATTAGATGTTTTAAAAATATTTATTATTATCATCTTAACTATTCAGTATTAAAACTTATTTTTCATAAAGTGATTGAAGTATGATACATATATAAATATACTTTCTTGTTGTATGTTAAAGTAACCACATTCATTGAAATTTTTAAGTAATCATTGATAAAAATCAAATTCTTTAATATTTATATTCTAGAGGAAGTGTGGAAATGTTAGTGGAGTTGACATACCAACTCTCAGGCACTGTAAACACATTTTCTCTGGGGACTGCACTGTATTTTAACAGAGCAAAATTCATACAGCTATTTAACTACTTAGAGGAAGGTTTTGTGGAACATATGGAACAAGTATGTCCAGCAGAGTGCAGGAATACTATAATTAAAAAATCTACAAAAAGAGCTTCTGCTCTTACCTGGACACTTATTGGTACAAATGGCTTCACATTAATATCATGGATCTTCGCACCTCCTTACTACAGGTAAGGTTTATAATGCTTCATAATTAACAGACAAAAATATTGCATCCTTTCTCATTATTGCTTATTTTCTCTACTATACACACACACACGCACGCACGCATGCACACACACACACACACACACTCACACACACATACACACATACACAATAGTTAGCAAATGTATTGGATTCCACCCAAAAATTTGATAGATTTTACCAGAAATACAAAAGCATTGTAGAAAAAAAAAGTATGTGTGTGTGTGTATGTGTGCGTGTATACAAATTTAAATGTCTAATAAATACCAAACTTGATGTTTAAGTTCAATACCTTCCAAAGATGAATGAAGAAAGAAAACAAGATTTTAAAGAAAATCCATCATCCCAAATTACCTTTCATCTTTTGTAAATTTGTTTTAAATGTTTGATTTTATTAAACTGGCTCAACCAGTTAATTAAAATACCATTTATTAAGGACTTACATGACAAATAAAATGTATATTTTAAATTTTGTAAGAATAGTACCGAGAGTAGGCACCATAGCAACACATATCTCACATTCAAGAAGTTGCAGGTTCTGTCCAATGAGTTTTTCATGGTTTTGTCGGACTGGCAAGTGAATGCTAAAGAGATTTGTCATCTAACACAATTTTAATTCCATCATTCCATTTCCTCCTCATCTTTCATATGTGCTTATAGGTATGTAATGTATGGAAGTGCAGGCAGATGATACAAATGCTTGCTCAATGGAAAGCATACACCCCATGAATACTAGAAGCTACCAGGTCAACAGGTCAATTGATTGCTTGGCAGCTCCACAGTGGAATGGCTCTTCGGCTTTGAGAATGTTAAAGGACTTCCAGACATTTTTGTGACCTTCTCTAGTTCTTCACTTTATCCCTTCCTCTGGGAGATGTTAGCCACAATAGATCTGGTCACAGTGCATGAGCTGTTTTCCTCTATTGTCTACCCTTTACCCTTTGTAGGAATCATCTGCAAAATGTTCTTTATTTGGAAGAACTTTTATATAAACATGTATAACTTACAAAATTTAGTAATAGTACTACACAAAAAATATAGATCTCTTAAATGCACAATTTATTTGAAATAACCTTTGTGTCATCAGCCATTTGTGAGATATCTTTTCTTAATGGTAGAATACTTTCTTTTAAAGTCCTGTTTCAGTTGCATCTCTTATTTGCATGGTAAGAGTATTGAATTTTAACTATAACATATAGCATCCAGTTGTTAAACAGTTGCCTATCCCTATTTCCTTTGTATCTATAATAAAATGTGTAATGTAACTACTTCTGCAAAGGTTTTTCTTGGTTAAAAGAAGTAGACCGAAAAATAAATGCTATATGAATAGTATTATACCCACTAATAATAATCAAAAGAGAGGAAAGAAACTCATGTGAACGTAACATAAGAGATCTTTTAAATAAATGTTATACAGAACCATATAAAATACTACCTATTTTATTTTTCATTATTGTTTATTATCTTCTTCCATGATAATAGAGACAAGGAGAGAGAAGTAAAAGCTAAAAGATTACTTCTTCATTACCACATAGTAATTAACAAAACACCATTGTCTACCTGCTTGATCATTGGGTTAAGAAAGTTTTGTACTATACATTTCCTGTATACAAATCCACTCCAATTACTTGCTTGGGTGGTGTTTATTAGATCTTAGCTACAGTCCATTACTTCTGAGAAACTAGGAACATTTAGGGAGAGGGACAAAATACTAAATATAAATTATATAGCATTGTACATTAAATGGAAAAAAAAATGTATAAATGAATAAGTTGTTATAATCAGATTTTTGTAATACTTATAAACTGAACATAAACATTAGAAATACGAATACAAAAATACAATTACATTTTTGTACTGTTTCTAAAGTAAAATAAATACTATAAATAAACAAAATCATACAACATCATTTTTGTATCCTTTACAAACCAAAATAAAACTATGAATAAATAGTAAAATATATATTAGTCTTACATGTTAAAAGAATTAATATACAATAATAATTTTTACTTTCTCTACACATACTATGCACATAGTGCATAGAGAAGGTTTTGCACTCCACCCAAAAATTCAACACCGAGATTTCAAGAAATAGACATTTAAAAGTCCCATGTATCCAAAAAAAGTATTTTCAGAAAAACGTCTGTGTGTGTGTGTGTGTGCGCGCGCGTGCATGTGTCAACCTGATAACTCAAAAAGGAAAAGTTGATAAAATACTAAACTTGGTATTTAAGTTTAATATCTTCCAGCGATGTGACACAAGATTTTGAGAAAAAATCCCCCCCACCCCAAACTATCCTTTATATGGAAAATTTTGATTTTCTCAAAAATGGCTGTAATGATTTTGATTAAAATATTGTATATTAATGATATTTATTAGGCAAATGCAATGTATATCTTGAATTTTCTGGGAATAGCCTCTAAAAAACTCTTTATCCTGAATGAATTTTTCTGAATTTTGCATAATTGGTAAACCATAAGAGACAGAGAGAATCTTACAAAAATGCAGATGACATTAAAACACACAATTTATGTCATACATTTTTTTCATGGAATTGATCATTTATGAGATATTTCTTGTAATTTGTTTTGGATTTAAAATACTTAAAAACTTTTTTCACATGGAAAGTTGTAAACTCCTGGTCCTGCATAGAAATGGATTTCATCTACATGGCAATCAGCTTTTAAAGTATTTGACTATCATTTTAGCCTAGGTATTCCCTTATTTACCTTCTACTTACACTGAAGTGACTTCCTATAAAGACAAATTATTGAAGATTGCGAAAAAAATTCCCCCTTTGAATTTAGATAGATGAATAAGCTTTTTGACACTAATTTGTTACAGAGAAGTAGAGAAAGATATGTAATTGTAACACATAAGATTTTTGTTTATATAACAACTATTTTTGCACCTTAAAATACATATAAAAACTACACAATGAAACCAACATATGGTATTAAAATAGAATACAACAGTTGTAAATAAAGAGACAAGAGGTATAGAAAATAAGCTAGCTTCTTTCATTCTCCTTGTGTTACTTGGATCATCTAGTAAGTGTTACTCTATGTGGTATAAAGGTAATATGCTAGCCTCTGGTTACAAAATTGTGGGTTCAAACAGGGTAGAGGATGATGGATATTTTTGGTTGTAAAAATCCTAAGCATGGCTTCCTTTAGATGGAAAGTAAATCTGGTCGCCCTTTGCCATAGATTTACATCACATAAAAGAACCTCAAGCCTGATAAAGAGGCCTCTGAACAAAATTAAGCAGTCTTTCACGTCTAGCATAGATTGGTATGCTGAGAAACATGACATTAAAAGAACATCCATTAATAAAAGCTTAATTTAATTTAATCTAGAATGCAATATTAATCACTTGAAAGTAGAATTCATAACAGGTAAATATTTCTTTAGATAATATAATAATTCAATACCTTGTTTCACTGGTCACATGAACAACAACACAAATGGCACTACTACTGTCTTACGTTACAAAAAATGGACAGCTACAATGCTCCATACACTTTTGGGTAGACTGATAGCATTTAGAAATGTGCATGTTTAAATCACTTTGTGATTTGCAACTTCTGTTTATCCAAATGCATAAAAATATTAGTAATGGGGCAGTTAGTAAATGACTGAGCCATGAGTTCATGGAATATACTCAATAAGGAGGAATTCTGTTTTTGCACAATAGATTTCACTGTCTTCACAAATTTCTCATTTGGCTAAAATACAAATGACTAGAAAGCCTTTTATGCATACACTTCCTCTGACTTTTTTTATTACCAAAAACCCTGACATGTTACACCCATATGACTTCCTCATCTACTCTTGAACAAACTTTCTTATAAATGCTTATTCAGGTTTGTTAAGATAAATATTTGCAGAAATTGTTTTATTAGATACTGCATTGTAGGTACAAGGGAATTAGGGAATTAGTAGGATTTAAATGATAATAAAATCTTTTAAGAGCAGGTCACTATGTGTTGATTACAAAATATATTTTATTTAAGTGGCCATGAGGGGGGAGGGGAAATAACAACTTCCAGTTGAGAAAAGTATAAGTACTTTAAAATTCAAACCAATATCTTAACTTCACAAAAATGTATTTGGCATAAATTTTGTACTTTAATGAAGTTTACATTGTTTGTATAGTAATACATTATTATCTCTTATAGTTTACGAGTTATGCATAGTCATTAAAAATGGAGAGAGCTTAAGAGGCTATTCCAGAAAATTCAAGATATGCATTTCATTTGTCATCAAATATCTTAACTATATTGTATTTTAATCAAAATTATTAGAACTATTTTTAAACAAATAAAACTGTTTGAAAAGTGTTTACATAAAACATTTGAAGTGGTGGAATCTTCTTGAAAATCTTTATGCACATCCTGAGAAGAGCTGAACTTAATGCTTAAAACTTAACCAAACTTTAAATCCTTTTTGGTTTTGAGTTGTACTGTCCAGTCACATACACTGACATATACAAACACATTCATAGACCTTTTTCTAAAAATGCTTTGTTAGGATTCAGGGAACCTCAAAATATATTTCCAATAAAATTTGATATTAAAATATTAAAATTGAGTAAAAATTAAAAACTCTTTAAAATCTCCAAAAAATCTTCTAAAGTTAAAAAAAAAAAAAAAATTTAAGAGAAGGATTGAATTGGATTACAAACACTTGCATCACTATCACTTGAAATAATTGATCTAAGAGTTTCTAATCTGTCTCAATATTCCTATTAAATTTAAATTCCAAATCACTGTTGTTACTTATGCAAATATTATATGAATTAAAAAAAATTGTTTTAATGTTAAGATTTTACTACAGTGGTGCTCTACTGTATGAAATACATCTTAATTATTTACTCAGTATTAAAGTTTTGGGTGGAATGTACTTCCCCTATTTGTTATATGTAGTAGGAAAGCAAAACATCTGATGTGTTCCATTTTAATGACTTTCTCTAGCTCTTCCACAAACAAATGTTCCTAACAAAAGATTATTCCTTAATCAACGTCAGGCTACTTGAAATAAATATTAGTGGTCTTTATTGTTTCCTTGTAAGTAAAAGGGAAATAAGGGAGTACACTAGGTTAAAGTGAGTCAAATCTCTTAAAATTATCACTATTGAAATTCAGTCACTAAACAATTGAAATTTGGTTTTCTTTTGAATTTTCAGGAGTAAAACAAAAGAGATGAAACTTCCTGCTTGAGAAAAGTTTAAGTTATAAAATTGATACCAATAACAGAGAACACCTCAGAAATGGTTAACTCTACAAAAATTGCCTGTACATAAATGTAAATGGCATTTTATTTATGGACGCTCTTTAACTGCTGTGGTTCTCAGCATCCCATTCTATACTGGGAGTGAAAGACTCTATCAGGCTTGAGGTTTTTTTAAAATCTACAACATTTTTGCCGTAAATCTACAACACGGGACCAACTGCTTTACTTCCTTTCCAAAGGAAGCCATGCTAAGGATTTTTACACCCGAAAAAATCCATCATCTTCCACCGGGTTTGAACCTGCGACCTTGGGTATATGAAGTCGGCATGGTAACCATTACTTCATGGAGGCTGTACAAAAATTGTGTGTTTTAATGACATCTACATTTTTTGTACAGTAAGTTTTTGTCTATATCTTATGGTTTACAAGTTATACTTAAGTCATCCAGAATGAATAGATTGAAATTTGTTTGTTTGTCATAGGGCATTTTAATCAAAATCATTTGAGCCATTTTTGAAAAAATCAAAATGTTCAAAAAATGTTCCATATATAGTTGGGATGGAAGATTTTCTTGTCACATCATTGGAAGATATGAACTTAAATACCAGGTTTGAATTATGCTGCATACGCACACACACATTTTTATAATAATGTTTTTTTTTAATTCAGTGCATCTCAAAACATGTATTTCTGGTGTAATCTTTTGTGTAAACTTTTTGGGTGGAGTACAATACTTCTCTATCTATTATGTGCATTCTACATACATGCTAGAGAAAATAAAAAGTATTACTTAATTACAGAAAAATACTGAAATTCTGGGAATAACAAAGGATGTAATTTTTTTCAGATACAATCTGCAGCTTAGCAATAGTACAGAAATAGCTGAAGAAGAAATTGAAGATTTCTGGCAGTACTTTACTTGGATATGTTGGTTACCTCCCAATGCCCTCGAGCATCCCATATATGATTACATATGGGTATACCAGGCATTTGTCATTTATGCGACGCTTGTTTTCTTTACATGCTACCTTACCTTAGGATCTGCTGTTCTTATTCATACAGCCACAAATTTTCAAATACTTACAGCAGCAATGGATTATATAAAAGCTGAAGATATGGAAAATGGCACTTTACAAGGTATTACTCCTGGAAATAAGTTTTATAAACAAAATGTAGTTTAGTTTACAAAACTCATGAGAACCAACTGAGCAGTGGCGGCTCATGCCAAATTATCTGCTGGGGCACAATTTAAAGATTTGCTAAAATTAGTGGATACTATCAGTGGAAATGCACTGCTTTTTATTTGTAGGTGAAGTCCATCCTTCAATCCTTTCTTTGCTTTGAGCTAATACTTTGATAACTCACTGGTTGAAGTCAGGAATTAAATGTAACATATTCTCACCAACTTGGCCCGTAACCGTTATATGTTTTATCATTTGTCACCAATATTATCAGCAAGTGTCCTGCTGCACTTGATACATAGCGGGTCTTTATAGCTGATGCATCTATGTACTAACGTTTAATGGATGCCTTCAATGCTACTCCACATGATCTTAATAACTTATGTATGTCAATTACAACATTCATAATGTTTCTTTTCATATACGAAGCTCCCATTTCTCTAAAAAAATTATAACTACTCTTAAGTAAGAAATTGTGATCACTATTAACTGTCTTAAGCATTTTCTTTATATCCAATTGTACACTTTACAAACCACTGTCTACTTTTCTTAACACAGTTCAGGTTTTTTCCTCTTAAGGCGAGTTTTAATACTGCATTTCTTTGAAAGCTGGTAACTGATACAGCAGCATATTATTCTGCAGTGAATTTCATCAAATTATTCACCAGCACATTCAGCTTGTTTCATTAACATGTGAAATGCATTCAAGGCACTTTTTTTTCATACTTATCAGTTTCTTCTTAAGGTGAGTTTTGTAACTCTCAGAACTCATTTTCATAATGCATCACTTATCACTTTTACAAGTAGGTGCCATTTTACTGCTTGTTGATATCCATAATTTCAATAACTATTCAATTATTGGTTAGTTGGCCTTTTTTGTTTTCAAATGAAACTTAAAATATAGAAGGTTAAGAAGGAAACAATCATAATTACTACTAACAGATTTTATATAACAGAAGTTATGAATCTATTTTGTCTGTAAATTTAGTTGCAAAGCATTGCTTCAATGCACTGTGTGATGGCATACAGGCTGATATATGTTGTCTTCTGCTTGGTTTACTAAGTACCTACATTATCTATTTTTACCGCATAAGCTTCTTTTATATATTTCATGTGAGAGGTTTATATATCAACTTTGTTTCAAGTAGGAAGCCTTCAAAACATATATTCATTTCTTGTTATTTAATCATATGCCTAAAGAGTTGTTTGGCTAAATATTTTTATTAGGGATTTGACTCAAACCTTAATTTTTACTTGTCAGTTCTTATTTTCTCTTTGCACATGCATGGCAAATGAACCACATAGGTCCGTGTGCCCTTAGAGAAGCTTTTGCTCTCAGTCTCATGTATACATCTACAACTAACTACATCTGAAAGTCTGAGTTCTTCTGTTTGTGCACACAGAATGACCACAAAATCATTTGTGTCCAAGAAATAGTCTGATAAATATTTCCAAAAGCCACCTTCACTACAACGTTGCAGTGCTCAAAGAATTCATAGTAGGTTTAATTTTGTGCAAAAGTTTGTTATAGATTATAACATTTTACTTGGTAATATAATTATTTTCCTAAACTTTTATAGGGAGGGCATGAGCCCTTGTGTCCCTTTAGGCTGGTTGCCACTGCAACTGAGATTGATATTCTGAGGCCTACCAAGAGTGCTGTGATATGTAAATTTTTGGGATCTTTCCATTTCATTTCATAAAAGAATAGAGGTGAACTTCTCCAATTTGTTTTCATGTAATAAAATTGAAGTATTTCACTTATATTCTAGTTAAGCATAAATCTTTCGTAAACAGAGAAGTTTAATGTGCTTCTCTATTGATGTTTTGTTATTAGCATTTACATGTTGTGAGACTTTAAATACATTTTGTTGTCTAGCTTAAAATCACTATTAATATGGCGATTTTGTGACAATGATGAGTACCTACTAGTACTTGGGATTAATCATCTGTAAACTACACCGCTTACAATTATTGGTAAATAGAAGTCATGATTCGGCAGCTACTTGCTCTTATCATCAGTTTTCATTTGACTACCATTATCCTTTGTGGTGGTTGACTTTGTCCTTTATGGTAAATGGGTAAGCTTCAGAACTGGTAGGTTGCTTGGCAAGATTTCAAAAAAGAAAATTCAGTTCTTGTTATTCCAGGTTTAGATATCTCCCAGACTGTATTTATAGTGTGTGCTGCGGACATTTTTGCAGAGGCTAATACACCATAAATAAACATTTAAAAATACTACATAAGAACACTCTGGAAAGACAAAGCTTACAGTTTGGAAAAATATCTACGTCTAGAAGAACAGGAACTGCATTTTCAGTTTTGTAACCATACCAGTCAACCTATGTAGGTATTAATCCAACCACTACCAAGGACAAGTATAACAACTAAGAAGGATGCCAGCGATTGACTGGGAACTGATAATGGGAGCTCCCAAAACATGTTTTCCATTTCCTCAATAATGATAAGCGGTATAGTCAACAAGGCATATATATGAAGTGATTTATAGGTACAGCAAAACTTTTAAATTATTTCATAAGTAATTTGAGTCAAATATGGACACTTTAGTTTCACTTAGTTTTTTTCCCTGGATGCATTTCAAAGTTCATCTTCATTGTCGGTGGGTGTTTGACTGGCTCCAGAAAATGAAGTTCTTATGTAACTTCAACCATGCTGGTATCTAGTTTCCTGGGAGTAATCTTAAGATATCATCTGCTGGTGGTATTTCCAAATTCATAATTATGTGTGCATATTTCCTAGTGTATCATTTACTAAATTGCTAGTTCTCTTCTAATGTTCACATGTTTAATAAGTTAGATATCTGGTTTGATCTGTTGTGGTGTCCAGAATTGATGTGATACTGCAGATTTTTCTGTTTGCTTGAGTTTCATGTTTCTGAGTGTTCTTTCAATATTGTTTGAAGCTTTCTCTTTTTCTGTCAAATGTAAATTTTGGGATAATCTTCACAGTTTATTTGAAAATGCCAGATTTTGATTTGTTTTGAGGTGCCAGCTCTATATTATGATCTTGGAATAGTAACAGAGTGACAAGAGCCTTCCCACATATATTCAAAGTTAGGGTGAGAAATGTGGATGACAGTTTTGCCATTATCCCTACAAAACTTGCAGATGACACTTTTAAGTTATTAAATGTACAGAGTCAAGCAATAAAATTCACTCTGGAAACAGAAAAAGAAGGTTGGCTATCAGTTTTGGACCTAAAAACATCAGACAAAAAAACAAAATAGAATTTGATATATACAGAAAACCCACACACACAAACAGCTACATCAAGAAAAACAAACTTCAACCCAAAATCACACCAATTTTTCACAGCCTAACACATAGATTAATATATACACTATTGGAAAAAGGAGAATATGAATGAGAATACCAATACATAAAAAAGGTTGCAGCAGAAAATGGTTTTGAAATAGAATTAGTGGGCAAACTAATATGAAAATACAAGAAACAAAAAAAGACATAGGAGCTAACCTAAATCTAAAATACAGTAAATTCATGTTCCACCCACAAAAAATAATATCATAATATAGAGCTGGTACCTTAAAACAAACACAACCTCAGGAACTTATTAAACCATCCATTAAAAGATAACATACCAAACAAGTCAAAATCTGCCATTTACCTAATTAACTATGAACATTGTCACAAAATTTACATTGGACAGACCAATAGAAAGTTTCAAACAAGATGAAAATACATGAAACTCAAGCAAACACAAATCTGCAGTATCACATCACTTCCGGAAATCACAACACAACTTCAAATCAGACATCGAACTTATTAAAACATGAAAACTATAATGGAACTAGCAATTTGAGAAAGGATACACATTAGGAAAAAAGCACACATAGTTATGAATTTTGAAATACCACTGGCAACATCAAAGAAACCAGATGGCAGCACAGATGAAATTATGATAGGAATTTTCCCTTCTGGAGCCAGTCAAACACCCTCTGACAATGAAGATGAAATCTTTGAAATGCATCCAGGGAAAAAAACTAAGTATCTAAGTGGAACTATAGTGTCCATATTTGACTCATTTAGAAAATAAATATAGTTTATTATTTATGTAATAAGTGATACAGTGTTACAAATGACTAATTAGTTAATTCCAATGAAAGTGTTGCTCTGGCCGGGAATGTCAATGCCAAAAGTTAGTTAAAATGTTTTGAAGGAGTTAATATTATGTCATCAACAAACATTTTTATTATTATAATTATTGCAGACACACACATACCACACACTCTTGCGCACACCCCACACCTCCACAGCCCCATACACACCAACACACACAGATACAGACACACACACACACAATGCTACTTCACTATTTGAACATTTTATAGGGCTTCTGGATTAGAAGGATGTTTAACTGCTAGACAAGAGGCAGTTAAGCTAATGCATAGAGTTGTAAAAAGAATGAACAAATTAAATAGAATCTATACTATAAATTATTAATTTCTAACAGCATTAAGGAAAGCTCATATTAAGGATGATAGTGTTATGAAAAGTTAAAATTCTATTTTCTACTACTCTGTTGTAATTAAAGGGTGTATTACATTCTATACCAAAAAGTTCTTGTGAGCTTTCACTGGGTTTGCACTTTGAGGTTCTCTAAATTTAAAACAAAAAGGTTTGTTTGTGTGTGTGTGTGTGCGCGCGTGCTTGTGTGCGTGCGTGCGAGCATGTGTGAACAGCATAACCCAAAAATAGAACTGGCATGTAAGTTTAGCACTTTCCAATGTTCCAACACAAAGATTTTCAAGAAAATTTCTCCACCACTAATTTACCCTGTACATGAGAAAATATTTGATATTTTTTATTTCACAAAAATTACTTACCAGAAAAAAAAAGACCCTATTTTTCAGATATTTGGATGGCTGCTAATATTACCTTGAATTTTCTGTGAGCAGCCTGTCAAGTGCCCTTTATTTGATTATACACATATTGTACAATGTTGATTCTCAGGGAATCCATTTTGGGTAAACATTTCAACTACCGCTACTTTTCTATCTATTTTAAACCATTTCTTATTAATACACCCTTTTCTCCAAACGTCAGTTCCTTTACATTTAAAAAAAATGTGTTCCATATCTTCATTTCCGCCACATATAGGACATTGGTTTTGTGGAATACCTTTCCTTAAACCTTTTAATCTCCATACTCCTGCTTTCAGCCATGCAATGAGCCCAGGGTTAGGGCTTAGATTTACTTGACAATTCATCTTCCCCGATAAGGGAAATCTCCTTGAAAATCTTATCCAGATAACACATCCTAATTGACATTCAAACTTGAGGCCTCACAAATGCAAGGCAGACATGTTACTCCTTTACTACACAGGCAGCCAAGATGTTATTATTGCTGCATCCAAGATGTTCTTGTTATTAATCCTCTGAAATGCCAACCAAAAATACACGTTTAAACAAAACATTTTATGTACAGTGCACATGTAAAAACTGTAATTGTAAAGATTACAGGAATAATCCCCACACCATAGATGAACTTAGTAGAATATAAAAACAGAATACATGAAAATTAGGAAAGATGAACTTATATGTGTGTGGATGGTAATTTCACCCAAAAATGCCAGGAATGTCTCAGTGCTGATGGACACCACTTTTAACACCACTTACAACACTATTACTTACTCATTGATGCAGGAGATTGGTCGTCTCCTTAGCGCGGTGGTAGTGTTGCTGCTTGCCAAGTGCCTGGGTTCGATTCCCAGTCTCAGCTTGGGGATTTTCACCTGCTGGGAGACCTAGACCGGGGTGCACTCAGCCTTGTGAGGTCCCTGGGGGCTAGTTGAGGAGCTACTTGATGGAGAAGTAGTAGCTCCAGGTCATGAGGACCACATTAACTGGCCGCGGGGGAGGGGGTGTTGAGGTGCTGACCAGGTCTCACCCTCCAATACTGCACCTCATGCATGAGTCCTGGACCGAGATGGGGGACGCAGTGGCCGGGCGGTAGGCCAAGGTTCCTTGTGAGCTGTCATGCCATGGAGTCATTATAATGCAGGAGATTTAGAATGGAAAACCACAGTTCACAGAGCATGCATATACTGAACAAATGTAGGTATACAAATATAATATTCTTCAATTTTATTGTATATTGTAGTAGTATTGTAATACTACTGTAGTATTACTGTACTACTGTATAGTAGTATTGTATTTTTTTTATGCCTTGTCCTTTATTAATTTATTATGGAATTACTCTTTGGGGAAATATTACAGAAACGGACACAAAAAAAAGTATTTACATAACAAAAAAAAAAAAGTATTCAGGATAATGGAGAAAGTAGATGAACAACATTCATGTAGACAAATTTTTAAAAATTAGAAGATTTTAATTGTTCCCTGCATGTTCCCTGCATGAATATATATATATATATATATAAGGAGCAAAAAACTTGCATGTATATATGTATATATATATGAAAGGAGCAAAAAACTAACACTGTACACAAGTATTGATTAAGAAACAATAATGAATATTTTAGATTGACACTGAGGGGTACTTTAAATAATCAAGACGTAATGGGTATGGGGAAACAATTATTTAATAAGTTACCCAAAGAAATTAAAAGTATTAAAAATAACAAGTGTATGTTAACATCTATAAAAAAGTATTTATTAGAGAATGATTTTTATAGCTTAGAAGAATTTAAATTAAGTAATACGAAGTAAACTAGTTATAAATATATATATATATATGTGTGTGTATTTTTGATGTGTCCTTTAACAATTGTATGTAAAGGATGAATAAAATGAGTTAATGCATTAATTATATTTTTTCAATTGTTCTTATACTATGCTGAGTACTTGTTTTTTCCTGCATTGTTTTTATTCTTTTGTTAAACTTTGTCAAGTCAGATAATCCCTTAATTAAGTACCTGAATTAAATAAATATATGTGAATGTTTCATTGGTGGAAAAGTTGTTTATATTTATCAGATTTGTTTATATTTCCACAGAAGTTTCCACTTCACATGCAGGCGAACACTTCCTACATAGGAATAAAAATGCAATTAAGATTCAAAGTGCTAGTATACAAAACAAAGAACTAAGAATTCAAGAGGTGAAGGAATCAACTACTCTAAAAGCAAATGATATGGAATCAGCCCTTATTAATTGGATCAAATATCACCAAGATCTTCTGGAGTAAGTTATATAAGTTTTCACAAACTATCTGGATGCAAACAAAAGCATGATTTATATATGAGGATGGATCCAAACGTGAAATAATGTAATGAAACTGAAACAAATTATTCTTTGCTATGAAATGTATAATCAGCATCGTTTTTCATAAAACCTTATTAGAACAACAAAAAATTATAATTATGCAAGTATATATTTTTATAATTTAATCTTAAAATACAGGCAAAATAGTAATCTTTAAACTCTTACTTTACAGTCACAAAATGAACTTTCAAAAGTGTGAGAAATTACTGAACAATTTGAAGCAGTAATGACAGATATCTTGAAAATGTCTCATGCCACAAAAATGTTATTGAAATAAATGTATATTTTGAAGTAATCTGCATTGTGTGTTAGTATGGTTTCAACATAACCTTTGACCACTTATTCAAAATTAAATAAAAATCCTTCCAAATGAAGGGGATTTCACAGGCTATAATTAGAATAATTAAGATATAAATATCATTTGATACTTAAATATCTTTAACATGTGGATTTTAGACTAAATTATTGGAGCCATTTTTTAGTAAACCAAAATTTTGAAAAATGTTCCATGTAAAAGGTAGTTAAAGATGAGGCGGATTTTCATAAAAATCTTTGTATCTAATCTTTGGAAGATAGTGAACTTAAATTCCACGTTTGGTATTTATCAGGTTTTTCATTTTTTTTTTCATAGTTAATGTGTGCTCTCCCCCCTCCCTCTTTCTCTTACTCTCTCTCACACCCATTCACCCATGCACACATGGACATTTTCTAAAATGGTTTATTTTAAATTCAGGGGCCTCAAAACATGTATTTCTGGTGAAATCTCATATTAACTTTTGGGTGGAGTACGATACTTTCCCTTCTTCATATGTATGGGTAAAGAAAGTAAAAGGTCTAAAGCAATTAATTTATCAATATCCAAAAATCTCCATCTAGGAAATGTGTCTTATGGAATATTGTATTAATTTTGGAAGTAACAAAGTAAAATGATAATACTAGTTAGCTTTTAGCCAAATGATATGGTTGGTCTGAAAGGCCAAATATTTAGTTCTAGTCAGATAAAACAGGCCTTAATAACCTAGTAGACGAATGCCCTAAAGCAACAACAACAACCACCACCGCCACTGCCACTGCCACCGCCACCACCACTGCCACCAGGTCAGATAAAACAACACTGGTAAACTCTTCTGATTCCTTATTCCCTTCTATCCATTCTTCAAACTACCTTGTCTCAGCTATGTATCTTTATTTTATATGTTTTATAACATAATACACACATAGATTGCTAAAACTGTTAATTGGTTTGTATATTAGCAAAACTGTAAAATTTAGAACATCATTTAAACTTAATTCTGTTCTATCAAGAGCTATATATTATTTTGTCAAGTTTAAGACTAAGTAGAAATTAAAACGATAAGGGGAAAAATGCAGAAAAAAAACAATTAAGTTGAATTAATATGTCTTAATAATATTTTATTCAGTTACAAGTATAAATTATTTTTTCAAACAGTAATTAGCAAGTTTACGATTATTATTATATATCCACAAACACCGGTTTTAAGAAAGTCTCTATTTTAAGTCCCATTCCTTAAACACTTTACAGACACATGTTTCTTCCAATTCCAATGTACAAACACTCAACTCGGAAAATCGTCATTGCATGAGATTGATAATTTAAATCCCATCAGGTACCGCAAAAAGTGACAATAAATGATAAGGTACCATATCTTAATACTCCAGTAATTGCATTTAATAGTAATAAACATTTATAAAAAGAACACGAATAAGAGATTTATTATCACAATATCCACAAATCACAATCCACATTATTAATTCAAACTAAATTTTAATGAAGATAATTGAGTTTTTACTTCATACAAAAATCTGATCTGCTCCATTCATATAACTTTCTCTGGCTTTCTATATACAACTATTCTTACAAAATATTATTTTATATCTACATCATGCTAATTGAGATAAATATAGGCAGAATTGATCTTATTTCTTGCTTCCTTGTAAGTAGAGGGGAAATAAGGGAATACATTTGTCTAAAGTGTTAGTCAAATCTTTTAAAAGCTGATTGCTATGTGAAACAATTGAGGTTTGGTTTGCTTTGCTTGGCTCTATTTGAGAAAAGTTGGGCAGTTTAAAATTGGAAGCAATAACAAGGAATATCTCAAAAATAGTCAATTCTACAAGAAAAAATTTATTTGAATAAATGAGAACTACTTTTTTTGTCTAGTAAGTGTCTATCTCTTACAGTTTAAACATTATGCAGAATCCTGCAAAACTAATCTGGAAAAAAGAGGCCTTCAGAGGCTATTCCCAGAAAATTACAAATAGACATTTTATTTGTGATGTAAATATCTTTAATATACAATATTTTAATCAAAATTGTTAGAGCGATTTTTGAGAAAAACAAAATTTTCATAAAGTATCCAGGTAAAGGGTGATTTGTGGTGGGGGATTTTCTTAAAAATCTTTGTGTAGCACCCTTGGAAGATACTAAACATAAATACTAAGTTTATATTTAACTGTCTTTCCTACTGTCCACAGAGAGAGAGAGAGAGAGAGAGAGAGAGAGAGAGAGAAAGAGACACATACACACCTTTTTTCTAAAACCACTATTTTGGACTCATGGGACCTCAAAACATATATTTCTGATGAAATCTCAAATTTTTGGGTGGAGTATGAAACCTTTTCTAGCTAATATTGCATTTGTAAAAATGATGTTCTCTTATTGTACTCTATTCTTTCACAGTTTCTGTGATGATTTGAATGAAGCATTCAGCCCCCTGCATTTCATTTTCTTCATTGTGAATTTGTCCTGTACATGTATGTCAGCGTTCCAGTTTGCAGTGGTGAGTATGTATGATTAAATCTAGCTAACTACATACATGTAGCATTTCTCTTTCAGGGTCGATAAATCAACACATATTAATAAGACATAAGACGTATGCAGAATACAATAATGTTTTAGATTAAATTTCAGAATGTTTCATTTATTTTTGAAATACAAAACTTTCATTATTCTAACATACTCTTTTTTATTTTTTTTTTAAATAAACTTAACCAGTTTAATATGAAAAGATTTGAAGTACAGCACACATCATTTTCTCTACTCCCTATTCATAAAATCCTTCTTCTCAAATAAGCCTTTAAAAATTTTGTTACTTGGTATAAGAATACAATAAACGACAATGATAGTAAAGTCTTTTAACATGACAGGGAGAGAGAGAGAGGGAGAGAGAGAGAGAGAGAGAGAGAGAGAGAAAGAAAGAAAAAAATTGGATAGGATAGGATGCATTTGGAGGGATTTGGCACAGAACCTTAGGTTACTGTACTTATATCCCACTAGGGGGCACCCCCAAGAAGGAGATAAGAGGATACACCGGGTGGCCAGAACCAGGAGCGACTTTACGTCAATGATAGGCTCCCTACAGTTTCCGGATTGAACAGATGGGCTGGTTATTCCCAGCAACCAGCTGAAATCGGGGGACAGAGATAGTCACTTTGAGCATCCTTTTTACTTGCCATGTCACACTGAGCACCATTGTCGATATTTGCAACTCTTATAGAAGCCAATGGGATGAAGGATAAATGAAAAGGCACTAGAAACAACATGGAGAGTTAGGAAATTTGGGGGATCAAAGAAACCTCCCTAGCATTTCCCTGGCATCCTGGGTAAACTGCAAAAAACTCAGACTTGCCACAACACACACACACAGACAACATGAAAATGTTCAGAAAATCCCCCACCCCAAACTATCCTTTATATGGAAACTTTTAAAAATATTTTAGTCCTTGTTATTGGTTTATTCAATTTTTCAATACTTATAGTATTCTCAAATGGAAAATCATTCATTTTACTTTCTACACATATTATGTTGTATTCCCCCAATTGTTTTGAGGTCCCTGAGTAAAAAAAAAAGTTAGTTGAATTTAGTATCTTCCAAGGATACAACACAAAAATTTTTGGGAAAATCCCCCATCACAAACTATCCTTTACATGGACATAGTTTTGAAATTTTTGATTTTCCCAAAAATGGCTCTAACGATTTAGATTAAAATATTTTACATTAAAGACTTTTAAATGGCAAATAAATATATATCTTCAATTTGTTGACATTCTCTGCATTCTGATGAATTTTATATAACTGGTAAATCATTAGAGATGGACAAAAAGAACAAAAAATATATATCTTATCCTGATATATGGTGGACTTTGAGACAGTGATGTGTTTTAACAATTAAAATTTAGTTGAGTCGATTTTGTAACACTACATCACTTACTTTTTTATTTCGGAAAACATGTTTCAGAAGCCATGTGCTTCCATTGTCAATTCCTTTTGTCGACTCCTTTTGTCGACAAAAGGAATTGACAATGGAAGCACATGGCTTCTGAAACATGTTTTCCGAAATAAAAAAGTAAGTGATGTAGTGTTACAAAATCGAAAATTCCATTGTCAATTCCTTTTGTCGACTCCTTTTGTCGACAAAAGGAATTGACAATGGAAGCACATGGCCTCTGAAACATGTTTTCCGAAATAAAAAAGTAAGTGATGTAGTGTTACAAAATCGACTCAACTAAATTTTAATATATATCTTGTTAAAACGTAGCATTTATGCTCATTACATTTTTGTTGTGCAACTTCTGAGATATTTCTTGTTATTGGTTTTAATTTTAAAATACTTTTACTTTCTCAGACATACATCATCCATGTTTCTTTTATTTTACTCCTGTTCATCAGACAGAACCAAATTTCATTGATAATCTCATAACAGCAGCATTTAAACATTTGATTATTGCTTTAGTCTAGTGTATTTCCTTAGTCCCTTTCTACTGATAAGGAATTATGTAATATGACCATTCTGCTAATGTTTAACTCAATTAGCATGAAGTAGAAGAATAATCTTTTGCAAGATGTTTGTTTGCAGAAAAGATAGAGAAAATCATGTGAGTGGAACACATCAGATTTTTTTTCTCCTGATCAAGCAAAGAGAACAGAATATAAAAGCATCACATAGTGATCAGCTCTTAGAAATTTGACTATTTCTTAAGCCTTCTATATTTTCCTTTTCTCATTAAGAACTAAAGGAAATATACAATAAAACATTTCTTTAAATGTTTACCTTGATTAGCATGAATCATATAGAATAATAAGCTTTGTAAGAACAGCTTATTGAAGAATGGTTAGAGAAAATCATGTAAATGTATCAATATTGACATTTTTAGAACTCGTTATGATAATAATTTGTCTAAACAGGTTTCAGCCTTTATATTTCTTCTTTTAATTTTTAGTGGCTGTATTGTATATATTAATGACTACACTTATTTGCAAGATAGTGTAACTTTGTAAACTACATCTTAGACGAAGATGAACAAATAATTTTTATAACATCATGTCATAAAGGACGAGGCAAAGCAAACATTGAAAAACAGAGCCTTTTTTGGTCTTTTGTACAAACCATTAACACACTAGTAAATAGAAAATTCAAAAGTAATTCAGTAATTGGCTCTGCTTTTTAAATTTGTGGATGTCGCAAGTGATCTGCTTTACCACTACATTTAGAAAAATATCAAATTATTATTTTTGTATTGCTGTTGCATTATTATGAACATTTCAAATTTTGAATTAAAACAGTAATTATAAATTTTTAAATGTAAAAAGAAGCTAGTAACAGTGAAGAATAACACAAATATTAATATAAAAATAATAATTGCAACCAATCTTCACTTATCTTTTGGAATCCTTGCCTGGACTAGTTTCGCAACGATTTCATTGCATTATCAACATATCCTTTTGGTCTCTTTTTTGATGTTGTTTATTTATACTGTTATGGTTACTGCTACTAGGTGGATTGTGTACTAATGCATTGCTAACTACTGGAATCAAAACAAATTTGGTAAGAGTGTCAATTGGAGGTATATCAAAATTCATTGCATGATTTCTATACTTTAATATAAATATTTTCTCCCAAACCATTAAATCTATGGGCCCATTTAAGTGTTTTAATAATTTAACATCTGGATTTATTTCATGATTAAATTTCCAAAAATGTTCTGCTACAGCTGATTTATCAATTTGTTTGTATTTAATATTCCTAAAGTGTTCTTTTACTCTGGTTTCCAAATGACGTTTAGTCTTACCAATATAAACAAGGTCACAATTTAAACAGTTTAATTGATAAATGCCAGATTTTTTATTTTTTGAAATTTCATCCTTTTTAGAAAAGCCTAACAAATTTTTTATACTATATTTATTTTGAGGAACCAATATTATGCCATGCTCTTTGAAAATATTTGTGAATTTTTTATTTGCCCAAGGGTGATAAGTAAATTTTTTAAAAATGTAATTATCTTTTATTTTCTTAAGCGTAGAAATATCTTTAATAGCTTTTTGATATTTAAACTTCTCAATTTTTTTATTTATAAAATCAGTATTAAAACCATTAATTAAAGCAGTGTTAATAATGTGTTTATATTCTTTATAGAATTCATCTTTATTAAGGGGTAAATTAATTAACCTATAAATTAAACTATTAAAAACAGCAAATTTATGTGAAAAAGGGTTAAAGCCATTATTTTTTATATAATTATCAGTGTGGGTTTGCTTTCTGTATATTCCAAAATTCAATTTATTGTCTTTTTTTATTATTTTTAAATCCAGGAAAGGGAGATAACCATCACTTTCAGTTTCTAATGTGAATTTTATAGCCTTATCTTGTAAATTTAAAAGTTTTAAAGCATCATTTACATGTTTATCAGGAACAATAGCAAATATATCATCTACATATCTATACCAAGTTTTAAAAATTAGAGGGAATGCTTTAGTGACCTGTATTTCAAAATAGCTCATGAAAAGATCAGCAAGAAAAGGTGAAAGTGGACTACCCATTGCTAAACCAGAAGTTTGTTGATAGAATTTGTCATTAAAGCTGAAAAAATTTTGATCCAAACAAAGATTAGTAAGGATAACAAAATCATTTATTAAATTTTCATTCAGTTCTATAGAACTTAACCATTTTTTTAAAAATGTCAAAAGTTTTTCTCTAGGAATGCTTGGAAACAAAGCAGTTACATCAAAAGAAACAAGTTTATCATTAGTAGACAATGTAATATTGCTGATCCTTTCAACTAGCTCAAAAGAATTTTTAATACTTAAACTCTCAAATTTTTCAAAATTAGTGAATTTTTTATTTAACCATTTAGCTAGGCTGTAAGTAGGTGAATTTATGCAATTTACAATAGGTCTCATTTTATTTCCAGGTTTATGAATTTTGGGAAGAGCATATATTCTGGGTAAAATTGGATTACTGATTTTTATAAAAATTGATAATATTGGTTTATAATATTATAATATTTTATAATATTGGCATGGCATAATATTGGTTCCTCAAAATAAATATAGTATAAAAAATTTGTTAGGCTTTTCTAAAAAGGATGAAATTTCAAAAAATAAAAAATCTGGCATTTATCAATTAAACTGTTTAAATTGTGACCTTGTTTATATTGGTAAGACTAAACGTCATTCGGAAACCAGAGTAAAAGAACACTTTAGGAATATTAAATACAAACAAATTGATAAATCAGCTGTAGCAGAACATTTTTGGAAATTTAATCATGAAATAAATCCAGATGTTAAATTATTAAAACACTTAAATGGGCCCATAGATTTAATGGTTTGGGAGAAAATATTTATATTAAAGTATAGAAATCATGCAATGAATTTTGATATACCTCCAATTGACACTCTTACCAAATTTGTTTTGATTCCAGTAGTTAGCAATGCATTAGTACACAATCCACCTAGTAGCAGTAACCATAACAGTATAAATAAACAACATCAAAAAAGAGACCAAAAGGATATGTTGATAATGCAATGAAATCGTTGCGAAACTAGTCCAGGCAAGGATTCCAAAAGATAAGTGAAGATTGGTTGCAATTATTATTTTTATATTAATATTAGTAATTATAAATGCTTAATTAAATGTTTGTTCACAGGGTTCTGCTGGCCATAAAGGGCTTAAATTCTTTGCTGCAAGTGTAAATGCATGGGTGCCTCTGTTGATCATATGCCTGCATGGAGAACACTTAACAACACAGGTATTGATTCTTTAAGCATATTCCAACAGTGAATAAATGAATCAATCACTCTTCTGCTGTATATTCTGTGTATTAAAAATGCTTTCAGGCATGGAATGATGTGGAATAGAATTGCTTTAAAAGTGCGTGTTTTGCATACTGAACATACAAACTGAATGTAGAACCTGCTATATGTTATCCTTAATTTCTTGTAGTTTCCCAATTTCTATTATAAATCAATTTTACTCATAAGAACACTTAGTAGTGAAATCAACCTAAGCCATTCTTAATAACTTCACTCACAGCCTATATTATTTGTCCTCATATTGAAGGACAATAATTTCTTTCAAAAAATGTTAACTCTTTTCACCTGAATTACTATTGTGCTTCTTCATCTCACTCCACAATTTTATCAGTGAAATTAACCTCTCTCAGATCAGTTTTCTTGAATATTAAAATTTTCAGAGCTGAAGGGACCAAGTTTTACATACTCTATCACATACAAAGTACATAGAGGGGGAAGGTATTGATACCAAGAGTTCACCAGAAATACATGTTTGGAGGACCCCTGAATAAAACATGTGTTAAATCCAAACTTGGTATTTAAGTTCAGGATCTTCTAAACATGTGATACAAAGATTTTCAGAAAATTCCCCTTACTCCAAAAATGTAAATGGCATTTTATTTATGGACACTCTTTAACTACTGTGGTTCTCAGCATCCCATTCTAAATTGGGCATGAAAGACCACTTAATTTTGCTCAGAGGCCTCTCTATCAGGCTTGAGGTTCTTTTATGTGCCGTAAATCTATGATACGGGACCAACAGTTTTACTTCCCTTCTGAAGGAAGCCATGCTAAGGATTTTTACTCCCGAAAAAATCCATCGTCCTCTGCCGGGTTTGAACCCGCAACCTTGGGTATATGAAGTCAGCATGGTAATCATTATACCACGGAGGGCGACATTCCCCTTACTCCAAACTACTCTTTCATGCAACATTTTTGAAAGCTTTTGATTTTCTCAATAATGACATTATTTTGATTAAAATACTATATATGTTTCAGATAATTTCATGAAAAATGAATTGTATGTCCTTAATTTTCTGTCTCTGAAGTCCTCTTCATTCTGAATAACTTTTGCATAACCTAAACCATAAGAAATAGACAAAATCTTGCTACACAAAACATGTAGATTTGTTAATGTAGATAATTTATGTAAAATAAACTTATTGTGCTGTTAACCATTTCTAAAATATTCTTTTATTGCTTTAAATTTTCCAATACTTATACTTTTCTCAAAAGGGAAATACCCAATATCTTCTTTTTTTCTTTCTTCTCTTTTGGTCATACAAAGAGGATGAAATTTCAAAGCCATTACAAGTGATCCCGCTCTTAAAAGATTTGACTATAGCTGCATTATCCCGCTGATCTCCTTGTACATACCTAGCAGAAAATATCAAATAAGGCAATGTGTGCAAATGCATGTCTTGATTAACATGAAGTAAAATTAAATTAAATTAAATTTATTTATGAACCTCTTTAACTATTATACTTCTCAATCTCATTCTATGTTGAGTGTGAAAGACTAACTTATTTTTCCTCAGAGGCCTCTTTAACAGGCTTGAGGTTATGTTACATGCCATACTATTTTGACACAGAACAGCTTTGCTTCTCTTTTGAAGGGAACTGAGCTAAGGATTTTTATGTCTGAAAAAATCCATTGCTCTCTGCCAGGTTTGAATCCACATTCTTGGGAAGCTTGCATATTACCCCTCAATCATGGAGAATGACTCAACATGAAGTATGTGTAATGATTAAATGCATAAAAAAAGCTTGGTGTGGGTGCAGGACATCAGATTTTTTTCTCCTAAATGTTCCGCAATATGGGAGTATCCATCACTAACAGCCTTTTGTTATTTTCCCTCTGCAAGTTTTCTCAAAAGATTCAGTAGGAATATTAAGTCATTCTACAATCTTTAATGAATGTGAACAGCAAGACAGACAGCAAGAATAGATGCTTATGTGTCTTCTGTACTTTATTGTTAATTAAACCTATGCATTAGGTTTAATAGCAAAGCCTTCATGGCTTCAATTCAACCACAAAAATTTTAATATCATAGTGTAATGATTTATAAAATGAAAAGAGTTGGGATGACTCTGTTTATATTTATTTGCAATAAAAATTCAGAAGAAATTTGCAATAAAAACTATACCTGTATGGTATATTTTATATTCTTTATGCCTGAATAATTTCAGATTATAAATTGCTTTATAACAAATTAAGTATATGTTTTCAGCAGGTGAAGTGTTTACTTCCAACTCTATCAGTTTATTTTTATTGAGTAGAGCTATTAAAACTATCATATTGTTTTTTTATATTGTTTTCAAAAGCTTGCTCATTTATACATTTTTCCCTTCCATAATATTTCCTACAGCAACAGGAATCAAATATGGATTAGAGATGTACTAATCATATTTTAATAATTGGATGAATCTTCTCTAGTTTGATTGATGTAATTGAGGTAATATGAAAAATCTGATGTGGATATTTCTAACACTTTTAGTAAAACTACAATTGGACAATGTTGTATGATTGATATTGTAATTTCAATTTTTTTTTCCAGAGTAATGCTTTATATAATGCAGTGTGTGGCTCTCAGTGGTATAATCAATCACCAAACTTCAAGAGGATGATACAAATGATAATCACAGTCTCACAAAAGCCTCTATATTTCACAGCCAGCAAATTCTATACTGTGTCTTTAGAAGCTTTTGGTCAGGTAGGTGTTAATTTACCATTTATAAAATTTAGAAATTTTAAAATCAAGTTTTAGCTAATTACTGTAATTGCTTCAAAATTATGGGTAGAATGCTTTTAGGATTTTTTATAATCACAAATGTTACCAGTGCTTCCATATTAATTCTGCTGCTACCAATAAAAATATAACTTATATTTATCACTATTACTACATCTATTATTATGTGGTCTAAAATTAAAATTTATTCTGGCTCTAATATTTTCTGTTACCCTAAGAAATGATTCTTTAAAAATAGCTATCTATAAAAACTGAAAAATTAATCATTTTATATGTTTTTTTTTTATTTAGCTGCAATTATTCTTTTCACACTCTATTTCAGATAAAAGGGCACATTTTCAGCTCCTCTTAGATATTTTTATGTATCAAGTGATAGAGTATTCTAATGTAAAATGATTGGATGTATTCCATTTGCTTTCTTGCTTACCAGCATGTGCTTACAGATGACATCTTGAGAGCTAAACAGCTAGTGATTCTTATTCATTACAGAGATTTGTTCTTGACATAGAACACAAGTTTCAAAACCCCTATTTTATAAAGTGTACTGTTAGCAGACTAAAAGTTCCCACAGATTCATGTCTAAGATGTTTGCTGATTATGAAGGACTTACATCTTGTGCAAGATACAGAAAACAGGGAAAACATTTAGGGGAAGTTTCAGAATAAAAATTAAATTTCTCTATTTTTGTCAAATTCTTTAAGTTTCTCTATATAACTGTGAATAACAATATCTTAATGGGCTGCCTCCGTGGTCGAGTGATCAGCGAGCTGACTTCTCACCCGGAGCTCCTGGGTTAGATTCCTGGCTGGGGCAGGGAATTTTTCTTTAACCAGAATTATTCCCTATCCCTCACAGAGTCTGGAAGTATGTATGTGAGAGTGAATGTCTGCATGTTTCAGGAAACAAAATGGTTTAAACCCAACGTAAACCTACAGACAACGAATTGTTTCTAATTTGAAACTCCCAATATGACCTTAGATGTTAAGGGGGCTATAAAAAAAAAAAAAAAAATGTGCAAGTTAAAGTTTTACTGTAGTAATACCAGAGTAGGCAAATGGTATGTCAGTTTTGAAAAGCATATATACTCTAATAATTATATTTCATTAAATAAAAAAGATTAATAAATTCCCTTATTAACTTTAATACTTAACTAAACCCTTAAAAGAAAATTTTTAATCCTAAATATAAAAATAAAAAATTTAATGATAAAGGTAAAAATCTCTTTCATGCTAAATATATTAACTTATCATATCGATATCGAGGTAAAGTGCCCCGTACTCATACATATAAAAAAGCAATAAAAATCAATTTTAAATAAAACATAAAAGAATTTAAATTAGACCCAAGAAAAATAACACATATTAATATTCTTATAAATAAAATTCTAGAATATTCTCTTAAAAAAATTAAGGCAAAACCACCTCTACCATATTCAACATTAAATCCTGATACTAATTCAGATTCCCCTTCAGCAAAATCAAATGGTCTACGATTAGTTTCAGCAAGACAAGAAACAAATCATACATTACATAAAGGTAAACATAAAAAAAGAAATCATATACCCATTTGATAATAAAAAAAATCTAATAAAGAATATCTTCTAATTAAAAAAATAAATGACAATAAAATTAAAGCTAGTCTTACTTCATAAGAAATAGTTTGTGCTACTGCACGTAAACCCCCCAATAACGCATAACTAGAATTAGAAGATCAACCAGCTAATATTACTGAATATACTCCTATACTTGTACAAACCAAAAAAAAAAAATAATCCCAAATTAAAAGTATATAATCCTCTTATATAAGGTATTAAACTTCATAAAATTAAAGATAAAAATAAAGAAAAAATAGGACAAATATAATATAATAAATAATTAGATACTAAAGGATTCATGTGTTCCTTACAAAATAATTTAATAGCATCACTAAAAGGTTGTAAAATTCCTATAAATCCTACTTTATTAGGTCCTTTACGAAGATGAATATATCCTAATACCCTACGCTCTAATAAAGTAAAAAAAGCTACACCAACTATAACAAAAATAATTAAAATTAAACCTACTAAAATTAATATTAATAACTCCTTTATCATTTACTACTTATGATTATTTATCATATTTACAGATTCTAAATCTGTTACACTCTGCTCTGCCAAAATAGTCAGATTAATAAAATTCAATTTTAATTAAAATTATTTTAAATATCTGGTCCTCTCGTACTAAGATATATAATATTATTAAAGATAGAAACCAACCTGGCTCACGCCGGTTTAAACTCAGATCATGTAAGATTTTAAAGGTCGAACAGACCTAGTTTATGAACATCTACACCCATAACTAATCTTAATCCAACATCGAGGTCACAATCTTCCCTTTCAATAAGAACTCTTAAAAAAAATTATGCTGTTATCCCTAAGGTAATTTAATCTTTTAATCATTATCAATGGATCATTCAACTAATCACTATATTAAATCTTAAAAAGAGTTCTACTTATCTTTTAATCACCCCAATCAAATAAATTTTACAATAATTTTAATTATTTATTAACCCAAATAATTTATACATTTATTAAACTCTATAGGGTCTTCTCGTCCCTTAATAACATTTAAGTCTTTTTACTTAAAATCTAAATTCAACTTAATAAACATAAAACAGAATTCACCTCATTCAACCATTCATACAAGCCTTCAATTAAAAGACTAATGATTATGCTACCTTCGCACAGTCAATATACCGCGGCCCTTCAAAAATTTTCAGTGGGCAGGTTAGATCTCTTAAATATATCAAGAAACCACGTTTTTAATAAACAGGTGAGCAAATATTTGCCTAATTCTTTATATTTATATATAAAAAATTCATCATAATATAAATTTAAATATTTTACTAATTAAATCATTTTTTCCAAAACTATAAAATTTTATCTAACATTTTAATAAAAAATTAAATAAAAATTAAAAATTAAAATAAAATAAGAATTAAATTTTAACATCCTTAAAATAATAACAAATTCTAAATTCACATAATCCTAATATAAAAATTTTATTATAATCTTATTTTTTAAAAAGCTATTCCCCTATAAAATTAGAAATATTTTATATTCTAATAATTAAATAAAAAATAACTAAAATATTTCCCGAATTAAATTCGTTTATTAAAAAACTAGATATCCTTAAAAACGACAAACATTTCATTACCAATAAAGCATTATTAATATTTATAAAACAATAACTAAAATACTAAATTAAATCTCTTAAATTCGAGACAAAAAAAATCAATAATTTATTTTAATATACTCTGATACACAAGATACAATTAATAAAATTACCTTCAATTAATTATATTATCACCTTTTGATTTCCTTCACAGTATTAATTCACTATAGTAAAAATAATTTTATCAATTTATCCTACAAAAACATAAATTTATTTAATTTAAATATATAAAATAACTTAATAATTAAACAATTCTATTAATTTCAGATTACATCGAATTGCACGATTAACAGCTTCAGTGTAAATGAAAATCTTAACTTTAAGTTTAATCTGAAAATTCATTCTAGGTACATCTTCCGATACACCTACTTTGTTACGACTTATCTCGTCTTATAACGAGAGTGACGGGCGATGTGTACACATTATAGAGCTATGATCATTTTATTAATCTTCATAAAATTACAATTAAATCCACCTTCAAATTATATTTTCAATAATAATCCATATCATAAATAAAATTTATTGTAATCCATTATTCAACTTACATATAACTGCACCTTGACTTGAAATATTAATTAATAATATTTCCAGAAAATTACCTGAAAGTATTTTCTTAAACAGCGGTATACAAAAACTTAACATAAGTAAGGTTCAACGTGGATTATCGATTACATAACAGATTCCTCTAAATAGACTATAAAACCGTCAAATTCTTTAAGTTTTAAGATCATATCTATTAATACTCTAGTATAAAAATTTACAATAAAAATAATAGGGTATCTAATCCTAGTTTATATCTCTAATTTCATAAAATCATACTATTAATAATCATATAACACCTCAAAATAATATAAATTTCACCTTAAATTATCCCAATTATTATATTAAAAATAATATTAATTACTTAAGAACCAATAATGCTCATTTGATTTTGTTGTATAACCGCGGATGCTGGCACAACCTTTACCAAACCTTAAAATAATACATTTACTAAATCTAAACTAATTTAATATCAATAAAATTATCTACTGCTACACACTTAATAATTTTAAATCCCTTCTAGAAATTTCAAAATACACAAATTCACATATAGATTATAGTAATAATGAACAAATTTAAGCAAGAATAAAACTCTTCTTTTCCCTTTTCAATAAGAGAGAGGTGAATTGGATCAGTAAGAGAGAGGTGAATTGGATCAGTAAGAGAGAGGTGAATTGGATCAGTAAGAGAGAGGTGAATTGGATCAGTAAGAGAGAGGTGAATTGGATCAGTAAGAGAGAGGTGAATTAAGTAAAAATAAACAAAGGCCTTCCCTACCTAAAAAAGAATTTTTGCCCAAAATTCAAACTTTTAAGAATAAGGAAAAACATTGGTCCTATTTATATACTTTTAGTTATTTTTATACTCATAGATTCCATTTTTTTTTTTACCCTCTTAAAAAATGGAATCTATGAGTATAAAAATATACTGTAAGTATATATAATAAGAATTTAATATATATATATTTATCTTATTAGAATTAATAAATAATATTGGAATACACATCTTATGTATTTATTATTCTAACCCTTTTTTATTCCCCATTTAGGTTATTATACTTTGTATAAATAAAGGTGTTAATTTATACGAAGAATGTAAATAAATCTTTCTTGATAAGATCTTAATATAAATAAAATAAATATATACTATTAAGTTATTATTATACTATGAGTGCAACTCTTACTGAAGCATGCCTTCAATAAAAAAAAATATTAATAATAATATAAAATATACCAATGAATTTAAAATTTCCTAAAAAGAAAGAAAGTTTTATCTATAAAAATAGTAAAATGCCTGACTTAAAAGGATTATCGTGATAGGATAAATAATGTAATTTTATTACTTTTGCTAAATTGCTGACCATAATCTATAATTTTACATTTAACAGAATTAAACTGTAATCTTAAAATATCAAAAATTTTTGTGCACCTTACACCAAAATGTAGAAAAGTAAGCTAATTTAAGCTAATGGGTTCATACCCCATCTATAGAGTTAATCTCTCTTTTCTAATGCCCAATAATTCAACTAAAATCCTCTTTTTAAGAACCTTAATTAGAGGTGTATTAATTTCACTTTGTGCCAATTCATGAATAGGAGCATGAATAGGTCTAGAAATTAATTTACTCTCCTTCATTCCTTTGCTATCTTCCAACAAAAACATATATTCTACCGAAGCTTCATTAAAATATTTTTTAATTCAAGCTATCGCATCCTCATCTTTATTATTTCTGATTCTCTTAAAAACTAACCTTAATGAAATATTTTATTTTATAAAAAATAGAACATGAAATAATCTCATTATAATTCCCCTTTTAATAAAAATTGCGTGTGCACCTTTTCACTGATGATTACCTTCAGTAGTAGAAGGACTTTCATGAATAAACTGTTTCATTATCCTATCAATTCAAAAAATTGCCCCATTAATGTTAATTTCCTATATACTAATCAATAATTATTATATTCAAATTATAATTATCCTTTCTGCATTTATTGGGGCAAATGGAGGATTTAATCAAATTTCCATCCGAAAAATCTTATCCTTCTCATCAATTAATCATATTGGTTGAATGTTAACTACCATAATTATAGGTATAAATTTATGATTAACCTATTTCCTCATCTACACTATTAATATCACCTCCATTATTTTCTTAACAAATATAAGTAATATATCCTACATTTCACAAAGATTTAATTCACTAAACCATAAAAAAATCATCAAATTCACATTCTTTATTTCGATATTATCTTTAGGTGGTCTACCACCCTTTTTAGGTTTTTTCCCAAAATGAATTGCAATTCAATTTATAACTCAAAATTTAATAATTTTTACATCTACTGTTCTCATCATATCCTCTTTAATTACTCTTTTCTACTATATACGAATAATATACACAACATTAATAATTACCAATACAGAAATCATTTGAACCACTTTAATTCAACAAAAAAATTTTTGCCCAAAAACAATTATATTCTCACTATATACACTATTTTTAGGGATATTAGCCAGCACTTTAATTTTATTGATATATTAAAGATTTTAAGTTAAAAAAACTAATATCCTTCAAAGTTATAAATAAAGAAAATTATCTTTAAGTCTTAGTACAATTAATACACCACTAGAATTGCATTCTAATATCATTTTATGAATATAAAACCTATAAACTGGTAAAAGAGAAAAATTCTCCTTAATAAATTTACAATCTATCACCTATAATCTCAGCCATTTTACCTTGCAACGGTGATTATTTTCAACCAACCATAAAGACATCGGAACATTATACTTTATTTTTGGTGCATGAGCAGGAATACTAGGGACATCTTTAAGAATCTTAATTCGAACTGAATTAGGTCAACCTGGATCTTTAATTGGAGATGATCAAATTTACAATGTAATTGTAACTGCACATGCTTTTATCATAATTTTCTTTATAGTAATACCCATTATAATTGGAGGATTTGGTAATTGATTAGTACCTTTAATATTAGGAGCACCAGACATAGCATTTCCTCGAATAAATAATATGTTTTTGACTTTTACCTCCTTCAATTATTTTATTAATTATCAGAAGAACTGTTGAAAGAGGAGCAGGTACAGGATGAACAGTATATCCTCCTCTTTCAGCCAGTATTGCCCATGCTGGGCCTGCAGTAGATTTAACTATTTTTTCTTTACATCTTGCAGGAATATCTAGAATTATAGGAGCAGTAAATTTTATTACGACTATAATTAACATAAAACCAACTTATATAAATCAAGCACAAATACCATTATTCGTTTGATCAGTTGGTATTACCGCACTTTTACTCTTATTATCCTTACCAGTTTTAGCTGGAGCTATTACTATACTATTAACTGATCGAAACTTAAATACTTCTTTCTTTGATCCAGCAGGAGGTGGTGATCCTATTTTATATCAACACCTATTTTGATTTTTTGGACACCCTGAAGTCTACATTTTAATCCTTCCAGGATTTGGAATAATTTCCCATGTAATCTCTCATGAAAGAGGAAAAAAAGAAGCATTTGGAAATTATGGAATAATTTGAGCTATATCAGCCATTGGTTTCTTAGGTTTTGTAGTATGAGCTCACCATATATTTACAGTAGGAATAGATGTAGATACACGAGCTTATTTCACAGGAGCCACAATAATTATTGCTGTACCAACTGGTATTAAAATTTTTAGTTGACTCGCAACAATATATGGATCCAAGTTCATTTTTAGTCCTGCATCAATATGAGCTCTAGGTTTTATTTTCCTATTTACAGTAGGAGGTTTAACAGGAGTAATTCTAGCTAATTCAGCTATTGATATTATTCTCCATGATACTTATTATGTAGTTGCCCATTTCCACTATGTTCTTTCCATAGGAGCTGTTTTCGCAATTATAGCCGGTTTCGTCCATTGATATCCACTATTCACAGGATTATCCCTTAATCCAAACTGATTAAAAGCTCAATTTTTAACAATATTTGTAGGAGTTAATTTAACATTTTTTCCTCAACACTTTCTTGGATTAGCAGGAATACCTCGACGATATTCAGATTATCCAGATGCTTACACTTCATGAAATATTGTATCATCAATAGGATCAATAATTTCATTTATTGCAGTTGTTATATTTATTCTCATTTTATGAGAAAGCATAATCTCTAAACGATCCGTTCTATATTCATCCCAAATAAACAGATCAATCGAATGAATATATAATTTTCCTCCTGCTGAACATACCTATAATGAATTAACTTTAATTACTAAGTAATAATTCTAATATGGCAGATTAGTGCAATGGATTTAAGCTCCATAAATAAAGTTTATATACTTTTTTTAGAACATGTCTACACAAGCAAATTTAGGCTTACAAGATAGTGCCTCACCTTTAATAGAACAACTTATATACTTTCATGATCATTCAATATTCATTATTACTATAATCGTAATTTCAGTAGGTTATATAATTTTATCACTTATAATAAATAAATTTATAGATCGATATGTAATAGACGGTCAATATTTAGAAATTCTTTGAACAATTTTACCTGCAGTAGTTTTAATTTTTATTGCACTACCATCAATCCGAATTCTTTATTTAATTGATGAAAGTGTAAAACCCACATTAACACTTAAAACTATTGGACACCAATGATACTGAAGTTATGAATATTCAGATTTTCTAGATATTGAATTTGATTCTTATATAATTCCTCAAAATGAATTAGATCCTTATAATATTCGACTACTCGAAGTCGATAATCGAACAACATTACCAATAAAAGTATTAACACGAATTTTAATCTCATCTGAAGATGTAATTCATTCATGAACAATTCCTAGTCTTGGAGTAAAAGCTGATGCTACACCAGGACGATTAAATCAAGCAACCTTTTGATTTAATCGTCCTGGTGTTTTTTATGGACAATGTTCAGAAATCTGTGGAGCTAACCACAGATTTATGCCCATTGTAGTTGAATCTACCTCTGCTAATGATTTTATCAATTGAATTTACAGTATACAGGAAGAATAACATCAGATGACTGAAAAGCAAGTAATGGTCTCTTAAACCACATTATAGTAATATAGCAATTACTTCTGATGAAAAGAAGTTAGTTAAAAAATAACATTAATATGTCATATTAAAATCATTAATAATTTAATACCTCTTTATCCCACAAATAATACCCTTAAATTGATTTTTATTATTCTCGTTTTTTTCCATTATATTAATTCTATTTAATGTAATAAACTATTATATATCTTATAATAAAAGAAATTCTATTCCTTCAACTAAAGTAATTATTAAAACTTTAACTTGAAAATGATAACTAATTTATTTTCAGTTTTTGACCCTTCTTCGAATCTTATAAATTTATCAATTAACTGATTAAGAACCTTTATTGGACTTATACTAATTCCAACTTCAATATGACTTATTCCATCTCGAAGAGTAATAATATGAAATTTAATAATTAATAAATTACATGAAGAATTCAAATTATTAATTGGAAAAAAAAAAATTAATAAAGGATCTACATTTATCTTCATTTCTATTTTTTCTATTATCTTATTTAACAATTTTATAGGCCTATTCCCATATATCTTTACTAGAACTAGACATATAGTTATAACCCTTTCGTTAGCTCTACCCATATGATTAAGCTTTATATTATTTGGATGAATTAATAACACTAAATATATATTTGCCCATTTAGTCCCCCAAGGAACCCCAGGTACTTTAATACCTTTTATAGTATGTATTGAAACAATCAGAAATATTATCCGACCCGGTACATTAGCAATTCGATTAGCCGCTAATATAATTGCAGGACATCTTCTTATAACACTACTAGGAAATACTGGTAGTACTATAATAATATACCTTTTACCCCTTTTAATTATTACACAAATCCTACTTTTAACCTTAGAATCTGCAGTAGCTATTATTCAATCTTACGTATTTGCAGTCTTAAGAACACTTTATTCTAGAGAAGTTAATTAATGTCAATACATACTAATCATCCCTACCATTTAGTTACTTATAGACCATGACCCATTGTAGCAGCAACAAGTATTATAATTGCAATAATTGGATTTATTAAATTTTCCTATGAATTTAATGAAAAACTCATATTTACAGGTATAATAATTTTAACATTAACTATTATCCAATGATGACGGGATGTAGTCCGAGAAAGAACATATCAAGGATGACATACTAGAGAAGTAATAACAGGGTTACGATGAGGAATAATCCTTTTTATTATCTCAGAAGTATTTTTCTTCGTTTCATTTTTTTGAACATTCTATCACAGAAGACTTGCCCCTGCTATTGATATTGGATCACTATGACCTCCTTTAAGAATTATTCCTTTTAATGCCTTACAGGTTCCCTTACTTAATACTACTGTATTACTAGCTTCAGGAATTACAATTACATGAAGTCATCATGGATTATTAGAAAATAATAATAATCAAGCCATTCAAGGATTATTATTTACTGTTTTACTAGGAATTTATTTTACTTGTTTACAACTCTTTGAATATATTGAAGCACCATTTACTATTGCAGACTCAGTATTTGGTTCCTCTTTTTTTGTAGCAACAGGATTTCATGGTCTTCATGTAATTATTGGAACCACCTTTCTAATTACATGTTTATGTCGAATATTATCTATACATTTTACATCAATTCATCATTTTGGGTTCGAAGCAGCCGCTTGATATTGACATTTCGTTGATGTAGTATGACTTTTCCTTTACGTATCTATTTACTGATGAGGAGGATAAAATATTTATTTAGTATAACCAAGTACTTTTGATTTCCAATCAAAAAGTCTATAATAATTAGAATAAATAATTCAAATTCTAACTATAATATCATTAATCGTATTAACAATCTCCTTTATCGTAATAATATTAACCAATTTTCTTTCAAAAAAAATTATTGAAGATCGTGAAAAAAATTCTCCTTTTGAATGTGGATTTGATCCTATAAGATCTTCACGTTTACCTTTCTCCTTACGATTCTTCCTAATTGCCATTATTTTTTTAATTTTTGACGTTGAAATTGCACTAATTTTACCAATAACTATTACTTTAACTAGATCAAACATAAAAATATGAATAATTACAAGAATTTTATTCTTATTTATTTTAACAATTGGACTTTACCATGAATGAAACCAAGGATCCTTAGAATGAGCCTCTTAAGAATAAAATAAGGGTTGTAGTTAAATATAACATTTGATTTGCATTCAAAAAGTATTGAAATATCAATCATCCTTATTTAGTTGAATTTAAGTAAGAAGCAAATTAATTGTAATCAGTTTCGACCTGATAGGAAGATAAATAAATATCCTTATTTAGTTGAATTTAAGTAAGAAGCAAATTAATTGTAATCAGTTTCGACCTGATAGGAAGATAAATAAATATCCTTATTTAGTTGAAACCAAAATAGAGGTTTATCACTGTTAATGATAAAATTGAATTAACTATTCCAATTAAGAAGATGTGTTAATCGAATATAAGCTGCTAACTTAATATTCAAGTGGTTAAACCCATTTACATCTTAATTTATTTATATAGTTTAAATAAAACATTACATTTTCATTGTAAAAATAAAATATTTATTTTTATAAATATATTCAAAGATAATAGTTATCTCAATAACAGCTTCAGTGTTATACTCTTTAATATAAGATATTTGAATAAATTATAAATATTATTATAATTAACATAACAAAAAAAATAATTAAATAAGACTTTAAATTATTAACTTGAAATCATTGATTTAATCTTCCCATTTTTATCAAGATATAATATAAATTTTGAGCACCAAAAAATTCTCTTCAACCTAAATCAATATTTTTAATTGAATCCAATCCAATAGTTAAAGGTTTAAATCTAATTCCCTTAGTAAAAATTAAAGGTATAAATCACATAGAACCTGAAAAAATAATAAATCCATAATATTTAAATATATTAAAATAATAATTTAAATTATATTTAAATATTACACTCCCTAATCATAACCCTAAAATACTAACTAAAATAGGTATTATTTTTATAATTAAAGGTAAACAAATAAAATAAGGAGTTAAAAAAATTATTCAATTTAATAAACCTCCTCCAATAACTGCAAAAATTATTAATCCTAATATTCCATAAATTATTATTCATCTCTCTTCTCTTAATTTATATATAGGTACTAAATTAAAATCTCCTCATAAAACATAATAAAATAAACGAAAAGAATAACATACTGTTAAACCTGTAGAAAAAAAATACAAGAAATATATAAATATATTTAAGTTTCTTAAAGAAACTACTTCCAAAATTATATCCTTAGAGTAAAAACCAGCCAAAAAAGGTATTCCACATAAAGCAAAATTTGATACTATAAAACAAGCAGAAGTTAAAGGTATAAAAACTGATAAATTCCCTATAAAACGAATATCCTGAAAATTTTTTACATTATGAATAACCATTCCTGCACATATAAATAATAAAGCTTTAAATAAAGCATGAGTTAATAAATGAAAAAAAGCTAAATCAGCAAATCCTATAGATAAAATTCTTATTATTAAACCTAATTGTCTTAAAGTAGACAAAGCAATAATTTTTTTTAAATCATACTCAAAATTAGCCCCTAAACCTGATATAAATATTGTTAACACAGAAATTACTAACAAAAATTTCAATAGTAACCCAGGAAAAGCTTTACTAAATCGAATCAATAAATAAACTCCTGCTGTAACTAAGGTTGAAGAATGTACTAATGCAGAAACAGGAGTAGGAGCTGCTATAGCAGCTGGTAATCATGCTGAAAAAGGAATTTGAGCACTTTTAGTTATACCAGCTAAAACAACTAAAAATGAAATTAAATATATATCATTCTTATTAGATAAACAATCTAAATAAAAAACATAATTTCATCTTCCAAAATTTAATATTCATGCAATAGCTATTAATAAAGCAACATCCCCTACCCGATTAGATAACGCAGTTAATATTCCAGCATTATAAGACTTTACATTCTGATAATAAATAACTAAGCAATAAGAAACTAAACCTAAACCATCCCATCCTAACAAAATTCTAATTAAATTAGGACTAATAATTAAAAAAATTATAGATAATACAAATATTAAGACTAAAAAAATAAACCGATTTAACGTAACATCCCCTATTTATAATCTTCACTATATAAAATCACTAAAGAAGAAATTAATATTACAAAACTTATAAATAATAAAGATATTCAATCCAATAATAAGGTTATAACAATAGAAGAAGATCTTAATCTAATTAATTCCCATTCAATAAAATAAATCATATTATTTATAATAAAATATATACTGAGAATAAATATTATTAATGATATAAACATTAACAAAAAAAAACTAATAAAACATAAAGATAAATATATCATAACCTAAGATAAATTTTATTATATCTATGATACCACAAATCACAATTTTTTATTAAACTACTTAAGTAAATTTAAAATCAAATTAATACATAATCTCTCTTCAAAATCAATAAATTTAAAGGTAATCAATGTAACATAAGTAATAAATATTCACGACAATAACCTCTTACTCTTCTATAAATACCAGAATAATAAATTCCATGCTGACTATAAGAATATAAATATAAAGTATAAGCAGCTCTAAAAAATGAAATCATTATTAAAAACAATATAACTAATCATATTCAACCAACTATTCTATTTAATAAACCAATTTCCCCTAATAAATTTAATGAAGGAGGAGCTGCTATATTACAAGAAGATAATAAAAATCATCATAATGCTATTCTAGGCATCAAATTTAATAAACCTTTATTAATTAATAATCTCCGTCTACCTAAACGTTCATAACTAATATTAGCTAAACAAAATAATCCTGAAGAACATAAACCATGAGCAATTATTAAAACAAAAGTTATATAAAATCCCCAAGTATTTAATGTCATTAAACCCCCAATTACTAATCCTATATGAGCTACAGAAGAATAAGCAATTAAAGCTTTTATATCTACTTGACGTAAGCATATTAATCTAACTAAAAAGCCTCCTACTAATCTAATTGATAATCAAAATACATTTATTAATATACCAATTTCTATTAAATAATCAAACACTCGTAATAACCCATAACCACCTAATTTAAGTAATACTCCTGCTAAAATTATAGATCCTGAAACAGGAGCTTCAACATGAGCTTTAGGTAATCATAAATGTATTAAATATATAGGTATTTTAACTAAAAAAGCTAAAATTATTCTAATATATATAAATAAATTTATAAAATTATTTATATATAATAATGAAAAAACTAAATAATTTAAATTATTATATATATATATAATACCTAATAATAATGGTAAAGAAGCAAATAAAGTATAAAATAATAAATAAATACCAGCCTGTAAACGTTCTGGTTGATACCCTCAACCAAAAATTAAAAATAAAGTAGGAATTAAACTACCTTCAAAAAAAAAATAAAAAGAAATTATATTTAATCTACAAAAAGTAAAGTATAATATAATCAATAACATAAGAATTATAAATAAAAATAACTTATTATAAAATTTATAACAAATAACAGAATAACTGGCTAAAATTATTAAAATACAAATTCAAAATCTTAATATTACTAACCCATATGATAAATAATCATAACCAAAAATATATCTTAAACCTCTTCAACAAAAAAAATCAATATTCACCAAAAATATTAATCTCAAAAAAAATAATAAATTTTGAATTAAATATCATCCTCCATAAATAAAACATAAAGGAATTATAAAAATTATATAAAAAACATATATTAACATTGTAATAAACCAAATGAATTAAAATAATCATTACCATGAGTACGAATTATTGACACTAAGATAGATAAACCTAAAGCCCCTTCACAAACTGCAAAAGATAAAAAAAACATTGTTATATACAATTCTCTATTTATTATAACTATATAATAATATAAAATAATAAATAAAATCAAAACAATAAATTCTAATCTTAATAAAGTTATCAATAAATGCTTACGTTTTGAAGAAAATACTCATAAACCACAAAAAAATATAAAATAAAATATTATTAACATTAAATGTTTTAATAGTTTAAAAATAAAACATTGGTCTTGTAAACCAAAATTAAGTCTTCTTACTTTTAAAACTTCAAAGGGAAGAAATTCTTATCATTAATTCCCAAAACTAATATTTTACTTTAAACTACCCTTTGATATTATATATATACTATTAAGAATTATATTAACTTTAAGAATTATATTTTTATTTCTAAACCATCCTTTATCTATAGGATTAATTCTATTTTTACAAACAATTTGTATATGTTTAATTAGAGGATGTATATCTTTAAGATTTTGATTCTCCTATATTCTACTTCTAATTTATTTAGGAGGTATATTAGTTTTATTTATATATGTAACTAGTTTAGCCTCAAATGAAATATTTTTCTATTCTAATAAAATTTTATTAACCATAATTTCTTTTCCGATTATTTTTACAAGAATTTATTATATTAATATAAATTATTCTATAAATTTATACGAAAATTTAGAAAATAGATTAATACTAAACTTACTACCTAATAATTTTTTACTAAAAATATATAATCAACCTATTAATATAATTATAATTTTAATTGCATCATATCTATTCTTAACTTTAATTGCAGTTGTTAAAATTATTAATATTTATAAAGGTCCCCTACGTCAAATAAATTAATGTTTAAACCCTTACGTAAAATTCATCCTCTAATTAAAATTTCCAATAATGCCCTAGTTGATTTACCAACACCATCAAATATTTCAACTTGATGAAATTTTGGTTCCCTTTTAGGATTATGTTTAGGAATTCAAATTATAACAGGTTTATTCTTAGCAATACATTATTCAGCCCATATTGACTTAGCATTTTCTAGAGTAGCTCATATTTGTCGAGACGTAAATTATGGTTGACTCCTACGTACTTTACATGCGAATGGTGCTTCAATATTTTTTGTTTGTATTTATTTACATATTGGACGAGGAATATACTACGGCTCATATAAATTTTATTACACATGAATAGTTGGTGTAGTAATTCTATTCTTAGTTATAGCAACAGCATTTATAGGTTATGTATTACCCTGAGGACAAATATCTTTTTGAGGAGCTACAGTAATTACTAACTTATTATCAGCTATTCCTTACTTAGGTATTGATCTAGTTCAATGAGTATGAGGTGGTTTTGCCGTTGATAACGCAACCTTAAATCGCTTTTTTACATTTCATTTTGTTCTCCCTTTTATTGTAGCAGCAACAGTTATAGTCCATTTATTATTTCTACACCAAACTGGATCTAATAACCCATTAGGATTAAATAGAAATATTGATAAAATTCCCTTCCATCCTTATTTCACATTTAAAGACATCTTAGGATTTATTATATTATTTATTATCCTATCCTTATTATCCTTAAAAGAACCTTATATTTTAGGAGATCCAGATAATTTTATCCCTGCTAATCCATTAGTAACTCCAGTTCATATTCAACCAGAATGATATTTCTTATTTGCTTATGCTATTTTACGATCTATTCCTAATAAATTAGGAGGAGTAATTGCCTTAGTCATATCAATTGCAATCTTATTTTTTATACCCTTAACTATTACAAATTCACGAGGATTACAATATTATCCAATTAATCAATTTATATTCTGAACTATAGTTATAATTGTAATTCTATTAACCTGAATTGGAGCCCGACCAGTTGAAGATCCCTATATTTTAACAGGACAAATTCTAACCATTTTACACTTTCTTTACTATATTTTAAATCCCTTAATTATTAAATTATGAGATAATACTCTTTATCAATAATATTCAGTTATAAACTTAATGAATAAGCTTATGTCTTGAAATCATAATGAAAGGGTTAAATTCCCTTATTAACTTTAATACTTAACTAAACCCTTAAAAGAAAATTTTTAATCCTAAATATAAAAATAAAAAATTTAATGATAAAGGTAAAAATCTCTTTCATGCTAAATATATTAACTTATCATATCGATATCGAGGTAAAGTGCCCCGTACTCATACATATAAAAAAGCAATAAAAATCAATTTTAAATAAAACATAAAAGAATTTAAATTAGACCCAAGAAAAATAACACATATTAATATTCTTATAAATAAAATTCTAGAATATTCTCTTAAAAAAATTAAGGCAAAACCACCTCTACCATATTCAACATTAAATCCTGATACTAATTCAGATTCCCCTTCAGCAAAATCAAATGGTCTACGATTAGTTTCAGCAAGACAAGAAACAAATCATACATTACATAAAGGTAAACATAAAAAAAGAAATCATATACCCATTTGATAATAAAAAAAATCTAATAAAGAATATCTTCTAATTAAAAAAATAAATGACAATAAAATTAAAGCTAGTCTTACTTCATAAGAAATAGTTTGTGCTACTGCACGTAAACCCCCCAATAACGCATAACTAGAATTAGAAGATCAACCAGCTAATATTACTGAATATACTCCTATACTTGTACAAACCAAAAAAAAAAATAATCCCAAATTAAAAGTATATAATCCTCTTATATAAGGTATTAAACTTCATAAAATTAAAGATAAAAATAAAGAAAAAATAGGACAAATATAATATAATAAATAATTAGATACTAAAGGATTCATGTGTTCCTTACAAAATAATTTAATAGCATCACTAAAAGGTTGTAAAATTCCTATAAATCCTACTTTATTAGGTCCTTTACGAAGATGAATATATCCTAATACCCTACGCTCTAATAAAGTAAAAAAAGCTACACCAACTATAACAAAAATAATTAAAATTAAACCTACTAAAATTAATATTAATAACTCCTTTATCATTTACTACTTATGATTATTTATCATATTTACAGATTCTAAATCTGTTACACTCTGCTCTGCCAAAATAGTCAGATTAATAAAATTCAATTTTAATTAAAATTATTTTAAATATCTGGTCCTCTCGTACTAAGATATATAATATTATTAAAGATAGAAACCAACCTGGCTCACGCCGGTTTAAACTCAGATCATGTAAGATTTTAAAGGTCGAACAGACCTAGTTTATGAACATCTACACCCATAACTAATCTTAATCCAACATCGAGGTCACAATCTTCCCTTTCAATAAGAACTCTTAAAAAAAATTATGCTGTTATCCCTAAGGTAATTTAATCTTTTAATCATTATCAATGGATCATTCAACTAATCACTATATTAAATCTTAAAAAGAGTTCTACTTATCTTTTAATCACCCCAATCAAATAAATTTTACAATAATTTTAATTATTTATTAACCCAAATAATTTATACATTTATTAAACTCTATAGGGTCTTCTCGTCCCTTAATAACATTTAAGTCTTTTTACTTAAAATCTAAATTCAACTTAATAAACATAAAACAGAATTCACCTCATTCAACCATTCATACAAGCCTTCAATTAAAAGACTAATGATTATGCTACCTTCGCACAGTCAATATACCGCGGCCCTTCAAAAATTTTCAGTGGGCAGGTTAGATCTCTTAAATATATCAAGAAACCATGTTTTTAATAAACAGGTGAGCAAATATTTGCCTAATTCTTTATATTTATATATAAAAAATTCATCATAATATAAATTTAAATATTTTACTAATTAAATCATTTTTTCCAAAACTATAAAATTTTATCTAACATTTTAATAAAAAATTAAATAAAAATTAAAAATTAAAATAAAATAAGAATTAAATTTTAACATCCTTAAAATAATAACAAATTCTAAATTCACATAATCCTAATATAAAAATTTTATTATAATCTTATTTTTTAAAAAGCTATTCCCCTATAAAATTAGAAATATTTTATATTCTAATAATTAAATAAAAAATAACTAAAATATTTCCCGAATTAAATTCGTTTATTAAAAAACTAGATATCCTTAAAAACGACAAACATTTCATTACCAATAAAGCATTATTAATATTTATAAAACAATAACTAAAATACTAAATTAAATCTCTTAAATTCGAGACAAAAAAAATCAATAATTTATTTTAATATACTCTGATACACAAGATACAATTAATAAAATTACCTTCAATTAATTATATTATCACCTTTTGATTTCCTTCACAGTATTAATTCACTATAGTAAAAATAATTTTATCAATTTATCCTACAAAAACATAAATTTATTTAATTTAAATATATAAAATAACTTAATAATTAAACAATTCTATTAATTTCAGATTACATCGAATTGCACGATTAACAGCTTCAGTGTAAATGAAAATCTTAACTTTAAGTTTAATCTGAAAATTCATTCTAGGTACATCTTCCGATACACCTACTTTGTTACGACTTATCTCGTCTTATAACGAGAGTGACGGGCGATGTGTACACATTATAGAGCTATGATCATTTTATTAATCTTCATAAAATTACAATTAAATCCACCTTCAAATTATATTTTCAATAATAATCCATATCATAAATAAAATTTATTGTAATCCATTATTCAACTTACATATAACTGCACCTTGACTTGAAATATTAATTAATAATATTTCCAGAAAATTACCTGAAAGTATTTTCTTAAACAGCGGTATACAAAAACTTAACATAAGTAAGGTTCAACGTGGATTATCGATTACATAACAGATTCCTCTAAATAGACTATAAAACCGTCAAATTCTTTAAGTTTAAAGATCATATCTATTAATACTCTAGTATAAAAATTTACAATAAAAATAATAGGGTATCTAATCCTAGTTTATATCTCTAATTTCATAAAATCATACTATTAATAATCATATAACACCTCAAAATAATATAAATTTCACCTTAAATTATCCCAATTATTATATTAAAAATAATATTAATTACTTAAGAACCAATAATGCTCATTTGATTTTGTTGTATAACCGCGGATGCTGGCACAACCTTTACCAAACCTTAAAATAATACATTTACTAAATCTAAACTAATTTAATATCAATAAAATTATCTACTGCTACACACTTAATAATTTTAAATCCCTTCTAGAAATTTCAAAATACACAAATTCACATATAGATTATAGTAATAATGAACAAATTTAAGCAAGAATAAAACTCTTCTTTTCCCTTTTCAATAAGAGAGAGGTGAATTGGATCAGTAAGAGAGAGGTGAATTGGATCAGTAAGAGAGAGGTGAATTGGATCAGTAAGAGAGAGGTGAATTGGATCAGTAAGAGAGAGGTGAATTGGATCAGTAAGAGAGAGGTGAATTAAGTAAAAATAAACAAAGGCCTTCCCTACCTAAAAAAGAATTTTTGCCCAAAATTCAAACTTTTAAGAATAAGGAAAAACATTGGTCCTATTTATATACTTTTAGTTATTTTTATACTCATAGATTCCATTTTTTTTTTTACCCTCTTAAAAAATGGAATCTATGAGTATAAAAATATACTGTAAGTATATATAATAAGAATTTAATATATATATATTTATCTTATTAGAATTAATAAATAATATTGGAATACACATCTTATGTATTTATTATTCTAACCCTTTTTTATTCCCCATTTAGGTTATTATACTTTGTATAAATAAAGGTGTTAATTTATACGAAGAATGTAAATAAATCTTTCTTGATAAGATCTTAATATAAATAAAATAAATATATACTATTAAGTTATTATTATACTATGAGTGCAACTCTTACTGAAGCATGCCTTCAATAAAAAAAAATATTAATAATAATATAAAATATACCAATGAATTTAAAATTTCCTAAAAAGAAAGAAAGTTTTATCTATAAAAATAGTAAAATGCCTGACTTAAAAGGATTATCGTGATAGGATAAATAATGTAATTTTATTACTTTTGCTAAATTGCTGACCATAATCTATAATTTTACATTTAACAGAATTAAACTGTAATCTTAAAATATCAAAAATTTTTGTGCACCTTACACCAAAATGTAGAAAAGTAAGCTAATTTAAGCTAATGGGTTCATACCCCATCTATAGAGTTAATCTCTCTTTTCTAATGCCCAATAATTCAACTAAAATCCTCTTTTTAAGAACCTTAATTAGAGGTGTATTAATTTCACTTTGTGCCAATTCATGAATAGGAGCATGAATAGGTCTAGAAATTAATTTACTCTCCTTCATTCCTTTGCTATCTTCCAACAAAAACATATATTCTACCGAAGCTTCATTAAAATATTTTTTAATTCAAGCTATCGCATCCTCATCTTTATTATTTCTGATTCTCTTAAAAACTAACCTTAATGAAATATTTTATTTTATAAAAAATAGAACATGAAATAATCTCATTATAATTCCCCTTTTAATAAAAATTGCGTGTGCACCTTTTCACTGATGATTACCTTCAGTAGTAGAAGGACTTTCATGAATAAACTGTTTCATTATCCTATCAATTCAAAAAATTGCCCCATTAATGTTAATTTCCTATATACTAATCAATAATTATTATATTCAAATTATAATTATCCTTTCTGCATTTATTGGGGCAAATGGAGGATTTAATCAAATTTCCATCCGAAAAATCTTATCCTTCTCATCAATTAATCATATTGGTTGAATGTTAACTACCATAATTATAGGTATAAATTTATGATTAACCTATTTCCTCATCTACACTATTAATATCACCTCCATTATTTTCTTAACAAATATAAGTAATATATCCTACATTTCACAAAGATTTAATTCACTAAACCATAAAAAAATCATCAAATTCACATTCTTTATTTCGATATTATCTTTAGGTGGTCTACCACCCTTTTTAGGTTTTTTCCCAAAATGAATTGCAATTCAATTTATAACTCAAAATTTAATAATTTTTACATCTACTGTTCTCATCATATCCTCTTTAATTACTCTTTTCTACTATATACGAATAATATACACAACATTAATAATTACCAATACAGAAATCATTTGAACCACTTTAATTCAACAAAAAAATTTTTGCCCAAAAACAATTATATTCTCACTATATACACTATTTTTAGGGATATTAGCCAGCACTTTAATTTTATTGATATATTAAAGATTTTAAGTTAAAAAAACTAATATCCTTCAAAGTTATAAATAAAGAAAATTATCTTTAAGTCTTAGTACAATTAATACACCACTAGAATTGCATTCTAATATCATTTTATGAATATAAAACCTATAAACTGGTAAAAGAGAAAAATTCTCCTTAATAAATTTACAATCTATCACCTATAATCTCAGCCATTTTACCTTGCAACGGTGATTATTTTCAACCAACCATAAAGACATCGGAACATTATACTTTATTTTTGGTGCATGAGCAGGAATACTAGGGACATCTTTAAGAATCTTAATTCGAACTGAATTAGGTCAACCTGGATCTTTAATTGGAGATGATCAAATTTACAATGTAATTGTAACTGCACATGCTTTTATCATAATTTTCTTTATAGTAATACCCATTATAATTGGAGGATTTGGTAATTGATTAGTACCTTTAATATTAGGAGCACCAGACATAGCATTTCCTCGAATAAATAATATAAGTTTTTGACTTTTACCTCCTTCAATTATTTTATTAATTATCAGAAGAACTGTTGAAAGAGGAGCAGGTACAGGATGAACAGTATATCCTCCTCTTTCAGCCAGTATTGCCCATGCTGGGCCTGCAGTAGATTTAACTATTTTTTCTTTACATCTTGCAGGAATATCTAGAATTATAGGAGCAGTAAATTTTATTACGACTATAATTAACATAAAACCAACTTATATAAATCAAGCACAAATACCATTATTCGTTTGATCAGTTGGTATTACCGCACTTTTACTCTTATTATCCTTACCAGTTTTAGCTGGAGCTATTACTATACTATTAACTGATCGAAACTTAAATACTTCTTTCTTTGATCCAGCAGGAGGTGGTGATCCTATTTTATATCAACACCTATTTTGATTTTTTGGACACCCTGAAGTCTACATTTTAATCCTTCCAGGATTTGGAATAATTTCCCATGTAATCTCTCATGAAAGAGGAAAAAAAGAAGCATTTGGAAATTATGGAATAATTTGAGCTATATCAGCCATTGGTTTCTTAGGTTTTGTAGTATGAGCTCACCATATATTTACAGTAGGAATAGATGTAGATACACGAGCTTATTTCACAGGAGCCACAATAATTATTGCTGTACCAACTGGTATTAAAATTTTTAGTTGACTCGCAACAATATATGGATCCAAGTTCATTTTTAGTCCTGCATCAATATGAGCTCTAGGTTTTATTTTCCTATTTACAGTAGGAGGTTTAACAGGAGTAATTCTAGCTAATTCAGCTATTGATATTATTCTCCATGATACTTATTATGTAGTTGCCCATTTCCACTATGTTCTTTCCATAGGAGCTGTTTTCGCAATTATAGCCGGTTTCGTCCATTGATATCCACTATTCACAGGATTATCCCTTAATCCAAACTGATTAAAAGCTCAATTTTTAACAATATTTGTAGGAGTTAATTTAACATTTTTTCCTCAACACTTTCTTGGATTAGCAGGAATACCTCGACGATATTCAGATTATCCAGATGCTTACACTTCATGAAATATTGTATCATCAATAGGATCAATAATTTCATTTATTGCAGTTGTTATATTTATTCTCATTTTATGAGAAAGCATAATCTCTAAACGATCCGTTCTATATTCATCCCAAATAAACAGATCAATCGAATGAATATATAATTTTCCTCCTGCTGAACATACCTATAATGAATTAACTTTAATTACTAAGTAATAATTCTAATATGGCAGATTAGTGCAATGGATTTAAGCTCCATAAATAAAGTTTATATACTTTTTTTAGAACATGTCTACACAAGCAAATTTAGGCTTACAAGATAGTGCCTCACCTTTAATAGAACAACTTATATACTTTCATGATCATTCAATATTCATTATTACTATAATCGTAATTTCAGTAGGTTATATAATTTTATCACTTATAATAAATAAATTTATAGATCGATATGTAATAGACGGTCAATATTTAGAAATTCTTTGAACAATTTTACCTGCAGTAGTTTTAATTTTTATTGCACTACCATCAATCCGAATTCTTTATTTATTGAGTTATGTTTCTTACATGCAGTAAAACACCTACTAACCCAACAATAACAAGGCACTTGCCTTCAGTTTAGGATAGGTGGAGTGCATCTAAATGCAAAAATTTAGAGCCAAGCAACCTTTCAATAATAAATGTTATAATTACACTGGAGTATCTAATTAAAGAAGGATTGTACACAACAATAGGAAATCAAATATATTTTGATCTTTTAACAATTAGGCCTGTTAAACAATGTGACGAAATATGTTTATTGCTAACACAAAACTTAAAATGGGTAAATCTCAAAGCAATGATTTTGTAGTTATGTTTGTGTGATCTTAAGCAGTCTTACTTAAATTCCATATTTTTGGGTCCAGAATTCTGATACACATACCTACAAATAAAAGTGTGAAGGTGCAAAAGTTCAGGAAATATGGTGGCTTTCTTCTTCTCATCCAAGACTGTAGACCACTCACCTTCTGCTTCATCATGACAATGCTGCTGCACACACAGCAGCCAGAACACAATTTCTTGGTTTAAAACGTCAAAGTCCCTCTTAGCCCCTTATTCTCCACATATGGCTCCATATGGCTTTTTCAGTTTTCCCCAAAACAAAAGGAAAATTTCATGGTCCCCATTTTTCATCAGTATGTCTTACATGGAGATAGTGAACAACCTCCGAAAATAAGCTTGATCAGATGCATTTTCAAAATGCTTTGAATGGATGCAGAAGTGTATTCATCATAATGGAAAATACAGAAAAAATGTTAGAGGTTAAGTCAATTAAAAATATTTGTGGCTGCTACTAAAAACTTTTGGAATGACTCTCATATACCATCTCTTGGTGTATAAATATTGCTATAAGCATCTACTTTCAAACAAATTATAAAACTATTGATGATAAATAGAGGGCAGATCTGGGTAACCATTTTCTATGAGATTGACTTGCCTTGTATCGTAGTGTGTGTGTGTGTGTGGAATGTTGAAGGGAAGAGGGTGAGTCCTGATGTCAACAATCAGCACGTGCCCACCTACAGTGCTCGTACAGGTTGTATCAAAAGAATGCATAAACTATGCTGTACTTGACAACTGTTAATGTGTTTATTCCATTATTGAACACTAAATTTTACATGTAAGTAAAGTGAGTCTTCTACGTCTCTCACTTAAACAAAAGATATCTTGTGATAAACTTCTTTCAACATCACAACACATAACAGTTGCATATGAATAACACATTATATCAAAGTCAATATATTTTTTACACTTTTTGATCTGGAAGGTTCAGTTTCTTTTTGTAGCAAGACACCACACATGATTGAAAAACCAGTATTTTTTTCTGAAGTTTTTTTTCATTCACTTTTTTTCTAGTTTCTCCATATTTGACTTCCTTAATTTTTACATTTTTTACATATACTTCTTCCACTATGTTTATAGGCTAGTGTAGGAATTCTTTTGATACAGCCTATATGAGCAATGTAAGTACGCCTGTTGTTGAAGTTGTGACTCATTCTCTCCCTTCAACACACATGGACCACAACGCAAGGTAAGTGAACTTCATAGAAAGCGGTTACCTAGTCCCGCCCTCTAATGATAAATATTATACAGCATGTCAACTGCTTTCATACATATAAGGGTATTTTGAAGCATACCTAACTGTTTAATCTTATACCAAATCATTTTACTTTTTCAGATGGCAAACACTGTGTATGCATACTTTACTGTCCTAATGCAAATGTCGAAAGATGAATGAAGGTTGATTAAAGCTAGAAATGAACATCTTTGCATTAATTCTAATCTAATCTACACTATTAAATGGTAGGATGTGGTACATAGCTAGCAACTTAAAATACCCACTAGTAATTTTATTTAGTAAAATATTTATATGTGCACTTTTTGATCAGAGCTCCAGCATGTAATGTAACCAATATTATTTTAATGCAATCAGCTATAAGAAACAAGCTGAAGATTCTGCTTAGAATTGTCCAAAAAATGTTGCACAAACTAAAAAATGGACATCTCTGCATATAATAAATATTAGCATTCTAAACTTATACACTAATTTGAGTATCTGTGAGTAACTTAATTGTATCCAATATTCGGAAACTAAATTCATTTATTTTTTCATAATTGATTCATAGTTAAATACTAATTACTGCATTATGTAGCAATTGGTAGTTTTGTAAAAATGCAATTTATCTTTTCCATGTGAAACTTTATGCCTAACCACGAGAGACATATGAGGAATCATCTGTTCAAATCCTAAAAGAAGAATTTTGGAAATGCAAAGGAGTTAAATGATTATATATCAGTTATTAACGCAAAAAAGGTTGCAGTCACTGCTTCTTTCATGATAAACTTATACTCATTTTTTCAAGGGTCAAGTCTACTATGCCTTGTCAGTAGTATTTAGTGCACATTTATGTCATAACTTTAATTATTCTTAATAAGACTTCTTTATCAAATTTTGTATGTTTTAATGCATCTGTCGTTCATAGTGTTCTCATTATATACATTCTGATTACATACACTTTTTTATTGTTTAATTTGTAAAGTAAATTATTTATTAAATAAATTATTATTTGTGGAACAATAAACTTTCAAACTGTTTTTATTTTTCATTTATTATGCATTGGTGTTCTTTATTTTTGGCAATCTATTACTTGTCTCACAATCACGAGGTCCTGATTCATATCTTGGTCTGGGTGAATTGTCTGGAAAAGTTTTTTCCACAGTTTTCCTTTATCTTTGTTGAGTGACCTAAGTTCCATGAACCCTGGGCACATTTGAGCATCATTTTATCCATTTCATTCATTGCCCAATATGACCTCACCAGGATATGGGATGTTAAACTACCCCTCCTACCCCCACCCCCCAAAAAAGAATTAAAGTGAGAAAATAGATAAATGCATCTTCCTGAGGGCTGACCATTTTTTTTTTTTTTTTTAGTTTCTTTCAGTTACCTGGCTAATACCAGACACTACCCAAAGTTCCACCTATAGTCTAAAACAATAGATACTAAAAAAGAAAAAGTAGATGGTAATTGTGATTGCAATGCCATCTATCCACAGATAGTGAAAACAGCTAGACTGGATGGCAACTAATGCCATTTGCTTTTTCTGAGCAATGTGAAATGACATAAATGGATGAGACTTCGAAAGCTTGCTATACTCTGACTACAGATGGTACCATCTGACTAAAAATGGTCAAAGTAATTAGAATGGATGCCATCTGCTTGGCAGGAATCAATAGTGGTATGGTAGAGGGTTTAAAGTTAGAAGAGTGAGCAAAAAGTTCCTACCCACTGAGGTAAATAATAAATCAACTATTAAGTGCACTGAAATTTCAATATCAAATTTTTGGGTGGAATACACTACGCATAGTGGTCGGCAGAGTTTATCTTTCATACATAGGATATCTAAATATTAAATATTTATTGTATATCTACATGTTGTACAAAAAATTATGTATGCAACTCTAAAATAACATTAATATTTTCAACTTTTTCACATTTCACAATGCTTACATGATTAGGGCCCCAAAATATCTGTATGTATCCCATTAGTAGCAATGCACAGTTGCATCACATGCCAAGTTAGTTTATTCATCCTCTTCAACATATCTAGTCTGACTGTTGTAAATGCAGCACAAACTCCTTCCTTCAGATCATCATTTGTGTAGTATGTTTCCACACCATTTCTTTAATAATATCCCAGAATGCACTGTCCGGTGTGGTGAGGTCAGGGCTTCTTGGAGGCCAAGGCCATGGGGCAGGACCATTAACTGATCCTCAACCAATCCAGCAGTTTGGAAAAACTTGGTTAAGGCACCTTTGAACTGACAATGCAAAATGCAGTGTAGCGCCATCCTGTTGAAATGTAATAGTTTCCATTAATCCTCTGGCTTTCAGCTGTGAGAACAACCACTCATTCAGCATCCTCAGATAAGTTTCTTGATTTACAGATCCATAAAAAGAAATACAGGACAAACAGATGGTCACCGGTCACTCCAGCCCAAATCATGGTGAATTGTTCTCGATTTCTTCATAAAAATGCTCTATCGCTCTCCAGACTGGTAGACTGTGCAGTTTGACCTTGGCTGTAACTACTCCCTCCAGCTATAGTACTCCCAATCAACACTCACTCACAAACTTGTAATGGGCTGGTAAAACTTTGCAGCAGTGGATGGTGGCTGCCTAACAATTGATTTATCATTACCTCAGTGAGTAGGACTTTTTGCCCTGTACCAATCAATGAGTATCTCACTGTCGCAATATGACTAAGTAGTTAAAGAAACATAAAATAAATGAAAAATGTATATACCTTTTCTAGACTACTAACTTTGAGAAAAGAGAGTAAAAATATCTAATTATTGTAAAAACATATAATGGCAAGCATATTCAATTTTTATAATAATTATAGTTGAAATTGAGTATATTATACATTCAAAATATCAATGATCACTGCTGAGGTAGTGGACATCTAGGCAACTGAGGAAACCTTGTGTTGGGAATGAAACAATCCTTGCTGAAAACATAAAGGGCCTTATGCAGTTATTCAAATGAGCTAAAGCAGTAGCAAAAAGGATTGTTACATAAGATGAATAGTGTATATACATGACTGTGTATACATAAGGTATTTAAAAACATACTTCAAACTTTAAAAGTTACTATATGGTGTGGCTTCAATTTACAACTTTATTTATCTTGGCCCTTATTTCTTCGAAGAGGACGATGAAATTAGAACAGTACTATAAATGGTGAGTGTTATATATAGCATGCAATATAACTTTGCCATCTCTAGACTGAGGAAACACAATATGGAAAACATCTTCATGCAAGATAGCACTCAGCCCCACATCTACACCCCTGCAAAATAATTAATTGTCCAGATCTTTGGTGATTGTGTCACCAGTAGACACTACAACAAAGTGGCTGCTGTAATCTCCAGATTGCGATCTACCAACTTTTGGTTATGGGGTTACCTTAAAGAACAAGTTTTCCTGACACATCCCACAACCAGACAGTAATTGAAAGGTACTATATTGCAAGAAATTGCTAATATTGCAAGACATCATCTGCAAAATACTTTGTATGGAGTCATAGAAAGAATGGTGTGCATTGAACAGGAGAACAAAGGACGTACTTCAAATTTTTATAAAGCCCCATTATTTGTCCAGTATGTGACTTCTTTTTTCCTGTCTCAAATATTAAATTCTATTATTTGCCCAGTGTGTTATTTTTTTTTATTTTCTTTCCTTCTTTCTTTCCTTTTTTTTTTCTATCTCAAATATTGTAATATTTACAAGGGTCATCCCGAAAGTGACAGATGATTTGGCATAACTAAATAATAATGAAAGTTATCAACACGATACTTTATTTACAAAGTTATAGTACCTTACTCTATTTTTCAGCATAATCGTCATTGCTATCAAGGTCACGTGGTACCAGTTTTTTCAACGTAGATGTTGTACTCTTTCACCACTGAAGATCTGAGCCAAGATGTCTCTGGCACTTTGAGGTCTTCATGGCTGGGAAATATTTTCCATCCAAAAAGTCATGTAGTTTCCAAAGTGAAACACCAATTTTTCTGAATTCTTTTATCAGCATTTGCTTTAAATCCTCCATAACACTAGATGAATTTCCACTCTGGTCTTTTTCGTACACTGGTTCATCCGTGATTACTCGAAAATTATATACCATTTCCTCACTGAAGACTCGTTCATTGCATTCTCACCATACACTTGCATTATTTGTCTATAAAATTTGATAGGCCGAACATTTTGTGCATTAAAAAAAATGAATAAGTTCTTTGGCAATAGAAAAGTATAAAATTGGCATTGAAAAACTGGTACCACGTCACAATAAATATCTTGAAGGCATGGAGATTGTATTGACAAATAGAGTAAGGTACTTTAACTTTGTAAATAAAGTTTTATGTTGATATCTTTTGTTATTATTTAATTATGCAAAATCATCAGTCACTTTCTGGATGGGCCTCCTATAATGCCTTTAAAGTTTGAAGTGACTTTTGAAAGACCCTGTACTTTATCTACTCTTCACTGAGATACATTGCCCTTTTTGAGACAGCCCGGGTGACAACTGCTTGAGAATATTTTCATTTTTTAATAATTATAGATATTCAGAATCAATAAAATTCCATTGGGACTGACTTAATACTAGTGTGCATTTAAACCATATACAGTCTGTATTAAAGTTAAAATAATAAACATACAGTATAACTCAAGTTTTTCAGTCCCAGAATCAAAATTATGTGCTGTTTACACTGTTTATATCTCCCTTAAATTTCCTCCAAATTTATAATTGTTCAACCAATCTGTGTTGTCACCATGTCAGCTATGTTGGAGTCCTCTTACAAAGGGAGCAATTGTTGTTGTTTCTTCATCTTCATCTTCTTCTTCATATTATTATTATTATTATTATTATTATTATTATTATTATTATTATTATTATTATTATTATTATTATTATTATTATTATTATTATTATTATTATTAATTTGTACAGATTTAATCCAGAATAACTTTCATCTTACTTTTTCTGATAAACACATAGGTATGTATTAGAAGAAGTTTTTATGTCCATTATATTACACTACTACAATTCAAGGATATAAAAATAACAGGCAACAAGTGTATGTTAACAAAATATAGAATGAAGAGCTGCTTACTGGCACAAGTAGAAATATTGGCAAGTCTCATATCACTGTGTTTTGAAGTCAAGGTATTGATATTACAGTCCAATATTAGTGCAATGAACTAGAAAATCAAGAAATTATATTTTTTATATTTCTGACAGTTATTTTTCATTCTGGTGTTATTTTCTAAAATATGACAGATACACATTCCCAGACTAAATCATGATGATAAATGACTTAAAAACTGCCAGAATATAGAGTTTTATGTAATACAGGAGAGCTGATAATGAGATATTGTAATTATAATAACATGAGCTACCTACTTATTTTCTGTCATTTTAAGTAGCACTCATTTATAGTTTTGATCTAATGGCCTCTTAGCTAGATTTAAATAAATATAAGTATACACTGAAAATAAGGTATGTAAAACACAATTCAAATTATTTGTTTTAATCATCATTAACCACCATATACAATACTGCATAAATTTTACTTACGTACATTGAATTTAAAGAACAACAAATAGGTAAGTATGTGTATCAAAATAGGTACCAATATTAAATGTTTGCTAAATTCACAATATCATGCTTCTAGGAAAAAAAAAAAGAAAAAAGAAAAAGGAAAAGCTAATTAGTTTAATCATTAACTTCCATTTGACTGGCATTAATGAGATTGTATGTTTTATTATTTGGTATGAGTATAAAAACATCTTAAAACATATTGAACACACATCAGCAAAGAAATTATTTTCTCATAATTTGATACATACTGAAAATGTGCAAGTTTCTTATGAAATAAGTTTTTATAAACTTTTTTATGAAGTAAATATATTATTCTTTTATAGAACATTTATTTTGGAAACTCAAAAATGTTTATATCTCTGTATTTTAAAATATCCAAATGCACGTGTATCAGCATGATAAGCAATATTAAACCTCTATAAATATCACTGCAACAATTGTATTAAATGTTGTTAAAGCTGAATTAAAAGTACAAAGGGACCCTCTACCTTTTTCAGCCTTTGTTTCATAAATGTCATATTCATATTCTTCAGAACTCCTTTTGGGAGTTGTTAATGGATTGTTTCGCTTAATGATCATATCATCAACAATCTCATCAATCTCATCATTAATGCCATCTCCATAATCATACTCATCTTTTAATGCACCATTAATACCATAGCTAACTTCCTTATTGGTATTTGAATGTGCCTCTAGCAATGCTCTTCTTGGAAACCTGAAATTTTCCTGGTAGTAATGGCCACATACACTAATATTGTCGTCTAGATTTGTTTTTAATGGGAACTGATAATAAATAATGTTGGAAACTCTTTTATATTCACAGCTTTTCCAACAGTGCTGATGCTGGTTTCCAGCAAGGATGTGTTTTTCAAAACATATTCCTTTATTTGAGCCATTTGCTTCTGTTAGTTGAATGTTTTCTGTAAAATTATTAAATTACATATTAAGAAATATGAAAACATTCAATGTTAATATAGTACTTGTTTTAATTAATGTGTCATGTTTTAAACAAAAATTAATTTTCTCTACATGTTTTAACCATGACAAGCAAAAAAAGTATAACCATTCCATATTGCACTGCAACTTCACTTACATTCTATATTAGAGTGACGAAGCATCTCCCTCTTTTAATAATAATAATAATAATAATAATAATAATAATAATAGTCATCATAGTCATCATCATAATAATAATAATAATAATAATAATAATAATAATAATAATAATAATAATAATAAATAATTAATAACGATAATAATCATAATCATAATGATAATAATGATAATAACGATAACGATAATAATGATAATAATAATAATAATAATAATAATAATAATAATAATGATGAAATATTATATTAATTTTGCATAACCTGCTTTTAAGCATTAACTCCTCATCCCTTGCCACTGATAAATGTAAAATTTTATTTTGTCTTTCTTCTCATCATAGAATCATTCTTAACAATATTGTTGCTCAGATTTTTAGTTTCTCTAGCATGTATGTACAATATACATAGTGGATAGAGAAGGTATTGTATTCCACCCAAAAATTTGAATTCGAGATTTCACCAGAAATAAATGTTTTGAGGTCCTTTTTAGAAAATGGTCTGTGTGCGTGTGTGCAATGCGAGTGTGTGTGCATGTGTGAGTGGGTGTACAGCTCAAAAATGAAAAGTCTGTTAATACCAGACTAGGTATTTAAGTTTAGTATCTCCCAAGGATGCAACATAAGATTTTCAAGAAAATTATTTTATATGGAACAATTTTTGAAAATGTTGATCAATGGCTCTAACAATTTTGATTAAATACCATATATTAAAGATATTTATGAAGTGAATTAAAAAACTAAGCTCTGTTTGGTCATAATAAAAACATCGCTCATGAGACAAGGTTGTTATTAACAGTAATATGTGACTACAAGTCTAATTCACTTTTCCACATAATCACCATTCAAATCTATGCACTTTCTGTAATGCTGCACCAGCTTCTTTAGCCCCTCGACATAAAGGTCTACCACATGGGACCTGAACCAGTTGGTAATGTTCTCTTTAGTTCATCGTCGTTTTGAAGTTGTTGTCCACCAAGCCGCCATTTCAAATGCAGGAAGAGAAAATAATTGCTTTATGCAAGATCGGGACTATTTGGAGAGTGGTCAAGGAGTTCCCAACGAATCTCTTGAATCTTCTCTTTGGTTTGGACTGCAGTATGCGGGCGTGCGTTGATGTGCAGGAGAATGATGCCAGACGACAGTTTCCTGAAGCGTTGATTTTGGATTGTACTTCTCAGTTTGGTGAGCATTGCACAGTACACAACAGCTATAATGATTGCCTCACAGTCCATGAAATCCTTCAGCAGGATGCCCTTTTTGTCCCTAAACATGGTAGCCATCATTTTTCAATTCGTGTAGGGTATTGCTTACCTACACTTTTTTTTGGTTTGGGTGAACCAGAATGGTGCCACTGCACTGGCTGTTTTTATTCTGTGTTGGAGTATGCTATTCACGTCTCGTCTCCCATAACAATGTGGGAAAATAAACCATCTCCATCTTGTCTATAGCGCTCCAAAACTGTCATGCACTATGCATTTGTTGCTCTTTGTGCTGACCGGTGAGCAGTTTTGGCACCCAACTCACACCCTTGGGCAGTAGGGGACAGCTTCCCATATCCAAGCTCTTCAGTGACAATCCTGTAAAGTGTGGTTCGAGCAGCATTTGAGAATTCCATAACCAAACGCCAATCACTTCGAAGTTTTTGATTCACTTGATCAACGATGTTGTCGGTCCAGATACTGGGTCTGCCACTCTGCTGTTCAAAGTGCACATTTGTACGACCATTCCAAAATTCTCCACACCAGTGCCAAACTTGTTTGTTACTCATTATAACCGGTCCATACACTCGATATAACTTATGATGGATGTTCGCAGCTGACGATACTTTTGTCAACAAAAATCTAATCACATCGTGCACTTCACAACCGGTGGGAGCTACAATTGTTGTGGCCATTTCAATCTGCTCTCATCGACAGGCAAGCACCTACTGCGGCATACCAACACTGCTTTATGTTCCCCAGGAGTTGGTAGACATCGCTGCAGGCGTGAAACATCATTCAAGCCTACCATCTGTGATATATTGTTCATTGGACCTTAGTTTTGGAATAAGCCGCGTAGGTACATCACAAATAACATTTATATCTTGAATTTTCTGGGAATAGCCTCTGAAGACCTGCTGGATGCATTTTGCTGAATTTTGCATAACTGATAAACCATAAGAGAGAAACAACATTTACCACATAAAATATGTAAGTCCTGTTAAAACACATCACTTATGTCATATATACTCTTTTTATAGAACTACTTCTGAGATATTATTTTATTGGTTTCAGCTTTAAAATACTTAAGCTAAATGGGTCCATACAAAGTGAACCGAACCTCAATTGTTTCACATAGCTTTTAAAGACTTTTTGACCATTGCTTTAGACCAATGTATTCCCTTATTTCCTTTACACTTAAAAGGAAGCAAGTAATAAGATCTATTATGCTAATATTTATTTCAATTTGCATTGTTTAGATAAAATAATATTTTGTAAGAATAGTTTGTATTTGGAAAAGTTAGAGAAAGTTATGTGAATGGAACACACCAGATTTTTAACCTAAGAATTTAATCCCAAAAGCTATTACTCTTCTTTTTGTTGGTTATAAAGAGCAGAAATATAGTTAACATGGTAGTTAAGCTTAAATAATTTGTTATGTTACATTGGCATGACTTTCCCTACTTACTCTTCTACAGAGGCACTCTTCAGCTGAGAACACAGGCAGAATGAGGCTAACAGGTTGCTAGGTAAACAGCGATATTACAGAAGCATAATTTCCTGAGTATTCTACTTGTAAACTCTCATTAGTCTATGGTGTGCACACAATGATATTTCACCAACATGTTACAGTAATTACTCAAAGTGGTGTCCTTCAGATTCCTGTCAGGGAATCTTAAATGTCTTAAGCATTTGTCAACATGAATTTGTTTTGATGTAAATATTGTACATAAATATTTTCTGTAAGAGTGCCAACATTTTTAGCTAGTATACAAGAAAATACATTTTCTAATACTTCAAATTGCACAAAGCAATGACTGGTAACATATAGCCCACACAAGCACGTGCTTTATGCTAATATCTTGATTTGCATTAAGGATTCACTGGAAATACATACTCACACAGCATCAAAGGAAAATTACAACAATCAGAATTCTACTGTTTACCTCATGCTCTACTGGCTTTCTCCCATCCACTTTCTCGTTTCAAGAGTGAGTTGCACACTCCATACAAACTATTTATAAATATTATTTATTCTTCTAATCTATTTCCTAATACAGATAAATCTTCATTATATGCTTACACATTTTGCTGAAGGTATAAGAAGAATGCAGTACATTTGTCAAATCTTTTATGTAATGACTTTGAAATTCATTCTGTTTGTTTATTTATTTGATTTTTATAACATAAGTGGTTAAGAAGTAACAATTTGTAATTGAGAAAAGAATGAAGTGTTGATAATTCAAAACAGTAACAAAGAATATCTCAGAAATGGTTAAGGATGCAAAGAATGTATTTAAGTTAAATTGTGTTATTTAATGACATCTATACTTTTTGTGTATCAAGATTTTTCCTATCTCTTACACTTTTACCAATTATACATAAATCATTCAGAATGAAGAGGACTTTGCATACACTTTGTGATTCAAATATGTTAAACGTATTGAATTTTAATCAGAATTGTTCCGGCCATTCCTGAGGAAATAAAAAATAGGGAATTTTTCCCATGTAATGGATAGTTTTGGGGTGGTGAGAATTTTCTGAAAATCTTTGTGTTGTATCCTTTGGACATCCTAGGCTTAATTTCCATGTTTGGCATTTGCATCAACAAATTTTCATTTTGAGTTATCTGTATATACACACATAAAGATGCATACATGGCACCCTACCTACTTCCCCCCCCCCAACCCCCCCCCCTCTCACATATATGTAGACCTTTTCCTAAAATTATTTTTTTTATTTATAAAATCGCAAACAATTTATTTTGTGAAATCTGGGTATGAAATTTTGGATGAAATTTATTGCTTTCTCTACTTACAAGCAACAGAGAAAGTAAAAAACCACAATTGCTTTTAAGACATTTTTCCTTGTATAAATTCTTTCACATCACCACCTACACAACCACCACGACCACCACCATCACCGCCTCATCTTCATAGAAACTCAAACAATAAAATAATTTTGAATCATTTCAGGATTCATTTCATCAGTCACCTTTAAAGCAAATAACTTGAAAAGTGAACATTAACACTTCTTATTTTGGATGGAAGATAAGGTAATTTGTAAAAAGAGCATTATGCATATAAAGTCAATAAAATAGCTTGTTCATTTATCTAGTGTAAAAAAGATAGATATTAGTATTACAAATTTTGATATGCAAAAAGAGATAAACAGTTTAAGATTAATTTCATTGAAAAGAATCATATTTTGCTTATAGCATTTATTTTATAAAACCATTGATACAAGTACTGATTTCAAAATTTATTATTGTTCAATTTCCTAATTTTTATTTGAAACATGGCATGAAGATTTTTTCACACACCACTTCAGATGGTTATTGAAAATCAAGAAAATATTTACTTCATTAAAAACCACACAATTAAATGAATGAAAAATAAATAAATAACCTGATATCAAAGCTAAAAATGTCCTTACTTTCAACATTTCCTGGATTATATTGTCTATAATCAATGTACGGATGACGACGGTAAGCTGATAACTTTCTCTGAAGGTGCCATCTGAGTTTATAATTCTGTATGCTTAGAGAATCCCTGGGAAAAAAAAAAAAAAAACCGGAACTAGTGAATATAATAAACAGACATTTTAGGAACCGATTTTAATACTTATTCTGCTGTATGTCACCCAAAAATATTGGCTCTTGAGTGACTTTTGCACTGCTAAGTGCTATTAAGAAGGTTAAAACCAACATATAGTGACTATAGAAAACCTGTGATTGTTACTATTGCAACACATTGCCCTGGAAATAGGGTAATGGACATATGATTTTTAAATAACATTTTTTGTTCTGCATAATATAGATACTACAAGACAAATGCTTCTTATTTTTGTTATTTCAGCTAATAATATTCTATATTTTCCTTGGAGGTGACACATAAAGAGCCTCAATTATCATTTTAATGATCAGCTTATCAAATAAAAATTATATGTGCAGTTCTTCATTATTTGTAGTGTTCCTCAAGCTTAAAAAAGTGAGTGGACATGGAGTTCATAATGAGTTGATTTTTACTTTTGGAAAAATCTCTGCGTTCAATAGTTTTAATAAACAATGATATGTTGACTTATTTAAATTACAAGTCATGCATAGAATTTTATCATAGTTGTGTTTGCAATAAATCTTAATTACACGTAGCTACATATAACAGTAAATATTAGCCCGTCTGAGTAGTGTGGTGGTAGCATATCTGCCTCACATTCAACAAGTAGCGAGTTCGAATCTTGCTTAGAATAAGTTACCTGGATAAGGTTTTTTTGGGGGTTTTCCCTTATCCTGAGAAGATGAATGTTGAGTAACTTTAAGCTCCACAGTCCCCAAGATCATATGAGTATCATTTCACAAATTTCATTCATTGTCCAATATGACCAACCCAATTAAAGCATGTTAAGCTAAAAAACAACAAACAAACAAACAAACAAAAAACAAAAAAACAATAAATATGAACATAGGTCACATTGATGTAAGTAAATGTATGTGTAATTGGAAAATAATATATTCTGCAAAGATTATGTTGATAACACAAATTTTTATTTTAGTTTAAAGTGAAAAAATCTGATATCTACATTTACAAAACTTTCTCTACCCTTTATTGTTTATTAGTGGGTATATGACTATTCTTATAAAAGTGTATTTTTCTATGGACATAATTTTAATTGAGATAAACCTTTACAGAAATAGTTACACTACACTTTTCATTATAGGTACCAAGGGAATAGCCATAATCAAATATACGTATTTAAGAACTGGATGGTATCTGCTAGCCTTAAAACTCCATTACATTCCCATCAAATCTCAAGAAATAACTTTTTTTATAGTGTTTAACGCCCAGTTTTACTACTATGGCACCACAGGTGTTGAAACTAGTGATATATGGAATGAAGATGGAGCACCAGTGGAGAATGTGGAGAAAACCTGCCCCTGTGCCACTTTGTACACCACAAATTACACATGGGCCACCTAAGTGAGAGGCGAATGGTCCAACCACTTTACCATGGTAAGGCCCAAGAAATAACTGAATATCGAAAGGATATTAAAAGAGTGGCAAAAGTATGAACAATTCAAACTGTTAATGACAGACAGATAACTTGGGAATAGCTTATGGATATAAAACATTATTTGGAATCAATTATGTGTTTTAAAGAGATCTACATTATTGTAGAGTACACTTTTATTACCATTTGACATTTACCAATTATACAACATTACTTATACAAAGTTTCTTCTGAATGAAGAGTACTTCAGACACTCCCAGAAAAATCAAGACAGGTATATATTTATTTTTCATGTAATTATTTTTAATATATGGTATTTAGACAAAATGTTAGAGTAGTTTTTTAGAAAATCAAATATTTCAAAACATTTTTCCATGTTTTCATTTGTACTCACACACATGCACACTCTCTCTCTCTATGGTCGTGCCATGGCCGAGTGGTTAGACCACTTGCCTATGGCCCGGGTTTGATCCCAAGCGACTGCATGTGAGATTTGTGGTGGACAAAGTGGCGCTGGGGTGGGTTTTCTCCAGGTTCTCCGGTTTCCCCTGTCATCGCATTCCACCGGTGCTCCATCTTCATTCATGTATCATCAGTGTCACCGCCTGCGGGGCCATTAGTAGTTAAAGCGGGCATTAAACACTACCAAAAATTAAACTCTCTCTCTCACATTCACAGACATGCATACTCACATATTCTCTATGAACTCCTGAGAAAGAGAATTAAGAATCTTGAAGCAAGTACATAATTGTAACATAATTGAAAATTAAAAAAATTCATATAATATAGCAATTAAATTGGTAACTGGATCAAATATTAAGTATTTGAGTAAAATTATATATTCTTTCTCTCTTTCAAATTGGCTTATATGTTAATCCAAATACTTAATTGGTTACAAACTGAAATTAAAATACATTGAAAGTGTTAAGTTAAAGAACTATAATGACAGTATGACAATGGCAAAAGCATTGTGCACCATTTCAAAAAATGTATAATATGAAAGTTAGCTTAGCTCTGGGAAATTGTGATTTCCATGGATTACTACCAAAATTATATTTTAATATAAATTTAGTACCAGATTTTTATTCTGATTCCTAACAAACCCAATGCAAAATCATATATACTGAATAAAACAATCATCCTATTTTATTGTTTACTCCTTTAACCTTGTGGTATGTTCTAGGTAAACTCATCAAGTTACATTTTGAGTCAAAGGATCAAACTGCAATTTGCAGTCCAATTAATACTTTAAAATTGTAAATTATTAGAATTAAATTGTTAAAAGTTATGTTTACTGAAACTGAACCAACTAAACCATTCTCATTACAAGAAATAACACAGTAATAATAACTGAAATAGAATTTAAATGATGTCATCCATGAATGGCTTGAAATATATTTGCACAGCCATCAGATGAAATCATGCATGTCATGTCTCTGCTAGTTTGTTGGCATCTCTTGAAGAGCCAAGTTTCTTTGAGGAATGATAAAGCTACTTTGATATTAGGAAACTTTAAATTTTGTGATTCTCTATCCTCCAATACCTCTGTTACAATTACTATTGACAGACCAGCTACACTTGGTGTGATATGTCCCTAGTGATAATGTGCACAAGAGAGCTGTTTAGCCCTGTTGACCAGTTTCATCTTATTGTAATCATTATTGACAGAGTCGCACCAGAGCAATTCTACATATGTACTAGAAGAAACAGTCTTAACACTCAAAAAGTGAGTTGAAGGATTTGCTTGCATTACTTTAGATGGCACTAACTTTATGCTACCACATAGCTGCGAATAAGGATTGAAGTACATCTTCCATTTAATGAAGTCTAAGTATTATTTTTAATTACTTTTTCTACACATACTATGTACATAGTGTATAGAGAAGATATTGTGTTGCACCAAAAAATTTGATACCGAGATTTCACCAGAAATACATGTTTTGAGATCCCTGAATAAAAAATAAGCATTTTTAGAAACATGTCCATGTGTGTGTGTGTGTGTGTGCACGCGTGCAAGCGCGTATGCGTGCATGCATGCAGCATAACTCAAAAATGAAACGTCCATTATATACCAAACTTCATATTTAAGTTCAGTATCTTCCAAGGATGCAAAACGAAGATTTTCAAGAAAATCCTCCCACCCCCAACTATCCTTTACATGGAAAATATTTTGAAAATTTTTTATTTTTTTAAAAATGGCTCCAATGATTTTGATTAAAATCACTTATATTTCAGATATTTACATGTCAGATAAAATTTATATTTATATTTTTTTCTGTGAATAGCTTCTATAGACCTCTTTATTCTGGATGAATGTTTTTGAATTTTGCATAACTAGTGAACCATAAGAGATAGACAAAAACTTACTGCATAAAAATGTAGGCTCTTTAAAACACATGTTTTTCATGGAGTTGACCATTTTCAAAATATTCCTTGTTATTGGTTTCAGTTTTAAAATACTTAAACTTTTCTCATACATGAACTCGTCAACTTCTGACCAATCAAAGAAATGGATTTCAATCCCATGGCAACCACATTTTAAAACATGTGACTGTGGGTTTAGCCTAATGTATTCCATTATTTCCCTTCTACTTATAAGGAACTAAGTAATAAGTTTTACTAGTGTTTATCTTGATTAGCATGAAGTGGATTGAAGAATAATCTTATTAACAATAATTTATTATAGAGATGTAGAGAAAGTCATGTGAATGGAACATCAGATTTTTTTTTCTTTCTTCAGATTATCATTATAGGTAGAGGTACTCTTAAGTGTCCAAGATAGCAGGTTCAAACCCAGCAGACTTTTTTGGCCATAAAAATCCTTAGCATAGTTTCTTTCAGAAGGGTTATGGAGCCATTAGTCTTTGTTGTAAGAAGATTTATGGTATATCAAATAGCCTCAAACCTGATAGAGCCCTCTGAGCAAAATTTCAAGTCTCTCACACCCAATACAGAATGGGAGGCTAAGAACCGTAGTAAAGAGCATTCATAAATAAAACTTTTTTTTTTTTTTTTTTTTTTTTTTGTAAGCTTAACATCTTTTAACCTATTTGGCCATATCAGATAATGAATGAAATTGGTGAAAAGATGCTCAAATGATCTCGGGGTCCTTGGAGCTTAAAGTTACTCGACATTCGTCTTCTCAGGATAAGGGAAAACCCCCAAAAAATCTTATCCAGGTAACTCGCCAAGCGAGATTCAAACTCGCGACCTGCTGAATGTGAGGCAGACATGCTATCAGGAAAATTCTTTTGTTTTCTTTTATACTTCATTCCATTGTTTTTATCAGCAATAAATAGACAGTATATTTTTGCTTATTGTCAGAGATGTAATTATTAAAAACATGTATTAAGCATACTTACCAAGGGCAACATAACACTAATGATATATCTCCATTGCTGCACTGATCATACAGGAAACAGTTGCTATCATTCCTTTCAAAACATTTGACTTTGACGGTCTGAGAAATATTTGCGCTTTGTGCAACGTCATTAGAAACCTTTAAAAAATAATGTTGATTATGTTTCTTAAATCTTAGTAAACCGATACAAGAACAGTAATGCAAAAAGAAAATCTTTTCTGTTTTATTTACCAACCTTTTTCTGTTTCAGTACTATTAACTATTTGTTAATATAATATAGTTTGTAATGCATTAATTTTAAATGTGTAAGGTATGGATAAATGTGAAAGAAATGCATTTTAATGTATTTATTTTTAAAGGAATGATGGAGGAAAAGGATTATTGTTAAAATAATGAATTTCAGAATTGAATTATTATCTACTGTGGAACATCTAGAAGGGTAATGTTATAAAATGTTTTATAATGCATTCATATTAAAGGTGCAAAGAAAGGATAGTTTTTCACATGGAAGGAAACAAATTGTGTGTTTTACGAACCTTCAAGACCAAAAATAGACTTGATAAGTTATTAAAATTTTTAATAACGCATTATGCTGGGTAAAAGTGTATAAATAATACATAGATTTAAAGGTGATAGATTTAGTGCTGTTACCAATGTAAACTTCAAATAAACATTTTTCATTACATATTAAAGTGGGCTTTTATTATAATTTTGTTCACACCAATACAAGATAATACATCTTCTATATCCTTGTATAACAAAATTCTTTAGTGATAGCAACTGAGAAACCCTTAAAACTTGATGGCTATTTTTCATCTGCAGTCATGATTGGTTGTACTACAGTTTATTTGTACTATATTATAAATAATAATTTACATAGTCAGCTTATCCTCTCTGTATGTAGGTCTGACACACTCCTAGGACTTACCTAGGGGTCAGAAGCCTGTTGAGGAGCCAACAGCATGTAATCACAGAACCAAGAACCTGGAACAAGTGGTCAAAAATGAAATGGCCTGTTATTTATGGATGCTCTTTAACTGCTTTGGTTCTCAGCGTCCCATTCTATATTGGGCGTTAAAGATCACTTAATTTTGCTCAGAGGCCTCTCTTATCAGGCTTGAGGTTCTTTTACGTGCCGTAAATCTACGACACGGGACCCAGAGCTTTACTTCCTTTCCGAAGGAAGCCATGCTAAGGATTTTTACGCCTGAAAAAATCCATCGTCCTCCGTCGGGTTTGAACCCGCGACCTTGGGTATATGAAGTTAGCAAGGTTACCATTACACCACGGAAGGCGACAACACAACAAGTGGTCAGCCCACAGCAGGCATGAGCATGAGGAAGTGGATGATATGAAAAGAAAGCGAAATGATAAGGTGATGATGGAGCAATTGGTGGAATGAGTGAAGGGGGAATCCAGAGTAAACCCACCCAGACACCATTTCATCCAGTACAAATCCCACAAGCAGATGCTTGGGATCGAACCTGGGCCACCTGGGTGGAAGGCAGCAGCCTAACCGCTCTGCCATGGTGCCACCTTTAAATAATAATAGCTGTTGAATTTGTCTCCCATTAATCAGTTGAAGCACACATATCTTAGGAGTTAGAATTTCCAAAATTTATACACAGCTTTTAATCATTTTCCATCCAGTAAAAAAGTTAGAAGTGATATGTAATGTTATAAAAATATATGCAGAATTATAAATGAAATTTCAAGATCTGCATTAAACAGTGAAAAATAGGGTCTTTGAGGATCCAGATTTTGTATGTTATTGGGCCATTAAAAGTGCTCATGTAGTTGTTTACAAGGTTTTCGCTGTTTCCATCTCTATGATTCATTATGATGGTGGCTGCCAACATTAATAAAAATAATACCACGAGATGACAAGTTGGCATATATGCTTTGAGATTATTGTGCATTTTTAAGAACACAGGAAAAAATGCAATTCTATAGCAATTTTGTGAGCTACAGGAGCGCGCTTTAAGTGGTAATACTTTACTTCAAGAATTACTTATAGAAGTTCTCTGGTGTTTGTTTTAATTTGGACATTTTTTTTAAAATTAACTCATTATAGTAGTGTGTATGTGTAAATAGATACATTTTCGTGTAAGTTTTAGTTATTTTCATTGTTTCTTTAAATGTAGATTAGTGTGTGAGAAAATAGATGTTTGTAATTTGTTTTATTTGTACCATAGTTAAAAAAAAGAAGAAAAAAAAGCATGTGAGCGAAGCCTGGTGTGAGCACCATGAGCAAGCAAAGATTAATGTGTGTGTAAATAAATTGATTTTTATGTAATTTGATTTTAGTAATTTCCACTGTTTTCATTAAAGTATGCAAGTGAAGCAAACATGTACTTAGTTAGCTCTAGGTTAGTGTTTGAGTTTGCTATACATTGATTTTTGGGTAATTTGTTTTTATTAAGTTCTACTGATTTCATCAAAGCATGAAAGCAAAACGAACATGTACTCGAGTAATTCTAGATTAATATGTGTGTGTGCATGTGTATAAATGAACTAATTTTCATGTAATTTGATTTTAGTAATTTCCACTGCATTTATCAAAGCATACTCGCATGTGCTTGCTTAGCTATATGTTAGTGTGTGTGTGTGAGTGTAAATAAACTGATTTTCGTGAATTTGCTTTTAGTAACTTCAACTGCTTTCACTAAAGTATACAAATGAAATCAGTATTCTCTCTATTACATTAGGTTTACGCTTAATGTGTAAATTAATTTATTATTATTTTTTGTAGTTAATTTTTAGCTATTTCCAGTGGTTTCACCAAAGCATTTGAGCAACACAAGCTTAACAGAATAGAAAACTCGCGGATTTCGTGAAAAGAATAGGTTGGCAGTATAGTTGTGCATTCATAAAAATTACAAAATGGAGTATGCTATTTACATTTTGCGACAAGTTTTGAATATAAAAAATATCTTAATTAGGGTGGGTGGGACACAGCAATTCAAGGTGATCACATTTTTAGAAGACACGCATTCAATGTGAATTTTTATTTGTTCAGGTTAGTATTTTCAACATTTTCAATCTGGACGTCCTGCGATACCTTTACCTGGAATATTAGGGTGTATTAATATATTTTTAAATGTTGGTAACTTATTTATAGTTTTTTTTCTGTAAAATTTAGAGCTATAAAGATTATATGTCACAGGCAATACAGTTAAATGTAACTTTCAGTTCTGAAATATCTACTACAAACATATGTTTAGTGCTTAACACTATTTTCTTTCAGTTTTTTAAGTTACTTATGTTTCCTTAGTTATTACTTAAACTACTAGAAGCATCCACACATCACAAGAATATATTTATATTTTTTTTTTTTTATTAAATGACAGCCAAGTAGGTGTTTCATTATTTTGTATTGTGAATGCTTGCCATTATACTTACCACCTTGATGTGCAGTATAATGAGGTAATGTATGAAAAAAGAAAGAGATGAAATCATCAGAGAAAGTGGGAAGTGCAAATACATTGCACAACAACAAGTACTAACAATAATAATAGAAAATAGAACTAAGAAATGCAATCACAAACATTGATAACGTAAAAGTGTGAAAGGTGTCCTTTCACAAAACATTTCAGGTTTGTTTATTCAATGTTACAATGTAAAATAATAAAGCAAGCATTTCTTTTGTTTCTGTTAGTTTTAGTCATGGAGGAATAAATTAGGTAATTATGTAATTAACAAATACTTAAATGATTAGAAGTTTGTGTAATATTAGATAAATTCATTTACTGAATACAATCAACATTACATTACTTTATGCTTAAACATGACTTCTGAAGTGTTATTTTATACTGAATGGGTAATGCCTTTTATTACTTTGTCAATTAAACCAAATTCTTACTGAAAAGTGAAGTTTTATGACAAGTAATATTTAAATAATTCCTGGTCATTGTGTTATAAACATACTTAGTGTTATATTTTTCAAAATCTTTGGAGTGTCTTCATACATATATGAGAAATTAATGCACCACATGCTGTTGTGTTCAAGTTTGAACAGAGAGGCACCTAGACATAAATAGTTTAATCTTCCTGTAAAATCATATATGTATATTTATATATCTAGCACATACAAATATATACACATAAAAATTAAAAATTTGGGAGCAATATGAGGATCCAAGGAACATTTCATATTACAATATCAAAAAGTAATTATTATGAAATAAAAATTTATATTAAAAACATTAATGGTATCCTTTTTACAAAATTTCATAGATACATTGGCCTAAATGGAATGCAACGGAAAGGTGTGAAGCAAAAGCCTTTTTCCTTCAACTATAGCTCTATGGACAAACCTATTATCAGCAGTGCAGATTTGAGAAACAATACTCAGTATATAAAATATAAAAATGAATAACTGCAGAGTTGGAGGGGTAGAATCAGACTGAAAAATTCAATGCCATAGCCAGGATTTGAACTATGATTGTGGTTCAAATCCTGGCTATGGCATGCATTTTTCAGTTTGATTCTACCTCTCTAACTCTTACTCTACACACAACTTGTGTGAAAGAAACAATTTGTGATGGACAAAGCAGCACAGTGGCAGTTTTTTTCTGAGTTCTCCATTCCCCTACCATCGCATTCCACCAATGCTCCATCTTCATTCCATATATCTACAGTGTCATCACTTGCAGTGCCATATGTAGAAAAAGGGGCATTAAAAACTATAAAAAAAATAAAGAGTGATTTGACAGAACACACAGCTCTTTAATGAGCTATATCAAACTGTTATTAGAATATTATAATAAGTTTTAAATTGTGGTCCAAGGAGCTTTTTGAAGAGTGAAAAATGCTGAAAAAAGGAAGTGAGAAACATGGACTTCAAAATTCAACACGGTACTTTACCTAAACGGTACAGGACCAGCTAAATAGGCAGTCATAGAAAGAGCCAAAATTGTTTATATAAAGCAGCTGTGTAGCATTAAAGATTAGGTTAATATGTTCCTATAGGTAAGAACCAAAATCAAAATTATAATTTCCAATTTATCCTGGGACTGTAGTGGTAGGCAGATCCTTGTACAGATTAATGAGGATGAGGAGATAAAAGGAAATTAAGGGAAAGTTAGATTGTAAAGTAGCACATGTTTTTTTTAATAGTGTTTAATGCCCACTTTTACTACTATGACACTGCAGGTGACAACACTGATGGAGCATTGGCAGAATGTGATGACAGGGGAAACTGGAGAACTTTGAGAAATTCTGCCCCTGTGCTGCTTAGTTCACCACAAATCCCACATGCTGTTGCTTGGGATCGAACCCTTGGTGAGAGGTAAGTGGTTTAACACTTGGCCATGGTATGGCCAGTAAGTAGCCCATATGGCTGCAGGTATTTTCAAATAGGACAAGATCAGTATGGGTGACTCAGTTGATCTTGGTTCCATCCCAAGGTTGCAGATTCAAATGTGGCCCAGACCCATGGTTTTTAAGTGTGCTATCAGCAGATTTACAAGCATATAAAAGAACTCTCACAGGACAAAATTCTGACACAGCAGTAGTACTGATATAAGCTTGGCAATTGATAGCATTGTTAATAAGCAAATTATTGTTATTGTTATATTAGATTGGACAGGAACAAAAACCCTTTGCCTCTAACTCTCAACCCCACCCTTAATGACTGTAATGTTGCAGCAAATGAACAGTACTATATTTCTAACTAGATTGTGTTTTATTTACTGAATGATGGTTGCACTAAGTCTGTTTAACGTAATGAACCAAGGGCAGGGCAACTGTTTTCAGATTTAGGAAATTTTCCAGTGTAATTACCCATTTATTTTGTGCGATAACTTGGTGCAGGTATGAGTGTTTCCATATTTCAGAAAAGAAGAATTGATTTTATATACAGGAAATGCATTTTCACAGGTACTGATCATTAATTAATTGCTACTACTGCATAAGGCAAATTGTGAAGAAATGAAATGGCATTTTATTTATGGACGCTCTTTAACTGCTGTGGTTCTCAGCATCCCATTCTATACTGGGCATTAAAGACCGCTTAATTTTGCTCAGAGGCTTCTCTATCAGGCTTGAGGTTCTTTTGCATGCTGTAAATCTGACACAGGACCTACAACTTTACTTCTCTTTCGAAGGAAGCCATGCTAAGGATTTTTACACCCTGCAGCATTTTTCCATTGTGCACATGGAAACATGATAACACACAGCTACTGTACACAAGGCGACAGTGCTGACTTTTTTTCTCTGCTCCAAAAGGGCATTATTGAGCTGATGGTGATATCATGTGCTGAGTTATTACCAGTGTGCTTTATTGTTTTGTCCTGTACATAGTCTCAAAGTGAATTACAGCTCAGCATTTGTTTTCTATTGCAAAGCGTGTATTTATTTATGAGTCATATGTGTTAACACATTTTGTGAGTGGACTCTCACTAGTGTAATGGTAAAATTGACCCACATTTCATATTTTTCATGGATGAGGCTTAGTTCCACTTGCATAGATATGTGAGTACACAAAATAATCACTTTTGGAGCTCTGAGACACTTAATATTGTTAATGAAATACCCCTTCATGAAGAAAAATTTGGTGCATGGTGCGCCATTAGCGGAGAAAGAGTTATAGGCCCAAGTTAAAAGATGACGCCCATACATATGTAAATACAGTTATGCCTCCTTGTTTTAGAGAATTAACAGACAGGGAGTGTGATTTTGCCTTCTTTCAACAAGACTTTGCAACAGCTCATACAGCCAAACTTTCAATGAGAACAATTGAAAGTGTATTTCAGGATAGAATATTAGAAGAGATTTGTGGCCCCCTAGGTCCCCCGACCTAAACCCCTGCAATTTTGTTTCTGAGGTAACTTAAATCATAAAATGTACAAGACAAAGTTACTTACATTGGAAGAATTAAATCAAAATATCTGCAGGAAATTGCCAATATTTCTCAACATGAGTTATGGCAAGTGATGGATAATATCCTAAAGAGGTGCCAAAAATGTATGTACAACAGCAGTGGCCAGTTTCAGCATCTCCTTTAATAACATTGGTAAGCAAAGTCTTTAAAAGTAGTTTTAAAAAAGTTGCATGTTTTCATATGCACCTTTCTATGATAGCAGGATGAGCGCCGAGGGTGTAAACAGGCAAAACATTGCTCAGCTGATTTGGACGCTTTTAGATCACTCGGTCTATTTAAGGACAATCAACTACAAGGTAGTTCATGACAAAAGCTAGAGATACTATCAATATCAAAATTAAAATAAATAGGTATAAATCTTAGCAAAAGTCATATAAAATTCAGCTTATATATAAAACTAATCATGGTAAAAGCCAGAGATAGATGGATTTACAAAACTAGGCTGAAATGCACCAAAATATAACTAAATACTCAATTGAAAAATTATGTTCCATAAAAAATAAAAAGCCCTTGAGACTACTTGGTTATTATCTGCCATGATCTCTGCAAGTTTGACTGGCAGTTCCAGAGATTCCCAAATATAAATAAATATGCAACTGAGCCAAAATTGCGTCTTCATGATGACACATATGAGAGAAAGTTACTCAGTTTATTAGTATGTCCTTCACTACTTAAGCTTGTTCTCATGGAGAGCTGACCACTCTTTGTGCCCGCATTAAAACACCACTCTCTGCATAAAAATCCTGGACTTCTAATTTTACACAAAAAAATGCATCACTGGGTTCTCTGGTTGCCATCTTTCTACCAAATCTTCCTCCCTAGGGGCCTACAATAGTAGGTATAGGTTTGGCACACCCAGGGTCATGACTTCCTCAGTGTGGGTTCCTCTTTGTGGTGAGTGAATCAGTCAAAATGCGCACTCATATGAGGCTGTGCTAGGAGACCCATTTTGATGGAAAGGAATATCCTGATTGGTTGAGGGTTGCGAGCCTGGGCCTTCATTTTTTTAGTAACCAGCTAGGGTACACAACTTAATACTCTATTTTAGTTTCTGGTTAATTTCTAGCCAACCAGCCAGGACAAGATATTATACTGAACTCCAAGGTGAGTGGAACTGTGAGCCCACTCTATCCCCTGTGTAGCCCTCTCATCCCAGTAGGTTGACCTCTCATTGGTGGGGAGCACTGGGGGATGAATTAATATAAATTTCCTATGGCATCCAATAAAAAATTCATGAAATGTGATTACAATAAGGGAAAAGAAGTAATCAGGTCTAGTGGTACTCACTGCTTGGTTTTAAACAGAACAGAGGAAGGAAGAACATTTTCTTCTAGCCCATTTGTAATACAAAAGGGCCTGGATAAAATAATTGATTCAGTAAAATCGTGTATTAGTTTGGTCCGGTAAAGTCACATATTAGATTCCGAAATGACATGCTCATGGTTGAAACAAATTTAGAACCCCATACAGCGAGAATATTTAGAGCAGACATCTTAGATAACTACCCCATAAAAATCATTTGCACGAGATATTGAACTTTTCTCGCAGTGTAAAAACACTCGCGCATTGAACCGTTTATCAATCCAAGAGATTCAAGTAAACCTTGAAGAGCAGGTTGTTACGCCTGTGTGTTTGGTTCAGTGCAAAGAAAGAGATTACTTATTGCCTACTTACTTCTGATCGGGTAGATCTCTCACAAAGAATTAGGCGCCCATCGATGTTAGGCCGTATATACCGAACCCGTTCAGGTGTTATAAATATCAAAGCTTGGGCCAATTAGTGAATTCTGCAATGGTGAATCTACCTACGGCAACTGTTATGATATCTCGCACGACGGAGCATGTCAACTCCAACTTGCGCTAACTGCAACGGTGAACATCAGTCAAATTCCCATAACTGTCCCGTTTTGCAGAGGTAAAGCGATTCAGCAGATTCGAGTTAAAAAGGTGGTGTCCATCTCGGAAGCCCAGCAACTCTTGCAAATCCTCCAACTCTCTGTCCCGAAGTCTGGTAGATGCCTATAGTTGAGTTGCAGCTAAAGCAGTACCAAATCTGGAAATCGCAATTCAGACCTGCGATACAAATGGGACCACTATTGCAAAAAGATTCTTTCAGATCACTTCCTAAGCCTTCGACTTAAACATCAAAGCCAGTAACAATACCTGCTAAATTTGAAACTGTAATCAGCGCTAGAGCAATATCGCTACCAAAACAATCAACGTCGACCAATAAGACTGCAAGGTGATAATATATAATGCACCTGATATAAAGTTCAGGAAAAGATGGATTACAATAAATTTTATTTATAATATGGATTGTTATTGAAAATATAATTTGAAGGTGGATTTATGAGAGAACCGACTTCCTCAAAGTCTGCTCCCAAAATATCGTCTGCGGTGCTATAGTAGTAAAATGCTCCCAAAACAATGAAGGGAAACAAAAGTCCACATAATCTCCTCGCAGATCCTCTTCTGAGGAATCTCCTGGAGAGGACAGGTCAGCAATTTTCATCTTTGCCGATCTCTATATCCATTCAAATGAATTAGTGTAGACAGCGGCGCCTGCTGTATAGGAGCACAAGAGCACGTGAACCTCCAATATTTCTTAATGGATCTTCTTTTTCTCTTTCAGGAAACATTTAATAAAATGCGCTATCCGGTGCCACCTGTTTAAATATGCCGCGCTCTGCTCTTCAGATTGAACACAGCCGAGAACCTGAGTATGTAGCACAGGCCTCGTGTGCTAGCGTATAACTAATGTCTAGCAGTTCTGCGCTTGCGCGGGCAACAAAGCAGCTCGGCATTTTACAGCCAGAAATGAGCACAGTGCGACCGTGCACATTAATACCTCCAGGGCTCTGTTTATCAGCGGGAGGTGCTGCTATCTTTGAGATTTAATTGAAACTGTCCGGAAGTGCAACTGCAGTCTTTGTGAGACGCGCTATTTTTCTTAGTAATTTGCATTTTATGCGAGAGTTAAGCAGTTCAAAACAGAAAGCAACCTCAACGAAGAAATATTAACCGAGCTACTGAAGATTGTTATCACTACGACCATGACTACATCAGAACCAGAAATATGCTTTTCCACAATAAAAAGAATCGACTTTCATCACTAGCAATGCTTGATATTGACAACAAACTGGTCAACAGCATAAAAGACTTTAATCACCGAGTGTTAGAAAAGTTTGCATATTTGAAAAACCGGCGCGTGGAATTTCTATACAAATAAATTTGGTGTTAATTAGTAATTCAAACAATGTAAATATTATTCACTGTAAATACCATTCTTCACATGAACTGCATCAAAGGACTTCAGCCCTTCATCACCTCATATTGATGTTAACTCTCGGAGAAATTCAACATCTTTACAATACTGGATGGACGATGATTTGTGTAACAAATTTATAATTCTTGTTATTAGGCACTATCATTGTTTCTAATATTACTGGATTTGATGTTGCGGCGACGGCGGTAGCAGTAGCGGTAGCGGCCGCGGTGGTGGTAAATTACTGATTTTGTGAACACCTATATTTTTAATCCACGATCCGCCACTGAGTATAGAAGTTTTCTATTGGAAAAGCGTCCTTCCGCGCGGAGGATATGGAACAGGAAGATGCTGCCCTCACTGCCAGCAGGACAGTGACCAAGAGGTAGAACTATCCTCCTATAAAAGGTGTCAGCCCGACACCCAAAAAGTATTAATAGAACCTACCGCTGCAGCCTTCTAAATAAAAATGTCCCAAAATGTAGAATTTATCCCATAATAAAGACCACTGTTTTCCTGGAACATATGAGGAACAAAAGCACATCGACCAGAGAGCTTGAATTGTTGCTCAACCAGAATGATTCTTTGGTCGTATGTTTGCAAGAAACTAAGCCCTGTCCTCAACATAGCTTTAAAAGCAAGCGGCACACACTTATCAGCGAAAGAGGGTATTCATGCACACGGGGGCCCTATGATGCTTATCAGAGAGTATATAGAAATACGTAGGCTTTCACGGCCGGTGTCATGAGACTGAGAGCGCTGTCGAGAAGATCTCACTACAACGTCACTGATGCTGTTCGGCGCAGTTTTGGACGAAACGTCTGGTAGTGAAAACTCCTATAGACCACGGCCTATAAGCCCGGAAGATCATTTAATTTCTACATAGTATACGTGCGGATTCTTTATCATTACAGACATCAAGTCAGTCACTGTAAGGATTTAACTGCCATCCATCAGATTCAACATTTGTAATATATACAAGCTAATATACAATTTACAAGTTCATCCTGACCTTGTGCTAGAGGTAAAATAATTGCCGATTTTTTGGACAATTTTTACCTAGCTCTCCTAAACACCGGAGAGCTTACATTTCTTTCTAACTCCTTAAATAGTTTTTCACACCTGAATATAGCAGTTTGTTCACCATAATTAGCCTTTATCTTACAATGGAATATCATCTCTGATTTACACTTTGGTGTATATGCTTTTAATGCCTTATTAGTCTCTTAACACCAGGTATATGTTCCACACGTTTGCCCAGATGGCACATAGATCAAGCCAGCTGGAATGCTACTCACTCTTGACTGTTTTTAATTACGGGCATGACTCTAAAGATTTTAGTCGAATATCTCACATAGACAATTCTTTATGCTGCTGAGTAGTCTATTATGTGGTCGACTGTCCAACAGCGTTGCCTAACACTGGATGATCTGATACAGTAAAAGAGGACGCGTTGTAATCTAGACAAGTTATTAAAGATAACAAACAGCCATAATGGAGCAAGTTTGTAGCTTCGTTTAAACCACATTAACCTTAACTTATGTGTGGGATAAGTTAAGGCACGTGGCCGGAAAATCGACCCATGTATCATCGTCGGTCTAAAAAAGTAGCCGGAGCTGTTGCTGATACTTTTGATGTGTCTAACACTTTGGCAGTGATTTGGCTTAAGTGTCAAGCTCAGACAACTATTCGCCTGAGTTTCTCCCAGTTAAGGCGCGGGTGGAATCTCAACGTTTTCCCTTCCTTTTGATAAACTTGAAAAGTATAACCATCTTCTCACCATATTGCGGAATTAGACCATGCATTTTCATTTTCAAGAAACGTCTAAATGTTACAGCATCTCTCTCCTGAAAGTAAGGCTTTCCTGCTCAAGGTGTATAATTGGGTTGATGCCACTTTTGCCACGATATCTAGTTTGAAAGCTCGAAAGAAATGCTATCTTCCGTACACCTACTGTCCTATTTCTCTAACCAATTGTGTTTGCAAGGTGATGGAATGCATGATCAATGAACGTTTGGAATGGTGGTTGAAACTCACAACCTATTGACCAACATCCTCAGCAGCTGACTACCTTGTCTCAATATTGACACAGAATTATGAAGACCGGATTTATGAAGAACTGTCAAAATGTTGGGATTTCTTTTTTTTTTAGCTTTACGTGTTGGTGAACATGTATATTACGTCACCTGCACAGCTAGAATATATTAGACAGCTACCGGTATTCATTCAGGAGTTTATGATGGCCAAGTAAGGGTCGGCTCGATTTTTTCGAATATTTTTGTATAAGAGAACGGAGTGCCACAGGGATCGGTACTAATTCACGTTGTTTGCTATACGAGATAATTCTATCTCGAAATGTGTTTCCCTAGGTGTGTCATCTAATTTATAGGTAGACGTCTTTGCCGTCTATTGTACTTCTCAGCGTGCACCGTTTATGGATCGCCGTCTGCAGCAGTGTTTAGACAATTTTTTAGACTGCAGCACTAAAAACGACTTTCGTTTCTCAACTGAGAAGTCACTCTGTGTTAACTTCTCGCCCGTGTGATCGATTCCGAAGCTGGTTTGGCACGCTTCCGTGGAAATCCTGTCGAATTTCTGCGTCGACACATAATTGTGGATGAAAAATGGACACGTTACTACATTCCAGAGACAAAGGTTCAGTCGAAACAGTGTTTTTTTTTAAGGCTAAACGGCTCCGAAGATGGCAAAGGTGGTGAAATCTGCAGACAAGATAATGGTCTCGGTTTTTTGGGATGCACGCGGAATCAACTACATTGATTAGTTGCAGAAAGGAAGAACGACAAATGGAGAGTTATGCATCATTATTGCACCGGTTGAACGGAGAAATCAAGAAAAAAACGCCCGCATCTGGCAAAGAAAAATAGTCTCTTCAATCAAGACTATGCAAGGGTGCATACCTGCGTAAATTGTAGAATTAATGTTCTAATTACTACAACAGATATCGAATTCATCAGGTTTGGCCACCAGTGACTTTTTTCATTTCCAAATAAGAAAAGTAGCTCCGAGGTAAACGATTCACGTCTAACGACAATGTCATTTCCCTAATAAGTGCGTATTTTGAGGACTTTCAAAATCCTAGTTTTTGGAAGGTCTAAAACAGTTGGAGAAACACTGGGAAAACTGTATCGAGCTAAAAGGAGATTATGAATAATAATAATAATAATAATAATAATAATAAATCTTTAATCTTTTTCTAAGAACTTATTATACAACTCTCGTATATACACACAATATCCTGACACTAAAATTTAAACGCGCTGTAGTATGGAAATTGTGAATATAGAAACAAGGCAAGGCTGTATATTGTCGTCCAGAAGGTCACCTTTGCTACTCCGTGATGAACTGGCCAGTAACCGGCAAGAGAGGCAGATGGAGTGGGGAACATACGAAAATCGTATCGCTCTATTGACGTTATTTCGTTGCGGAAAGCGAGCAACCTCTTGGTATCAATGGACGAGTTTTTGTTTCGAATAATAGTACGGCTTAAAGGAGCGGGCGTAACTGATGATCGCGTCAGATGCAACTGTTGATCGCCTCAGATCTGGCCGTCCTAAATGCGTACGCAAAAGAAGCTGTGAACGCTGTTGGTGCAAGAACAATTATTGGAACAATTACATTGGACACAATTCGTGCAGCCCGCCTGGGTTATGTGGTGGTTGCGAGTCTGCCGCCCATTCAAAAGGTCGTAAGTTCAAATCTCGCTTAGGGTGAGTTACCCGGATAAGATGTTGTTTTTATTTTTCCCCTGAGAAGACGAATGTCGAGTAACTTTAAGCTCCATGAACCCCGACATGATTTGAGCACCATTTCATCAATTTCATTCATGGTCCGATATGACCAACCAGGTTAAAGAACGTTAAACTTATATATGTATAAAAAAATCGTGTGGCTATTGATGGGTGGCCTCAACGTCTGCTGTGGTACCGCACATGGCTTTCATTTAGAATAACTGTTCATTTTGTGGCATTTTTTTTTTTTTTTTTTTTTTGTTCTTTCAGAATATATGCATATTAATGAATTTACATAGTTTTATTTAATATTATATGCATTGAAAGTACTGACAAAACTTATGGCCGTACTGTGTATATAAATGTTTCATTTAATATCATGGTAGAGAAATATAGGAAAACAGTAGGTAGGTACTTTAAAATTTCAGCGTTGGTATTTTCTCTCTGATCCAACGCGTTATTTGGGCAGGTCCGAACCGAGAACTATCCGAACTAGCACGAAGCAAGCCGAAAGCACCGATACCGAACACCTGTGCAATACAAATGTCACGTCATGTGAATTGGTTGATTTAAGGTTAAATTGTACTGCTTTTAACAATGATACTAGAAGTCTGGAGTTTAGGTTGATTGGATCCGGGCTTTTACAACCTCATGTAGTTATGGTTGTATTTCGATTTGATTAGAAAATCTTCAGCGGTATTGGTGTACTATCAAAAATGATTCACAGCCTGTTTATTATAAATTCTTCTGGGTAAGTGTAGCGATATTTGTAATCATTACTATTTAATACAATGTCTCTCGAGAACTCTGTGTGTAAAATTTTGGTCATTCGTATATACTTCAGTTTTAAAAATACTATTAAATTTAAAGGTTTCTGGACTACATATTTACTATTCATGTTTGCAGAGATGTATTCATGGAAAAACATTGGAAGAGCGTAGTGTCTCGCTCAGTATGTGACTATTTTTTTGATCAGCAGAGGAAAGTGGGTAGTCCAGAGGACATGCCCCCAGTGATTGCTACGCCACATCATTATCTAATTAGCATTCATCGTTGTTGTATGTTTTTTGTGGCTGTGTGTATGACTGAAGGTGAGTTCTAATGATGCAAAAATTTTTCAACACTTTGTATTATTTATTATGTGTTTTCAATTGGCAACCAGTTTGTTTTAACATACTTTCACTGTGGCTAAATTATATCTTTTCCACATTTTTACTTTTTTTATCGATGAAATAGCATTGTTTGACTACTAAAAATGATCACTCCTGATAATGTGCCATATTTTTTTTCAACTGTCTTCAGAGCAACTGTTGACAATACTTTAGTTCAATGCATAAACATATTTGTTAGCGTAAATAGCATAGGTGTTGACTTTCTTAAATAAGTTTCATTTTGTGTATGACAGCTTTTAATATGAAAGAACTGCAAAACAAAATTGTGGTGCACTGTTGTTGTTTGTTATGATAATTGCTAATATAATACTAGCAACAAAATCAGCCAATGTTGTCAATATAACAACTGGGCCCACAGTGGGGCATGTGATGCAACTAGAGATTGACTAGCTTGACATTTAAACTCTTTGAGGCTATGATAACTTTAAGCATGGAGGAAGATATGTTGTTTTAAAGCAATTTTGTGGGTTGGGTATGTGCGCTTAATTAATAAAGCTGTACTTCATGACTTACAGAAGTTCTTTTGCTTTTACATTTTTTCAAATTAACTGACATTAGTGTAAGCTTTTAGTAGTTTCTGTTATCTAGTTAGTTGTTTTTTAGTAATTTTCTCTGGTCTCACCCAAGCATGCAAAAGAAGTGAACAAGTGCTCTGTTAGCTATAGAGAAATGTGTGTAAATAAATTGATTTTTATGTAGTGTTTTTAGTTATTTCCACTGGCTCCTCCAAAGCATGCCAGTGAAGTGAGTGTAATTTCCATTAGTTTTATCAAAGTATGTAAGCGAAGTGAACATGCACATTTTAAGTCTAGCTTAGTATGTGTAATTGAACAGATTTTGTGAAATTTGTTTTTAGTAATTTCTTCATGGTTTTTACCAAAGTATGTGAGCGAATCATGTATGCACTTTGTTAGCTCTAGATTAGTGCGTATGTGAATAAACTGATTATTGTGTAATTTGTTTTCAGTAGTTTCTACTGATTTTATCAAAGCATGTAACCAAAGCAAGCATGCACTCTCTTAGGTCAATGATTTTAGTTTATGGTGGTAACAGTGCTAAGATGACCTTTAAATCTATCAATGTATTAGTTTTACTCATTTGCTCCCATAAGGTGTTACCAAAACTTCAGGTCAATTTTTGGTCATTAAGGTTCAATAAAACACACACTTTATTTCCTTTCACATGCAAAACTATGCTTTCCTTGTGTCATTAAAATTAATAAATTACAAAACTTATTGTAACATGTGGCTTCTGAATGCTGATTTAATAGTTTAACTTAACAATAAAACTCTGTGGATAATAAAGTCAATTTCACTTCTTAAATGTGTTATATTAGCTGCTGTAAACATCAGTGTAACCTTTGAAATTAATTAGTTAAGTCAATTTTGTAACACTATATTACTTACTTTTATTATTGGAAAAAATGTTTCAGAAGCCATGTGCTTCCATTGTCAATTTCTTTAGTCGACTGCTGGCATTGCTTGCTGTGGTGGTTATCATTGTTCCTAGTGGTGGTTTGATCAACCTCTGCATCAGTAGGTCTCCTGGTGGGATTTTGAAGTTGAAAATGCAGCTCTTGTTTTTCCAAATATATATATATGTTTTCCCAAGTCTTCCTTGTGATATTTGTGAGTATTTTCAGACTTCTGTTTATGGTCTGTTGCTCTTTCCAAAAATGCCAAGCTGAAACATAAAAACAAATCCATAGTAGCTTGGCACAGAACATTTTCTGCATGGTAGCATGGGGCTGGAAATTTCCTGTTACTGTAGATAGGAAAGGCTTAATTCATTTCTTTGTCTCTATTGTTAAATTAGAAAATGTATATGGATATCTTTCTGCAGTAGGTGGTTTATGTGTGTCCAGTCGTTTATACATACAATATTCATGTCAGAAAAGTTGGTGCAACAATAATGTTTTAATGTTACACACTCAAAACACTAAAACCTCAAAATATTATGTTTACAAGTATAATACTATCATTAAATTGTTTATGCACATATCTTTTGTATATTTTGTCTCGCTATATAATAATAATTTTATAGTATATTATTATTATTATTATTATTATTATTAATGAGCCATTGTCTCAGACTAATCTGAACTGATTTGTGTAATTTGAGCATTGTGTCAGCATATGTGTAAGAATTCTTGTGTAATATCAGGCTTTAATTTGGTTCTGTCCATTCTCCGGGCATGTTGCTAAACACAGTAAGCAAGAGCATTCTTAGACATTTAGGCCAGCAGGGAACACTTAAATCTCATATACTATAGAGCTTCAGGGATGGCAAAGGATTAATGTGTTAAACTATGTTTACAATGTTCAATGGAAATTATACCATGAAAGTAGACCTGACATTTCTAGATTAAGAAGCTATGTAGGTTTCTTGACTTCTCGCTGGATTTGTTATAATTTTTAATAATTCTGGTACACTGTTCTTTTTATTTTCAGTTCCTCCATTATTTGTAATTGAGTTCCTTCATCGAGTGGTGGACACATTTGAAGATTATTTTAGTGAATGTACAGAATCTATTATCAAAGAACATTATGTAGTTGTTTATGAGGTAAGAGGAGAAAATATAGTGAATTTTGTAGCCTGTACAAACTTTTACAATGCTATAACTGTTTTTTGTTTTTTTTCTTATTGCAGTTACTTGATGAGATGTTAGATAATGGTTTCCCGTTGGCGACAGAATCCAATATCTTAAAAGAGCTAATTAAACCACCAAACATACTTAGAACTATTGCAAATACAGTTACTGGAAAATCAAAGTGAGTACAAATGCATTTGTATTTATAATATGAGATTAAACTAGATTTGAGTTATGATGGTTAATTTTTTCTGATTTTTCTCTATTGAAGTAACTTGATGAGCCAGCAAACATGTGAGGCAGTGTATATACAAATTCAAACTAAACAATTGAAAATCAGTTCTCTTTGCTTCTATGTTAATTTTTTTTACTAAGGATTCTAAACTTCTTTTTAATTCATAATTGCGTTACAAAAATGAAGAAATTACATTTAAGAGTAAAAATTACTCATACTTTCTTATGTTTGTCATTAGTATCTTTCATGATCTGATTGCTTCTGCTGGTATTGTTCATCTTGATTTGAAAAGTATTTGATGATCAGGTTAAAATACAGAACTCTTAAAAATATAAACACTAAGTAATGTTTACTTTTTTAAGTTAATGTTATATTTAAGATTACATACATTTGCAAATATGTGGATGTGCAGCAACTCGCATAATAATTATTCATTCCATATTTTCCAATATTGGTTTTACTTTTATTTAAATAACATTAGCTTTGACAGCAGTAAGTACATAATATTCAAACTCTGCATTTTGAGCTCTCGTCACTGGTTTCTGCTTATTTACGAACAGTGCTAAAGAAGGTAGTGGCAGCACATTTGAGTTTATACCACCATATTCTTTTGTTAAAGTATATTTGTCAATTGTTGAACATTTTCAAAAGTAGGAATGCAGAAATATCTTTTGGTAGCCATGAGTGATTTGAATACTGATAGGCACTGTGTGTATTTAGTATTTAATAATTATTTAATGAAATATCAAGATCTGAGTCTGAGTCTGCTTCTGAGTCCTTAATTTATCCTAAAAGAAGCTGATCATCTAATGATTTGTGTGATGGTCAAAAGTACAGAGTTTCATGTTTGTGAAGAGTAAATAACACAACTAAATGCGTAAACGATGTAATTTCAAAATGATATCACAGACTAATCCAAGATGTATATAACATCATGTGTTCCAGCTGTGGAATTTCTTGTCAAGACTGCTATTTAATAAACTTTCATCAAAAAAAGTAAAATAATCAATAATAGACATCATAATATAAATGTGTAACATTTTTGTTTATTACATTTTTAGTCTGATATAAGGAATTTGGTTATCTTAAATAAGATACTATGTAGTAGTTTGTTATAGGATATCTATCTGTATTTACTTTTTTAACGATTGTTAAATATAGTTCATTAGTACATTGCTTGGAAATTAATAATTACATCCATTTTGTAGACAGTGATTTTGGGACTGTTTGATTATGATGATTATAGTTGAAGGATTATTGTGTTTAAGTGTTGAAGGAAATGCATTGTGAATCACTGAGTGGTTTTAAGTCTGCTTGAGTTCTTAAAAAAAGCCCAAAAATGTTCTTTGTTAAAAGTTCTCTGTTGAATGTCACAGATACAATTTAATATTCTGTTACGTCTTGGATCTCTCAATACACTGCATTTTCTTTTCAAGGCTATTCACAAGGAAAAATGAAATGTATGTAACAACAACTTGTATATCTTTTAGATGCTTAGTTAAAACACCAGCTTGGTATTAGAAATGTATCATGTTGAAGTAAACATTGTTAATTTTGAACTACAAGGTAGCTGACTTTGTTCCTGTCTCAGCATATGTGTACTGTCTTTGTACAGGGTTATCGGATTAACTGGCCATGCTTTTAACAGCATCTGGGTTGTGGTTATGCACTGCTTCCCTCCCAACACTTTTTCCTTGCACATAACTTTTTATTAATCAAAACGAATATGATAAACAAATAGGTCAACTAGAACCATTATTATTTCACAAATTATAATACTGATGTCCTTACATCCCTTAGCTTTTCGTTGTTTACCTTCTCCTTCTGCTCAAGGACAGGCATTGTAGTGTCTTAACCATGGGTGGATTTGGGTAGGGGGCATGAGGAAATGTGCCCCCCACCCCCTCAGATCCTTTAAATAGATAAAGAGTTTTAATTTGGTTCATTATAATTATGTTTGTTTGTTTTGGGTACTATAGAATATGGAGCCTCCATCACACTACATATGTACTTATTATGGGAAAATCAAATTATTGTAACATTCTCAAATTGTCAAAACAGATGAATACCATTACCAGGAAGTACATGAGTGGAACACATCATCTGTCTCTAGCTAACCATGGATCTTACTTCTACACATTTCATGTGTTTGCAATAACTGAAATAGATGAATAAGCATAGTGGTGCACATCGCACTTGGTCGTTTCAAGGGCAGGGGGAGGGGTTGACTTCCAAACAGTCACTACAGGTCGTCTAGCTCTTATTGTTATGATTACGAGACTTAAATTTAACATATTCTTTGTTTTTAGTTCATTGTAGTGTTTGCTATGCATTGGTAGCAATATTACATTATCCTTATCTATAATAATAAGGGACAGAGATGAAAAATAATAAAAGATCTTAAATGTGTATATCTTTAATATACATATCTGCACAAAACAGACAATGCAGTTGCAGATATTTGAAAAGGGATTGAATGTGATAGTTCTTAGTGCAACCATTCTCGCTTGCAGAAACTACATTAATGTCAACATATTCATCAGCAGTGCCAGCCTCCTCCGGTTACATGTTGCAGGAATGTGAAAGGAAGGTATCACAATGCCCCTTTTGGGATGATTGGCGACTCATTCGACATTGGGTGGTATGAATAAAATTCAGACGCGTCTTATGAGACACAACTAGCAGAAAATATGAGAAGCATCTTGTTAATTTTGTATGGATAATAATTTCCCCTCTGAACAATGTTGCCTGATAAACATAAACATGAAATCTTCTGAATTTTGACGCTCTTGGAGATTTTCCTCCAAAATCGTCCAAATTTTAATTTAAAATTACTCTTTATAGGTAAATTAATTTTTAATTTAGTTTAATTTCTTTGGTAAATTTATTTCTAAATTTCAAGTACATGTTTTATTCAAATGAAATTTAATATCTATTTTAGGAATTGTATTTAGTAAGATTCGTTTTTTGTAACATTCACGGTTGTGATGCAAGAAACATGGCTGAGGCCCAGGCAAACAAAATTGGTACAGAAATCACGGTCTGCAGAATCACCAGACTTCAAACTAATATGAATATTCAGACTCAGTCTATTGAACAGTATTACTGGCTTAAAATATATATTCCTTTTCTAGATTACTTGTCATGAAATATTATCTAGGTTCCCTAAAATACAGTTGCAAAGAGTTGGACAGTTGAAAAAGCTGCTGTCCCAGAACTTCAATGAAGAACATATTGAAGATGTTTTGAACAGAGCTGAAGTATTTAAAGAGGACTTTCTTTGTTTTTTAGCTTTGAAGGGAGAGCTAAAAATTTGGCAAGAGATGAGAACAAATATCATGCCAAAGTCTCCAGCAGATGCCTAGAAAACAGTATAGGTGCTGCCAAATATTAGAACTCTGTCATACATTTTCTGTGGCTTCTAGCACTGCCGAGTGACCTTTCTCCATTTTGCACCATTTAAAACATATCAACAGAATGACAGAAGATCATTTGAATGCATATCCATTGAGACATTGCGTCAAAAATGAACATTAATGAAACACTGGGTATTTTCAGCAGGAAGCATAAAAGAAAACTGTCGCTATTATATTTACATTTTTCTTGCTATTTTCATATTAATAATTTTATATTAAAATTACAAGTATATTTCTAATAGATATTGTTGTATGTTGTATGTTAATCCCAAATATGAGTACTTTTTGTGTGTCTGACCCTGTACCCATAGTCTAACATACTATTAAAACATGTTGCAATTCTTCGTCAATTATATTGGTTATTTCTTCCTTTACATTATTTTTTAGTTCTTGTAATGTGGGGATTAGATTTACAGACTTTATCCTTCAAACTACCCTAAAAATAAAATTGCTAACTTCGAGAGAGGCTTTCTTAGTGAATGTTCTAGTCACGCATAGTTATCATCAATCTTTTCCTCTGTCAAAACATGAGATTTTTAATTTTTTTTTCTGGTCTAACACTACTATCATATTTTTATTTGACTGTTTTATAAAGTGCACTTCTGTTAGGGGGATCAATATCGGGAAAGTGATCTGAAATGCTCTACGACACAGAGATGCAGATTTGTGTTTTTTAAAGTAGCAACATGAAAACTTTTTGTTCTGTAGTATATTGAACTATTACTAAACTAACATACAACTGAAAGCCACCAAAGGGCATTCTCTACTGCTTTTGTATATCTATGCATGGCATGGGTCAGAAGGTCATGCCATATGTGATGCAATAGGGGAACTACAATCTCAGCAGGCCAGTGTCACAGTGTTGAGCTTCCAGTTTATACTAGCAGGTACATAGGTAATCAACACTGTGATGATGAAACAACAAAGGGACCTGTCAATGTGTGAGATCCAAATGCTGCTAAGAGTGTGGCTTCTTAATCCGATAGCACTGTACTAGTTCACTAGCTTTCTCCTGTTTTACTTTTTTGGATAAAACGAATAAATTAAGCATTAATTGTTGCTAAGCAGCATGTAAAATAAATGTAATTCACAAACTGAAGAAGGGATATGTCATCTGCAAAGGAGATAATTTGTTTCTTATATATCAGTACAAATTTAAGTCTTTGAACACTTATTTCAGCAGAAAAAAATGTATAATTATTATTTGCCACATTTACACACAACTTTCGTTACTCATTACAAACTTGCGTGTATACATATTGTTATAACATTGCCCTATATCACATGGCCAAAATAGATTAGAGAATAGTAACACTAAAATACAATATTATTAATGGTAGAATGGCTTACTCACCATAATGCTGCATGTAACATTACAATAAAAAATTATGAGTAGCACTGACACAACTTTCTCCAGTCACTCTTTTATAAAATGATCATACAAAGCTTTGTTCTTCTATCTACTTCTTCTTATTTGAGAAATAAACTTCATTACACATTTACACATTCTATTTTTTAGGTATAATAAAAATACAGTAGGTTAAAGTGGGAGTCAGATTTTCCATGTTTTTTGCCTGACCATGAGATAAAAAACGATTTGTCACTTGAAAAAAATGTGTTTCATACTTACGACTTTCTCTACATAGTCTGGAACAAACTATTCTTACAAAAGCTTATTCTTCTAATTCACGATAATCAGTATAAATGTTAGCAAAATAGTCTTATTATAGAGGGGAAATAAAGGAAAACACTAGGATATAGCTAAATGAAATGAAATGGTCTGTTATTTATGGACGCTCTTTAACTGCTTTGGTTCTCAGCGTCCCATTCTATATTGGGCGTGAAAGATCGCTTAATTTTGCTCAGAGGCCTCTCTTATCAGGCTTGAGGTTCTTTTATGTACCGTAAATCTACGACATGGGACCCACAGTTCCGAAGGAAGCCATGCTAAGGATTTTTACACCCGAAAAAATCCATCATCCTCCGCCAGGTTTAAACCCGCGACCTTGGGTATAAGAAGTTAGCATGGTAACCATTACACCACGAAGGGCGACTAGGATATAGCTGGTTACTATGTGAATTAAATTTTATTCACTTTGTATGGCCAACTTTAAGTATTCTAAAATTGAAACCAATAACAAGGAACATATGGAAAGGGTTCACTCCACCCAAAAGAAAACAAAAAGACATAAATTGTGTGTTTTTATGAGACATATATTTTTTGTGTAGTCAGTTTTTGCCTATCTCTTATGGTGTACCAGTTATACAAAGTCGTTCAGAATGAAGAGGTCTTCGGAGGCTCTTGTCAGAAACTTCAAGATATACAAGAGTGTAAACATGAGGGATTCCCAGAAAGTAACAAACAATTTGGAATAACTAAAGATATCATCACAAATCTTTATTTATAAAGTTACAGTACCTTACTCTATTTCTCAATGCAACTCCATTCTGTCAAGACATTTATTGTCATGTGGTACCAGTTTTTCAGTACTAATGGTATACTGTTTTTTTGTAAATTGGGCCAATCATATTTTTAGGCAAATAATACAGGTGTATGGTGATGGTGCAATGGATGAAAAATCAAGAAAGAACCAGTGTGCACAACAAAGACAGTAATGGAAGTTCATCAATCATTATGGAGGAGTAGAAAGCAAATTTTGATAGAATTCAGAAAATCTGGTGTTTCACTTTGGACACTGTACATGACTTTTGGGTGGAAAAGATTTCCCAACTGATGAAGACCTAAGGTGGCAGCAATATCTTGACTCAGATCTTTAGTGGTTAGCAGAGTTAACATCTGCATTGAAAAAAACTACTTGGATGAAGATAAAAACCTTGATAGAAATGGTGATTATGTTGAAAAATAGAGTGAGAATCTATAACTTTGTGGATAAAGTTTTTGTTGATATCTTTTGTTATTATTTAGTTATGCCAAATTGTTCGTTACTTTCTGGATGACCCTTGTATCTTTAATGTACAGTATTTTTAATCAAAATTGTTAAAGCCATTTTTGAGAAAATCAAAAGTTCTAAAAGTTATCCATGTAAGTTTGTGCCACATACTTGGAAGACACTGAATTAAAATATCAAATTTGGGGATATTTAACCAACTTTCCGTTTTTGAGTAATGTTGTTCAGAGAGACACACACACACATGGACATTCTTCTAAAAGTGTTGTTGTTTTTTTTTTTTTTTTTTTATAATACAAGGAACCCTAAAACATATATTTCCAGTGAAATCTTGGTATCAAATTTTGGGTGGAATGCAATACCTTCTCTATCTACGTACTATGAATGAAATAGAGAAGTTAGGCAATGTCTGAAAGGAGGAGGAGGAGGTACTGACAATGACAATTATTGCATGGGTAGCAAAATTCCTGGTGCTGATGTGACAGTGTTACTTCCCAAAGTCTTTTTATTAAGCTGCTTCTTTGGTTCAAAGGATGATATATCCCTTCTACCCAGTGCATTGTTATTGTAGATTTAGATTTTAAATGTACTATATTGTTGGCCAGCACTGGTTTTAGCTAAGATTAAGTAGCTGTTCTGGCTTTCCTAAGGCACAGTGTCACTTGCAAATTGTGCCATTGGGATAATAAATATTACAAAAAGATATATATTTATATTTTTTCTATAGTGTAAGTGCAACACTTCCCAGTGGCCAGCTTTCTAATGTACCATGGCGTAGAACTGGTGTCAAGTATACAAATAATGAGGCCTACTTTGATGTGGTAGAAGAAGTGGATGCTATTATTGACAAAGCAGGTTCAACAGTGTTTGCAGAAATACAGGGATATGTAAGCATTTTCATCTCTTATTGTGTCTAGATGTTTTTAGTTTTCTATTGTTACTAATAAAACATAAACAACTTTAATAATATATAAAACTTTACAGCCACTAATAAAATATTTTTAATCCATAAATTACTAAAATTTATTGCAAAGAAATTAATTTTGTGAACATTGAATTCTTTTAGATTGATTGTTGTATTAAACTCAGTGGTATGCCAGATCTCACATTATCCTTCATGAATCCAAGATTGTTTGATGATGTTAGTTTCCACCCATGTGTACGCTTCAAAAGATGGGAGGTAAGTTTTTGTATTTACTTCTTTTTATGATTTTTTTAATATTCAGTGCAAACTACTCATAATTTTATAAGAATCATTTATAAGCTGTTTATGGTTGAAAATTATAGTGGAAGTATCAAACTCTTCTTGCTGTAAGCCTAAAAAAAATGTTTACAGAAGAAATTTGTAATTAACAAACTACATGCAGAATAATCAGTTATCAGCATTTAAGTGTAAGTTCTAAACTTGAGCACCAAATTACATTCTGCAGATGACAAAAAATGCTTGTACTATGTGCACCTGCCTTCTTGGCTGCTCGACTTCTTATTCATCATCCTGTAGGTTTTGTGCACTTTTGGAAGCAGAGCAACAACATTAAGATGTGAAATATGTTATATACTTGATATGTAGTGGCTTCAATGCCAAAGTTTGATTCTGCCTATACATCCCAAATTTAATGCACATGTGTTTTGTTTAATAATCCAGCTAGTTCACAGTAAATTAGATAACCTAATCACCATAATGGCTGAGGGACTCAAAGAAAGAAACTTTCTTTAGTTGACAGCATTGCAGAAAGACAGTAGGACGACCTCACCTCTTCTTCCCACCTAGTCCTCATTTCCCCAGCGCCCAAGAAAAGGTGCACAAGCACAGACGCACACATAGTTGGTCACCAATCAAATAAATCAGAGCTTTGAGATGACACTGCATTTACACAACAAACCGTCAACAAAGCATGCTAAACTCGTCCTGATAATGGATTTGTGGCTGATCACCCATAAAGTCATTATCAGTGTTACTCACCATAAAACATCAAGTCTAACAGCATTGTGATGATGTTTGATGGAGCTAAATTCTACTATCATTTACAATACAGCAAGCAGAAGTAAACAATTTATCAACATTGGGAGATAAGTTCTTCTGGCTCCTCATTCCGGAGTAACATTCTTTTGATGTGTGAACTGTACCATTTAAATCACATGGAAGAAATACTAGTTCAAACCGGTGGAGCCCTGGGTCCTTGCTTTAGTCAGGGAATGAAGTGAATCTTACAACCCTTATTTACTTTAAGTGGAGATGTTCTGTCTGCTTACATGTGCATTACAATTGCTGGACCCTATTTTGAGTTTGATATCTTGCAGTTGAAGTGACAGCTAATTTTTACTCTCTCTACCATATACCTAATAGGAAGACGAAATACTGCATTTCATCCATGCATTCAGTTTTGAGATTTAGCGGGAAATTCACGTTTTGAGGCACTGAATAAAAAAAATGCATTTTAATAAATATGACCCAAGTCAGATAAATACCAAACTTTGTAATAAAGACGAGTATCTATCACAAATTTTATATACAGATTTTGAAGAGAATTCCCCACCTCAAACTACCAGTTATGTGATTTTTCTGAAAAATTGTTTTAATTCTGAATAGAACATCATATTTTATTATTTATTAATAGCTGAAGCACTATTAACTGGAAGTTATTTTCAGTTTAGAAGTAAATTAATTTAAAACAATTCCATATATTTAAGATATTTATATGGCAAATAAAAGTATGTGTTAATTTTCTAAGAATGTGCTTCTCTTTATTCAGAATTAATTTTATATAATCATATAGCATAAGAGATAGACTAAAGGTTACTGCACAAAATGTTGATTTCTTTAAAACACAGTTTATTTCAAGTACATTTTTTGATGTTTAAACCATTTACAAGTTATCTGTTGTTATATGTTGAATTTTGAAATATGTTGTCATTTTTTTAAGACTTAATATTCAGTTGCTAGTTGACATAGAAAGAATATGAGTTGTTAGTAATTAGTAACCCAGTTTTTAAATATTTGGCTCACTTCAATACCTATAACTGAGTGCACAACGAAACTATTTTTGCTAAACTTATCTTGATGTCATAAAGTAGGGAAAAAAGAAAGCTTTTTTAATTTTTCATTTTATAAGCTATGTAAAAGTAAATAATGGTAGGTGGAGAAAGTTGTTTACATATTAGATTTCTTTGGATATGGTTTGTTCATCTCATATAGTGGTTTTCTCATAAGTAGATAGGTTTGATACTTCAGTATGCATGGTAAACAAATAAACTTAAAAATAAAAGTAAGAAAAAAGTTTCCTACCTCTATAATTGAGTAATTACCTTAAAAAAGCATTTATTGACACAGCTATAACATTTTTCTTTCAACAAATCAAAACGCTGCCTCTTTTTAATTTTTAGGGGTATGATATGAAAACTGGAATTCTCAAAATACTACTTTTTATTTACAAATAATGTGTGTTTTAATTAAATATTTTATTGGTTCTTTTAAAATGAGAGTGTCAAGTTTAAGTATTCTTATCAGATATTTACCATATTAAGCGTATGTACCATGTTCCACTCGTTACCCTAACTGTCTCCTTTATTGCTATTATCCCATGTCCTCTTGGTCTTATAATTTCTACCATTTCTTTCATACATATCATCTCACACCTGTATGTCCTTTCCTTTTCATTATTAACTTGCTGACTTACTAATTCCAGCTCCTCTGTTGAACTGTCCATTGCCCCCCACCGTGCTTAACACCTTTGGTTCTTTTCCTGCTGTAATTTGCTGAATGACCCTTCTCATACTTCTTTTTTTCTTTATTTTTTTAGCTTAATGTCCTTTAACCTGGTTGTCAATTGGATGATGAATGAAATTGGTGAAATTATCACAGAGTCCATGAGTTTAAAGTTACTTGATATTCATCTTCTCATCTGGGTAAGTCACCCTCAGTGAGATTCAAACTTGTGATCTGTTGAATGTAAGGCAGACACAGTACCCCCACACTTCTGAGGTGGGTAATTGAAACTTTTGCGTGATTAGAGTTATTTTAAATAGTTATTTTTGTTATGAATTTCATATTGAAAACACTTCTTTGCTTGGTTTCCAAGTCCAAAACATATTATTGTTAATGCATAACCCTGCATGCTTGATAAAATCTTCTGTGAAAAGTTAAGCCAATTTTTTATTGAGTTTATGGTTTCAACATTGCAAAAATCTGAGTGAGATTCTCTTGTATGAATATTAATATTATATCTCCAACAAAGTACAAAGAATAAAACAAACCGTACATTTAAAAAAATCAAGCTGTACAAAGCTTCTCCCATACCTTAACTCCTAATACATCATCACAATACATACAGGACATTCTCATCGCAACTATGTAGCTCTTACATGCCTTCTTTAAACTTCTCATCCACTTATCCCTTACTTTTTATAGAAAAGCACTCATTAATATTCCCTTCCTCATGTCTATCAACATTTTAACATCTTATAAATTACATCCCATTGTCCTTCCCAGACATTATGCAACATTTTTTACCATTTCATGCTCTATTAAACAATGGAAAATGTTCTCTAATTTCCCACATAAAATACATCTTTCTGCAAAGATTTTCACTAATCCTTATATGAATAATGGATGTAAATAAACCAGAATTATAGAGTTTCAGTTCCATGATCTGTTGTTCACAGTCTGAAAGGATCCTGTCATTCATTCCTCCAGATGGCAATTTCAGGTTAATGTCATATCACATTGGATCTCAGAATATTGTAGCCATTCCAATATATGTCAGACACAGCATCTCTTTTAGAGAAGCTGGTGGTGGAAGACTGGATATTACAGTTGGTCCAAAGCAGACAATAGGTAGAACAGTAAGTATAATCTTTGCCTTCCAATTTTGTAGCTTATACTAAAAACAACTTTAGTATATTAAGATGTTAACTTAGTAGAATAATATATTGAGATGGTAGCAGTAAAGTACTGCAAATGTAATATAACTGGATGAAAGGGTAATGATTTTATATAGCTTTTAGGTAATTCCCCCTCCTACTCAACTACATCATCAAGATATCATTGCAGCTGGCTTAATCTACACATCCCTACCATTTTTGTAGAATACAGTCAGTACTCATATATCATAGCCATAAGCCTGTACAGTTTTTATTATCAACATGGAATAAATCATATTTGTAGCCATATTAAATTGTTTACCATTTCAGTCTTCCTTTGGGCTATTTTTATTTCTTAATATGCATTTTATTTGCACATCATGTTGATTTTATCAGTATACTGGCAAAACTATATAAATGAAGACTTTTTTTCTTTCACACTTATTTTTTTTTATTGGTTGTTAGATTCTTCTCCTTTAATAATGATTAGTGCTGATCTTTTTTAAGGACTGTGTATGTCCATGTGCATGTGGGTATGTGTGCCTAGGTTCATGGATTGATAAACTGTCACTGATACTGCAGATCCAGAAGGTTGCCACTGTTGTTCTGATCTGTTCATACCTGACTGCTCTTGTTCAAGGCCTGGATTTGGTAAAACACTAATTCAGCTCTCTTGGGTGGGAATAAGACAATGGAATAGCTTATAAAATAATACACATTTTTATGCTACACTGAAGCCATTTGCTTATTCTGAGATTGTAGCAAGTTTTTTATGCACACAAGTACTGACATACGTTACTAATGTTTTTAATATATTGATTTCCAGCATGACTATATTTACATTGAAACAACATTTCACTTACATGTTTCAATTACACATATTTACTTATTTGCACTGAATTTAATGTTAAAGTGGTACAACACTTTGAAATTACTGAGGTATGCTACATTGTAATAAAAGTGCAGATTCCTGCTGCAAAGTTTCGTAAATTAAGTCTTTCAGATTGCTAGATTTTTTTTTTTTACTGCTCCATATTATGTACAGCTTTGGTTCCAGACAGTTGGCCACCTCAATCTCCCACAGCCTTTGTGTCTCTAGTCACATGTCCTACAAAGATAATCATGTGACTTAATACTAAAGAAAAGTTCCTGATTTTTCTTTCTTTAATTCCCTATCACTAAATGTAGGGGTTTATTGCCCGAAGCTGCTACAAGTGATAGCTCAAGAAAAAGAGAAACCACCTCATCCCATCAATTTTAGAGTTGTAGAAGTCTTTTTGTTAGATTCTAATAAAGATTTCCTTTGTGCCTTTGGAAAATTACTGTGTAGAATTCACAATATTACTGACAATTTTGTCCACTTCCTATTGCATATTATTTCTAAATTTTAAGAATATTTACATATACGTCACTGATTTAAACATATTAATCATTATCAATTACTGTAAATACAGCTGGAAAGATACTGTCTCAAAATGTAAGGAAAGACATGGATTGCAAAATTTATATAATGGTGAAAACAGAATTAGCCAATAATATACTATATTGAAAAATAACAATTGGTATTAATGACAAATTAAATTGCAAACATTCCTTGGGTAAGTATTTTTTGCTTGTGCAGTTAAAACCTATTGTATTAAAATATGTAATTAACTTTAAATATGGAAGAAGATAACTATATTTAGCAATTTAAATTACATTGAATGGTAATTAAAGAAACAAAAGCTAATGGAACATCAACTATACATTGATACTGTTAGCCAAAATTAAATTGTGAAGGTGCATTTTTATAACAATAACAGTCAAGGGAATGTAATATATAAGGAATTTGCTAATATGCCTCAATACATAAATTATTCCCTAACACTTTTTTTAAACCAGATTCAGCTTTAACTATTTATATTTTCTGATGTTTCCAACTGACTATCAACAACAAATATTCTTTCATTAACTTTACTTCTACAAAGGATCTTCTATAGCGCACCCACCGTATTTGTAAAAAATTCCAGTAGCCTTTGTCCAAAGATGTGGCATGTTTGCTATTTTCTGTAGTATTGGAAGATTTTAATTTTTGAAGGTTTGTGAAAAGATATTTTATAAGAATATGTCCAGGTTATTTTCATTACACCAGTGACTGCTCTCCATCATGTAGTAGTTGCCATGCAAGTGTCAAGTGCCCAAGATTGCAGGTTCAATCCTGGCAGAAGGTGATGGATTTTTTTGGATGTAAAAATAGTTGATGAATCATTTGAGGGAATAGAACCTTTAAAGCATCACCAGCCATCTTCATGTATGGAGTTGCGTCAGATAAGAATAGGAAGACATTGTGTTTTACACTGCCAGGCCAAAGTAACAAATTTATGAACAATTGAGCTATGGTTGTACTGTTAGCTTTTTCCAATTCTTCTTCTGATGTTAGCAAGAATACTTTAAGTGATGCAGCCTCCACAGGTTTCAATAGTCCTATAATTACATTGGCAGTATGTTTTTTCCTGCTATCCATCATTTTGTCAATGGAGATCCATATTTTTTGCCATTTACTTTGTTGTGAACACGTTGAATTGTATTTTCTAAGCATATAGGGAAGCAGTTTTTCCTCTTGAGTTGATTTGTTTGGAACAGATTTTCCTGTATATTTTTGGAAAAATCTTTTCAGGGACTAATTTTCTAATTTCCAAAAAGGAATGCCAGCATAAATTAATGTTTTACACAAATCTAATGAAAATTGTGATTGTTTGCTAGATGTGGTAAAAGCTGCAGGAAGGAGTGTTATTTTCTTTCCACCACTCTTTGAGGCAAGTGCAGATGTATGCTTTGTTGTTGACACATGTTGGTTTATGAAATACTTTTTTTCATGATTAACTGTTTTCTCACAAACCTTATACAATAAAACTATTCCATTGGATGAAAGCATGTGGGGACCAAATTCACTAAGGTAGCTTTAAAGTTTACTTTTCAAAGGTATACTGAATTTAGGCTTACAGCTTAGTCTTCTACTTTCACCTGACAATAATTGAGTACTGACTTTTCCGAGCAGAAATTTCTTCCTCCTACAACAATAAATGCATGCAGCACACAATTGTAACAATACGATTAGAAAATACAATTGTTCACCGGCTGAAGCGAAAATGAATTGGGCAGAATGCTATGAGACGATTTCTATGAGAACAGTGAGACATTTTGTTAGAAGAATAATTGAATTATTTTATTAGCTATTTCCTGTATTTTTTTAACATTTTAATAGTGAATAGCAAGCCCACAATAAAAAACTCCAAAATTATACATCTATGAGATTTAACATTGTTGCTGTTTGAGGATTAAGCTGCCGCTTTTGAATAATAAGACCAGCAATAAAAGTGCTAGATGTATGTATTTTGAACCGTACTCACCCCTCCTCCTCTCTCACCTAGATGATTCTATCTGAAGATCATCCCTGTAGTAATAAATATTTTCTTATTTAAAACATATTGTATGGAAAGTATCTTGAAGGGGAGAAAAAAACTTAAAATGCAAAATTGCAAATAAACTTACAAATATTGCTTAAAAAAGGCATATATTATTGAATAAGGCTAAATTACCATAAAAAGGCAAAATAGAATTTGACCCCATCGATTCTATTTACTCTGAAACACATTTATATCTATGAAGCTGTTGATTTACTTTCACCCATTAAAAACGTATTTTGCCTAACATCAGGCTTTGTGATAAGGCATCAGCTCATCACCCATAGATGGCACTATAGGATGAAATCAAGTGAAAATTGTAGAATTTTACCTTTTCTTTCAAAGTATGGTGTTCATGTACATACAAGTAAACATTACACAGGACCACATGGCTTTCATAGAATATCGGAAGAGATTTGCAGTGCTTTTCCTGGTGTAGATAAATTGATATCTAACATCAAGAAAATGCTTCTAAAAGCACCATCTCGAACCCAAGACACTTGCACCTGAGTTTACTTTGATTCCAAAGCCTGTTTTAACAAGATGGGGGACGTGGATTTCTGCTACCCTGTACATTTCGCTGACAATTCGAAAAGTTAATTGAGGTTGTTGCTGCACTAACTGAAGATGAAGTTGCATCCATTTGGGAAGCGAAAATATTGCTAAATAATTTTAATGTTCTTAATAGTTTACCTTACATAGTAGTTCATTATGCTAACTTGCTTGAAAATATAATAAAACTTGAAAAAGAGGAGAAACACTTATGACATCAATGAATCTAGTGGGAAGAAACTGTACTCCAACTTGAATCTGTGCCAGTATGTGCAATCAGTAAAAATGTAAGTTATAGTGATGCATTGCAATTTGTTCGTTAAATACATTATGCCTTTTAGGACATTTATTGTGCCCTTTTTACATTTTTGTTGCCTGTTTTGCCTGCCTATTTTAACTGTTCTAAATGCCTAAACATCCGGGCTATACTTATCACCAATTTATAAGTGGTGGAATTGCTAACTACTCAATAAAGAAAACATAACTAGATGTCCTAAATACCTGACATGCTGTGATAGAACTTGACTTTGAGTGACACATGTCAGAGTTGGTGAGAAATCTCCCCTCTCATTTTAATTTTCTATTCTGTGTCTGATGTTCCATACTTCCTAATGTGATGCACAGAGGAATTATATACAATTTATTGCCTTTCTGTATCAACATCTGCTCAGAATTTATGTTGATCCAGAAACTGATGTCCTGCTACCTGCACTACTCAAAAACTGCACCAAGCTACACCATTTGCTGAAATAAAAGGGAAATAAACAGTAAATGTGTAATTTCTCTAAAGGTTTACAGTAACGCCAGACCATTGAGGATGGGTTAATATCTCATGTGACCTTTTTACAATGCATTATATTACATTGCAATCTGTGGATCCTATTTTGAGATCAGACACAAAGTTCAACTCTAGGATGAAGATTAAGTTGGAAATTACATTTATTGGTTACTGTTAATAATTATTAATACATTTATTAACAAAGATTAACTCTGATATCAAACTTTTCAGAGCTGTCCATTTTGCATAATTTACAATTGCATGTCTGTTTCCAAAAACAGGTTGTATGATTCTTAGAATATTCATGTATATTATATTTACAACACTGCAATAATTATTACTGTATTTTTTGGTTGTATGAAATCTTATTCTGTATAGAAGGTGTGAGTAATGAGGTATCTTTTTAATGCTGATCTAAACTTGTTTTTGTGCATATGCAATTCCTTTGCAGGTTAAATTGTAATTTAATGATATTTAGAGTTTTTATTTTTGCTTTCTGATATTTTTAATTTCAAAGTGAAATTTTGTATCAGAATAGCTAATCATAATAATATGTTGTCATGAATTTTCCCAATTATCCTATAATCCACTTACCACCGTTATATTGCAGTAAACTCTTGCACATGTAATTAACTCATTCTGCAATCATGGTTTCAATGTGTCATTTCAGGTTGAATCTGTTATTATTGAAATTCCTATGCCAAAATCTGTATTGAACTGCAGTTTAACACCAAACCAAGGAAAATACTCATTTGATCCCGTAAGCAAAGTTTTAATGTGGGATGTTGGTAGAATCGATACATCAAGATTGCCTAGCTTACGTGGCACAGTAAGTAGTCTGCTTAAATGTTTAAATAATTATATTTAGATTATTTAAAAGTGATATACTTAATTTATTTAAGTTCCTGTTACAATCTGTTAATTTTCTGTAAACATTTTATTGCATGCTCTACTATATCCTTTGGCACAAAGGTATCCACTATCCTTTGGTATCCACTAAGGGATGACTAAATCCATTTACAGCACCCAGTAGGTAGTGGATAGACCCAGTCCACTACTAAACTACATTTGTCATGCGAATATATTTTTTCCTTAGTCATGCTATACCTTTTCCTAAGTCAGATTTTCAGCATAACATCTGTAATAACTCAGAAAAAATAGTTTTGACAGAGTGCTTATAGAATTATACCTTCTATCATTTCTCTCTCTTCTGATTTCAATGTCAACTCAGATATTGCAAATATTACTTATATATACTATGAAAATAGATACAGGGAAAGTTAATTGTGATTAAAGGTGTAATCCCAATGAAGAAGGTAATAGGAAAAAGAAGATGAAATCAGAAAATGTTGAACAATGAGTAAATTTTTACATGTATAAAGAAATACAAATTATAATAAAATAATTTATGGATGCTTGTAAAAATAAATTAGTAGTGGAATCTTGTATTATAAAAAGTCTGATAGACATTCTGAAAATAATATTAATAGGCATAGAAACAATATTAATAGGCATAGAAACATCTAATTTACAGACTCTCTTTTGTCTATCTCATTGCCACCTTCCTGTGGAATATAGTTTTTATGGATTTAATTAGAAGACTAATAATTTTGCAATAGATTTTCTGCAGGTTTATGAACATAATGTGATGCCTGACAAACAGTACTACTTGTGGTGTAGTTCTCCCAAACTATTTGCATATATAATTTGCAGTTGATGGGCTTAGTTGTGTAGTCAGCTTCCTGTACTATCATATCATTAGGTGTGCATGTGTATTAGTGGAGCATCTACTAATGTTTATCTTTACATATGTAATACCTCACTTACTATTGTGCAAGTTCAGATTTGAGTTTTTATATATAGGAGTTTGAAGAAATGGTGTTGAAACACACATCAATTTTGTTTAAAGAAAGCATAAAGCAAAGTTTGAATGGAGACCCTCCTACGCATTTTTAGTTTTAAGGTGAAGTCAAGATGTATGAAGTAAAGATTTTATACATAAGGGTAATTATAAAATTTAACACATTTTAAATTTGTTGAAATCAGTACAAAATTAAGGATAATTAAGATAAAGACAGGTCTCATTTCAAGGTTTCAACTGAAAAATTTCTAACATGGCTAATAATTTTAGAAGTCTGCTAGCTAAAATAAATACTGAAATGAAATACATACATAGTTTTTATTTATCCAACATTGTCTGCAACTTGGCGAAAGGAAAATAAAAACAAATTACATTTTTGCTTCTTTTACCTTGTACATATTAGGTAGAAAATATGTTCAACTGTACTAAAACAATTGATACTGAGATTTCACTGGAAATATGTGTTTCGAACACTGAATAATAAAAGCATTTTTAGAAAAAGTTTTGTGTGTGTGTATGCACATGGGTGTGAACCTGTGTGTGTACAGCTGTGTGCATGTAGGAAAAAAAACCAACATAACTCAAATATGCAAGTTGGTTAAATACTAAACTCTCTGAAAGATGATACTCAGATTTGAAGAAATTCCTCCAATCCCAACTACTGTTTACCTGGAACATTCTTCAAAATTTTTGAATTTCTCTAAAATAACGATTATGTTTATAATGTTGTATGTTAAAGGTATTCCATGACAAACAGAATGTATACCATGAATTTTTTGAGGCATAGTTTTAAAATCTTCTTCATTTTGAAGGAATTTTGTATAATAGTAAAGCTGGTGTGTGATAAACAAAAAACAACCTTAGGAAAAAAATTAGATCTCTTTAAAACACATAGTTTTATTTCAAATAACTTTTTTTGCGGTGCAAGCCATTTCTCAGATCCATTATTATTTATGAATAGTTGGAATTGTTCATTGCTGTGTCATATTTTTAAAGCTCTGTTGTTTTCATTTGTTTCTCATGGTTGCATGGAAAGAGTAAGGAATTTTACCAGCCTATAGCATCCAGTTTTTAAACATTTGACTAGTGCTGCTCATTTTGCATCGCTAAAGAAATATATAATGTAGTTATTTCTAAAATGATTTGTCTTGATTAAAATGAAGTAGATAGAAAAATAAGCTTGCTTAACAATAGTTGGTATACCACTAATAAGTGATATAGAGTAGAGAAAGTCATTTGAATATAACAAATGGGATACTTTTTTTATTTGTTTTTATTTAAGTTTTATAGAGTTCAAAACCATACTACAACCATAATGGAATCTACGGCAGTGGTTGAAATTCTGTTAATATGTATATAGACTTCCATTTGCATCATTTGCTGCAGTAAAATGTTTTGTGCTCATATATTAACATTTTTTATACATTATGGATTAAACTGATTTATTATATATCATCTGCAATTTGTATGAAAAACATAGTTACACTCTTTATTTTAAATTTATAGTCATGAAAGGCACTTCATATACCAACTAAGATCCATTGGCATGACACAGAAATGCCACATTTTGCCTGGGTACCCATAAGATTTTTCATAAATTAAAACAATGCATAAAAGTCTTCTCTTGTTGCATATTCTGTGGCAACTTCCAAGGCAAATTCAATCATGCAATTATTGTAATCTCAAAGTTACATTTTTTGATTGTCTTACTTTAAGTGGGATTTATAGGAATCTTACAACCTTTTAGTGATGCTATTAAATTATTTTGTAAGGAACATATGAATTCTTGCATAATCGAAATTTAAATACTTCTTTCTTTGATCCAGCAGGAGGTGGTGATCCTATTTTATATCAACACCTATTTTGATTTTTTGGACATCCTGAAGTCTAATAATATACAGAACTTGTAAATAAATATTTTTAAAAGAATGCTGTGTCACATTCACATCACTTTCTGTGCCTATTTTTCAACAGAATATTTTAAAAAAGCTTATTCTTCATCTAATGTTAACCATGATAAAACATTTGTGAAGTGGCTTTACTACATATTTCCTTGTAGATACAATGGGAATAGGGTAATGCAGTAGGCTTAAGTGATAGTAAATTCTTTTAACAGCCGGTCACTCTGTTGTGACTTTGAAATTCTGATTTATTTGCATCACCAAGGGAAAAAAAAATGACTTCCCAGATCTCGGAGATAGTCAAGTCCATAAAAAAAGGGAAGAGACATTTGACATATTAAAATGCATGGTTTAACAAGATTTAATTTTTTTGTGTAGTAAGATTTTCTTACGTTACGATTGAAATTATGGAAAATTCATACAGAAAGAAGACGGCTTTGGAGGTTATTCCCAGAGATATCATGGCACACAATTGATTTGTCATGAAAATATCTTAAACAGGTATTAAGTATATTTAATGAAAATGGTTGAGTCGTTAGTGAGAAAATAAAAATATTCAAAAAAATTTTCCAAATTATTTTGGGGTGGGGGATTTTCGTGAATGTGCATCTTTGGAAGATCATTTTTGAGTAATGCTGTTCACACAAACATGCATAGCATCCACCCATCTGCACATGGACCTTTTTCTTAAAATGCTTTTCTTGGATTCAAGGAGTTTCAAAGGATATATTTTGTGTGAAATCTTGACATCAAAGGTTTTAGTGGTATAATATACCTGCCCTAATTGCTATTTTAGCGCTACTGAACTGTTTCAACTATAAATCTGCAGCTTTCTATGTCAATGTTTTTGTGTTAATGAATTGCTATAAATTTAAATCCATGAGTTGCTTTAAATCAATATTGAAAGATCTATTGTAGTAGAGAAACCAGCATGCAGTCAATTACTAAGAATTTAAGATATTCTCAAAAATGTATATTTTAGAAACTTCAATATAAATTCATTGTATACCATCATCATATAGTGAAAGTGTACTTTTAAGTAACTTTAAAATGCATATTATTTAGCTTTGTCATGTTCTCTTATAACTTGTGTGCTTTTCTCGCCAGATCAATCTGCAGTCAGGTGCTCCAGCAGTTGAATCTAATCCTGCAATAAATGTAAGTTTCTGATGTCATACTCTCTATTGCTTAAAGTTGTTAGTTACTGGTTGGTAGAACTTGCTTGTGTATTTTCTGGAATTGGAAATACAGTATGTGATGTCATTGTAAAATCACATTTTCAGAAACACTATATTGGGATAGTGGTCACTATATCTGGTACCTCTGGTAATAAATAGGTCTAATGGTACTATGTATGCATGTTTTCATGGGTGCTTGGCTCCCTAGTCTTCATTCAGTAGATTTCATGCAACTTTGAAAGCAGAGAAGAGCAATAACATTGAGACATCAAGTATGTTATACACCCTGATATAGTGGCTTCAATGTTAAGGCTTCATTCAGTCTTTGATCCCAGAGTAGAAGGACATGCATGCTTCTGTATTTTGTTTAATATGAGGATCAGTCAATAACTAATGCTTCCTTTTTTTTTTTTTTCTCTCTCTCACTTTTAATTTGCAAGAAAATTCAATGTTGATTACAAAGCCTGAAAGCCACAACATTGAGGATTAAATTGTTAGTTTTCAATGTAATTCCCATAATTTTCCACAGTTTTAGTTCACCTTTTGACAAGGGCATGTATTCCAGTGTGGTAAAATGCACTGTCTTGCTTCCGAACAAATTTTTTCACAGCCTCTGCATCTGGAAAGTGAATTCCAGAATGAGCTTCCTTCAGCGGTCCAATCTGGATGGAAGTCTAATTGTGCTAGGTCAGGTCTTTATAGGGGATGAGGCAAGACTTCCCATCTTCTTAGTGATGTAATGACTACCATGCAAAAGCAGAAATCCACTGATTGTTTGTTGGGCAAACTCACTGAAGACGTGCTTTCACTTTTTGAAGGTGCTGACGTATTGCATAAAATTTATTGTGCATTCGTGCTCCAAAAACTCAACCATAATCACACCCTCTGTCTAAAAGATGGTCGCCATCACTTTCCTTGTCAATGGCACAGTTTTAAATTTTTTCTTCCTTGGTGAGGTTGTGCAATGCCAATCCATGGACTGTCTCCTTGATTCTGGTACAAAAGAATGAACTCATGTTTTGTCTCTAGCCACATTTTTGTCCAGAAACTCCTCTCCCTCCGAATTGAAGCACTGCTATTTTTTTGTGTCTCCTTATTCTGCTTGGTTAGCACTCGGGGTACCATTGTGGAGCACCCCAGTTCTTGAATAATCTTCACTATATTGCCTTTACTGAGGAATAATACGACACAATTCATCCATTATCTGGCGATCAGCTCAAGTGATCTATTCACTCACTCAAAGTTATGTGGTGTCACTGCTGTCACAGGTTTGCCACTCCATTGTTCATCAGCCAACGATGTTGGCCCTTTAGTTTCTTCTAATTTGCTGACATCCACTGTTGCATCACTACACACCTTTGTAGTGAGCCTTTTATGAATGTGAGTAGGCGTTTCACCTTATGAACTCAAGAATTCAATGACAGAAAGCTGTTTAATATGAACATCAATGCCAACCATTTTGCAACAGGAAGCAGTATTGCTATCGGTTAATGTATGAAATTGCTATTGCGGTGGAATGGAGAAGAAGGTGTGAGGAATTGCAGCAAATTCAAATTGTTCATATAACTTACTTAGTAGGAAAAAAAAAAATAGGAGGCATTACTTATTGACTGACCCTTAATTCAGCTAATTCATGGCAAATCAGATAAAGAAACTTTCTTTGTAACACTGTAGAAAGAGATGCTGGCAATCTCTCTCTCTCTCTTCTCCCTGGCATGCTTCCTAGTAAAATTTGTGTCAAAGAAAAGGTGCACGTATAGTATATAGCAGTAGAAGATGAAAAGGGCTATTATAATCTATGCCAGCAATATCAAGGGCAAAGCGCATAGATTTTACTGCAAGGCCATAAGTCTTTGCAGGCTACCAGGACTGGAATATACTGATCCAATGCATAGGAGCAAATAAAGACCAGTGGTGGACAAGACTTATATCAATATGTTTAATAAATGGAAATAGTTTATGTCCTCACAGAACAAAAATTCTGAGCTTTCTCCATAACACAGCAAAATATAATGTAGATATTGTAATCTTCACTAGTAACTTTATCAAGGTGAACAATTTATTAAAAGTTTCTGTATACACAAAATAAATAATAACACATTAAATTACAGATTAATCTGGTTGTATAAATAGAATTAATGTAATACAGTAAATCTCAAGTTGCAGTGCTATCAAATTTGCACCAACTTTGTTGTGTCTGGTGGTATATTACTAGAACAGGCAAGTTTAATAGTAGACACCATGTTCTTATCAGGCAGTCTAGCCCTTAATCTTGGTTAGCTTCATTAAAGAAAAAAACTATCTTCCCCTGTAGAATGTCTATATTTCTCCTCTTGAAATATTGAATAGGGTTGAATGCTACTTTTCTTAACAATTAAATGTTTTTTGTATAATAAACACATATCTCCTGCTTGTTCCTTACTTAGAAATTTGCATGCCCAATAAGGCTGGAACTTTGTGGTTACCATCAGTTGTCTCTTGTACACTCCATCCTAAAACTCAGACCCACTGTCTACCTACAACAAAGTACTCTGCATGCTCTAGTGTCACATATGTGCTCCACTTCACAGCCCTGATGTAAGCACTAATTGAACAGTGTATGCTGTTTTACATACATGTTTACTCAACACAAGTTTTTCTATGTCTTAAATACAGTACATAGCAGAATTAAATGGAAATTATATCACGTGGATGAAAACATTATTATGTATCAGAGTCACAGGCACCATGAATTGTTTAATGTATTTACACCAAAAACAATGATAATGCCATCCTTTGATACATGAGTAAGGTTTGTCAGAATGAAATGTAATCAGTACATTAGAACAAAATGTGGTTTATTATTTGGTAATGTAATACAAATATGTTTTGCAGGTGCAATTCACAATCAGTCAACTGGCAGTTTCTGGTTTGAAGGTTAACCGCTTAGATATGTATGGAGAAAAATATAAACCTTTCAAAGGAGTGAAGTATATAACAAAAGCTGGACGTTTCCAGATAAGAATGTAAACAGAGCTAGGCTTAACTTGGACAAGGGTTTCCATTTGCATTACTAAGAAGATTCTATTTTACAAAATTGTATTTTTTATGTTTTAGTTATTACAATTGTATCACTTCACATTTATTGAAATATATTAAATGCTTTATTTACTCAGTTTCATTAAATTCATTCTAAGCATTTCACATGTAATGAATAGCAGTTGCTTAAAGTACCCAATTATACAGGTGCCCACAAAGTAACAGCAGCAGAAATTGGAGGTAGGTACTACAAATGACAATCTATAGAGGAGATGTTGAAAATTAGCTCCTGCAGAAATGAATGCACACGATAATACACATTGCTTTCTGGAAGAATTGGAGCTATCTCTGTCTGCAGCTCCCCCAGTACACCTGTCCCTTCTCAAGCCTACACATAAAAAATCTGACGTGTTGCAATCATGTGGCTCCACCTATATTGCAACAAACTATTTTAACAACAGCTTAGTTTATTCCTCTATATACTTTATGCTAATCGAGATGAACATTAGCAAAAATGGTTTTATTACATATAAGCATTGGGAAATTTAAACCAAAAAGAAGCAATATCTCAGAAATCTTTACAAAAATTGTATTTGACACAAATGCATGTTTTAATGAAGTCTACATTTTTTGTGCAGTAAGATTTACAGTTTACCAGTTGTGCAAAAGTCATCCAGAATGAAGAGGGCTTCAGTAGCTATTTTGAGAATATTCAAGACTTGTGTTTTATTTATTCTGTAAATATCTTTAACGTATGTTGTTAGCCATTTCTGAGAAAATTGAAAATTTTGAAACATCTTCCATGTAAAGGTTAGTTTGATGTGGAGGAATTTTCCTGAAAATCTTTGTCATGTCTATTGAAGACAACTGAAGGTAATACCAAATTTGGTACTAAATCAACTTTTTTCATTTTTTAGTTATGCTGCACACATGCAGGCAGGGTAGACATTCTTTTTAAAAATTTCTTTTTCTGGATTCAGAGTTCTCAAAACATGTATTCAATTTTTGGGGTGGCATGCATTACATTCTCTACCTACTATGTACATTGTATACCACAGAGAAAGTAAAAATCAGAGGAAGTAAGGTTTGTAGACTTAGCAGACCAAATTTCATTACAGATTATCACCAAAGAAATTTCCCAAAATTTAGAACAAGTTATGTTAATCTTATAGGAACCAGCCATCTTAAGTCTCATGCTTATTGAGTATTCTCTACATATACTATGCACATAGTGTATAGAGAAGGTATTGTATTGCATCCAAAAATTTGATACTGGGATGTCATCAGAAATGTTTTGAGACCCATAAATAATAATAAAAAAAAAAGATTAGATAAAGGTCCTTGAGTGTGTGTGCATGCATTTTTTTTTTAAGTTTGGTATCTTCCAAAGATGCGACACAGATTTTCAACAAAATCCCCCCACCGTAATTTATCCTTTAGATAGAAACATTGATGAAAAGTTTGTTTTTCTCAAAAATGGTTCTAATGATTTTTATTAAAATTAAAACTCTTTACATTTCAAATAAAAATGTACTGAATTTTCTGGGAATAGCTTCTAAAGACCTGTTCGTTCTGGTTGAATTTTACTGGGTTTTGCATAACTGATAAACCATAAGGGATAGACAAAACTTACTATACAAAACAATGTAGATATCATTAAAACACAAAACTTATGCCATATAGGTGTTTTTTGTAAAACTGGCTGTTTCCGATATATTTCTTTTTATTGATTTCAAATTTATACTTTTATATCATTTATTATTTTATACTATTATTTATACTTATACTTTCTCATACAGGAATTTGTCAACTCCTAGCCATACAAACAAAGGAAATTGAATCACATAGCAACCTGCTTTAGAAAAATTTGACTATCATTTTAGCCTATGGTACTGCCTTATTTCTCTTCTACTTTCAAGGAAGCAAGAAATAACTTTTCTGCTAATTTTATCTCGATTAGCATGAAGTAGATAGAAGAATAAGCTTTTCAACAAACATAACAGAGATGCTGAAAAAGTTATGTGATTGGAACACACAAGTTTTTTTTATATCTATCAAGAGTTTGTACAAAAACAGTTCAGTAAATACCCATGTTTCAAAATAATTGATATTACTAAGGCAAGTTGGTGTTAGTTACCATCTTGTACTGTCATTTGTTATTTGTTACCAAAGTAAATTTGGTGCTGTTCATTGGTTAGCGTGGATTTGGCAGGCATTTTAGTTAGTCGTTCAATGTATTATTGCTGAAATGCAAAACTTGCAATATTGTTGAGTAGTTGCTCTTTACTTTTGATTGGGAATACATGAAAGGAGAGTTTAGCTCAACTTCTTTCTTGTTGTTACTTATATTGTTACGGTTACTGCTTCTAGTTCATGGATCGTTAGCTATAGTATTGCCAAGTACTAAACTTAAAACAAATTTGGTGACAGAATTAATTGGCAGTATATAAAATTCATTGTGCAATCTCTATCTTTAAAATTGCCCTCCTTGGTGTAATGGTTACCATGCTGACTTCATATACCCAAGGTTGCTGGTTCAAAACTGGCGGAGGACGATGGATTTTTTTGGGTGTAAAAATCCTTAGCTTAACTTGGCTTCCTTCGGAAGGGAAGCAAAGCCGTTGGTCCTGTGTTGTAGATTTACGGCACGTAAAAGAACCTCAAGCCTGATAGAGAGGCCTCTGAGCAAAATTAAGCGGTCTTTCACGCCCAGTATAGAATGGGACGCTGAGAACCACAGCAGTTAAAGAGCGTCCATAAATAACAAGCCATTTATTTTCTAACTTTAAAATAAATATTTTATACCAAATCATTAAATCTGTAGTTCCGTTTAAGTGTTTTAATAGTTAAACACCTGGATTTATTTCATGGTTAAATGACCAAAATGTACTGCCACAGCTGATTTGTCTGATTTGTCAGTCTGTATATGTTTCTAAAGTGCTCCTTAATTCTGATTTCCAAATGACGTTTGGTCTTGCCAACAAAAATGTCACAGTTTAAATAATTTAACTGGCAATTGCCAGATTCCTTTTTTTTTTTTTGAAAAGTCCAACACATTTTTTACTTCCTCTAACATGTATGTACAATGTACATAATAGAGAAGGTATTGTGTTCCACACTAAAATCGGATGTTGAGATTTTGCCAGAAATATATGTTTTGAGATTCCCTGAGTCTGAAAAAAGCATTTTTAGAAAGTGGTGTATTTGTGTGTGTGTGTATGTACGGACAGCATAACTCAAAAACTAAGAGGGATTAAAATACTTAAATAAAATTCATAATCTGAATTTTCTGGGAAAAGTCTCTAAAGACCTTCATATTGGATGACATCTATATAACTGTTAAACTATAAGAGATCGATAAATATCCCCTATATAAAGAATTTAGATATATAATATAGCCTTTCCAGTAAAAACAGTGAATCCAAATACTACAAAAAGAAAGCAATTAATCTGGACCACAAACGACATACACATCTCTTGTAAAACGAAAAAGTTACTACACTCAATATATAAAACCTCCAGTGATCCTCTTTTTCATAAATATTACAAGCAATACTGTAAAATTCTTAGGACAGTAATTTTAGAAGCTAAGAAACTAAATAATAATAGAAATATATTAAATGCTCAAAATAAAAATAAAGCAATCTGGGAAGTTATTTGAAAAGAAACTAATTCCAATTCCAATGCTAAAATAATGAAAATTAAGGTCAATTACCAAGGAAAGGATATAAGCAATGAATCTAAATTACCTAACATCTTTTATAATAATTGTTTTACAAATATAGTGGACCAACTAACAATCCCAACAACCACCAATGCAACCTTGTTGACATCTGTTACAGGAGACACTTTATTTCTCGCTCCTGTTACTGAAAACGAAATTATAATGGTATTAAAAAAATTTAAAAACAAATTCTCCTGTGGACCTGATGGCATACCAGATGCAATAGTAAAAGTGAGTGCACAATTAATTGCTAAACCCCTTGCCGATATTTGCAACGCATCTTTTTCAAATGGCCATTTTCCTGAAACTCTAAAAGTAGCAAAAGTTACGTCACTATTTAAAAAGGGGAAAAAAGAGCATATTGAAAATTATAGACCAATATCCATGTTATCGGTTTTCTCTAAGATTATTGAGAAGTTGATGTACACCAGATTAGTAACTTTCCTGGAATCGCATTCCCTTATTTCTAATTCTCATTATGGTTTTCGGAAAAATAAAAACATCAATAGTGCTTTATTTTCATTTCTTACTCATGTCTTAACAGCAAAACATCTTAAAAAATCATTCACCTGTCTTATTTTTAGATCTCTCAAAAACTTTTGATAAAGTAAATCATAGGTTATTAATTGAAAAACTTAATTCTTATGGTATCAGAGGAATAGCCAATCTATGGTTTCAATCCTATCTAAAGAATAGGAAGCAGTATGTAGAAATAAACACAAACCAAAGACCTGTTGATCATGGCGTCCCACAAGGTTCTATTTTAGGGCCAATATTATTTATTCTATATATCAATGATCTCCCAAGTGAATTGCCACATATAAATACTGTTCTGTTTGCTGATGACACAAATTTCGCATCCAGCAGCAAAGATCTTAATGTTCTTCAAGCCAGCAATAACAAGGCTGAAGAAAAATAAATTGGTTTTAAATGCTGACAAAACTGTATGCATGCACTTCAGTTCTCAAGTAAACCAACAAGCAAATGTAAATATTACCATCGGACAATCAAAAATTAAGCAGATACCAGTAAGTTTTTAGGGGTATGGATTGATGCTGACCTATCCTGGAAGACTCATAAATTTTGTAATTACAAAGCTCAGTAAACTAAGCTATGCAATGAGAATCCTTAGTCGTGTATCCTCTCCTGAAGTTCTAAAAACAGTTTATTTTGGATGTGTACATTTTGTACTTTCTTATGGTATAATCTGGGGATCCTCAACCAAAACAAAAGACCTATTCTTACTACAAAAGCGCATTGTAAATATCATGAAACATGTCCCCATAAATTCATCAACAAAACCAGTGTTCAGAGAATTCTGTATTCTACCACTAGTGTTTACATTTTGGAGACTGTTATTTTCATTCATAAGAATATATCATATTTTAGCAGGAATTCTGACTACCATTCCTATAATACCAGGGGATCGCAAAACTTGCACTTCAAGCAGTAAGACCTGTCAGCAGAGTACACTACATCAAGGGCTATCTCTTTATTACAAGCTACCGGGTAACTGGAAACTCTTAAATCGGAAACAATTGAAACATAAAGTTAAAAACCATCTCTTAACCCACATGTTCTACAATATAAATGATTTCATGACTACTGCATTTTCCTAAACTTGTATTAACCATTGTGTAAATTATTAATATCTCGTTTAAGTTTCTTTAAATTGTACGTACTAGTTGTAAGTTATATTACAGAAATGTAAATTATAATTTGTTACTGACGAAGTCTTTGAATTCATGTAATTCTTTTGGTGAATAAATATCTTATCTTGTCTTATCTTAGTTGGACAGGTTTCATAAACACTTGTTCCCATTTTCAACCCTTAAATCTGACTGAATCTTGCTTTGTAGGCATAAATGACGAGAGTGGAACTGCATCACTTGTGCAGGCATCTGGTGCTGGATATCTGAACTTCCAAAGGTTGCTGTATGGCAGCAAATCAAAATTAATATTATGGTTCCCTTTCTGCAAGACAGGACATCTTCTCCCAGACATTTAATTCTTTGTGTTTATAAGCTGTTTATAACAGTTTTATATTAGGTTTGATTTCATGTCCTGATGGCCAAAAATGATGGACCGCTGCTGATTTTTCTGTTTGTATTTTAGGCTGCTCATATGTTCTTTTAATCTGGTTTCCTAACTTCGTTTTGTCCTTCCTTTCCTGGAAAATAAAAAACGGGAATTTCTGAAATTGAATGTTCAGAGCAGACTGTAATCTAGTATACATAGTATACTAATATACATACATACATACATTCATATCTACAAATATTACTGTACAAATGGCCTATCACAAAAGCAATGTCAATTGTTTGCCTCCAGTCCTTCCAGAACTAACAGTCTTTTGTCTTCACTCACAGTATGAGAATACTGAATAAAGAACAGCACATAATGTGCATAAATTTATGAATCAGTTTCCTCCATTACAAAACTTTGTCAGTGTTTGCCTTTGTTTACAAAACATCAGCATGCTATCTGTCACACACTTCTCCACAACTTCTGTACACATGTTCTGGTCTGGGCACGTGCTATTCTTTTCTTTTGTGGTCTTTAACCTGGTTTGTCAAATCGGGTATAAATGAAATTAGGGTTTATAGAGCTTAAAGTTACTCGACATTTGTCTTCTCAGTATAAGGGAAGCAAAAATTCTTATCCGAGTAAATCACCCTAAGTGAGATACAAACTAATGTGGTACCTATGAATGTGGTATTCTGTTTTGTAGCAAAACAGATGGTGGAAACCATGAACAGCAAACATCAATGTGATGTTACAAGAATAATCAATGCAATAGTGTCTATTGATTTCTGAGAACAAGCTTTTGAAGAACTCCAGTGAACATGTATTTTCTTCCTTCATATCTGTCTCTTGTTTCATTAAGTTGACATTTACAATTATTTCTCTGCTCTGACTATGTAATATCTTGTCATTTAACTTTGAAAATATAGGAGCCATAGTTATTAATTTCACAAAAATAAATAAACACTATTTACTGCCATCTTTGAAAATACTAACAGATGCAGAACACTTTTGATGCAGACTGTACAATGTTTTGCTGCTATGTCTGTGAGAAGCAGTTACAAAAGGCATCATATTGCACTCTGAGTAAGTTTGGCTTGGTGGTCATGGTCACGATTCCAGAAGTTTTGTGCCTGCTGTACATAGCTGGCAGCATATCAGAGAGGTGAATTCATATAAGAGTAGTTACTTTACTTAGCCCCCTGCATTGTTGCAGGTGTGTGCAAAGAGTGTTACATAGCCAGCAGCATGTTAGAGTGGTAAACACATTCGAGAGCAGTTGCTTTATTTAGTCCCCTAGCATTGTTGCAGATGAAACACCTTAGCAAACTAACAATAATGCCCCAAGGAGAAAAAAGAAAGGGTGTTTATATATACCTTCCCCCAGCTCTTTTTTTTTTTTTTTTTTTTTTGATAAGTGTTTTATACCCGGTTTTACTACCATGGCACTGCAGGCAGTGACACTGATGATAAATGGAATGAAGATGGAACACTGGTGGAATACAATGGTGGGGGAAACCGGAGAAAACCTGCCACTGCATTGCTTTGTCCATCACAAATCTTACATGTGGTTCCCCCAGCTTTGGAAGTTTCATGCTGCATAATAGGGAGTCTTTATAAGGATGGCAGCCAGGGCCAGAGGGATCAGTTACAACAGAATGCAGTTGAATTGGAGAGCACAGAGTCATGGTTAAATGTAACAAGGTTTTGGAAATGCAACAGATATTGCCACACCTGAAGAATAATTATAGCATTGGATTGTACATGCCCTCCAGCAAGTCAATAATCAGAATTGTTCAAAAGCAGCTGGGGTCTTTGTGGAGAAGACTAGATAGGTGCAGTCAAGTGCAAGGTCACATTTGGAATACCTACAGTAAGATTCTTATGATAGCATGTACCTTGTTTAACCACAAACTTCACTGTTGTTTAAATAAAAAAGTTATGTTTATTTATGATCATTCACATTTCTGTGGTGATGAAGCTAAAATTATTAATTTCCTTTATAACATGGTTAATAAATTTAATAAAATACATTGTTTTTGGTGGAATTAGTACTTAATATTCAGCAGCCACAAACAGCTACAAAATTATCTCAGAAAGGCCTAATTTTTTGGCTGATGTTTACTTAAACTTTTTTGTCTCTCTTCATCACTTCTCATCCCTAAATTTTATACAATGACTTTTGACACAACTTTGTATATTTCAAAGGTATTGAATTCTGAGAGCAAATCTCAACATACAACATGGAATATGCCATGCATGTGCTTTGAATGAATGATAAACACGTTTGATTTATTAATGATTTCTTCTTGGGATGTCAACCAGGTAAGTGTTGGATTAATTTCCAAGCTTGCAATGCTATACTCTGTCGCCATTATCAGGGAACTGGAGAGAAGTTGCTCGCAGTGGTATTTATACTTGGAGGGGAAGGCTGAAACACCGCCTTGCGTGCTGTAATTAGTTGGCACTGGCCAAGGAGGATGGGGCAAGCGTTTATGAATTATAGGTAGCCATGTGTTGATTATTTGCAGACCTTCATCTTTGTTAAAATTATTTTTGTTTGCTTTTAAGTATATTGCTTTTTTTATCAGTCTGTCATAATATCCGGTAGATGAAAAATTTGTCTTATGGCTAGTATTGTAAGTATTTTGTGCCACCGCAGACAAGATAGTAAGAATACTGTTTAAATGCAGCACCAGAACAGCTTTTAAGGTCCCTGCCAAAATCAAACAACATCTGGGCCTCCATACTGCCAGTATTTACAAAATCTGTGCAAATGTGAAAAACTTTACATTGGCCAAATGGGGAGGCCTGTGGAAGACACATTAAAGAACACCAATACTGCATCTGGTTGGGCTATGCAGAAAAATCTGCAGTGGCACAACATACAATACTAGCCATAAAATAAATTTTTCATCCACCAGTATAATAGAAAAATCTACCAAATATTATGACAAGATTAGATTGAGCCTAGGGTGTGTAAGTGTACAGTAATTGATATTTGGTCATTTATTAATAAAATTACAGAAATAAACTCAGTGAATTTTTCTCTCAGTTCTATCTTGAGCCGAGATTTCTTAAGGGAGCCATGAACTGGTGGCAAAATCATGATTTTTCAATTTTTAAAACACAAGTGATATTTCAGAGTGTTAAATAAACTGCTCAAGTCAGTAATTGCTGCCTCTTACATATTATTCATGCACATTACATAATATGTGCATTATTAACAAACAGAGTAATTTATTGGTATGTTAAGTAATTTATTTGAGAAAGTAGGTAGGTTAGAGCTTTCTAATGTATTCACATAAGCCACTACTGTATGCATTTTCCATTCCTATTTACTGTTTCTTAACGAATTTAATGAGAGTTTGGTAATATTACCAAAAATGCTTAAGAAAATTGCAGGGGAAGGAAACATTGGGTCACTAAGTAGTAAATTATGAAAAGAAAGTAAAATTTATTAATCTTATTTTGTAAATACATTTTGTGAAAATATGTACATCAATATTAACTTTGTTTCATACATAAATTTAGATGAGAATAAATACATTTTGCATCTGGGTATATCATAAAGGCAAATACAGTGATGCAGCTGACAAAAACATTAAGAAATATTAATTTGAACAAAATGTGCTGCTAGTAAATTTGATTCTGGGTATTAAGTTTAAATAGCATCAAATAATAAATTGAAGAATTTGGCCAGAGAGTACTATAATAGGTAAAATTTGGAAGCTTTATTTTTACTTTCTTATTATGATGTTGGCATACTCTGTGATGCCTTATGTAACACAGACACTCAAAATCTTTAAATTTATTTTTTTTGGGTACCTACCAAATAAAATTATAAAATCTAATTTTTTATTAGCAGAACACTTTTGTACTTTTAATTAACTTACCATTACCCTGAAGGTTGTGATAATAGAAAATACCTGGGATTAAAAAAAAATGATATCTTGAAAAGTGCATGCACTGCTAAAAGAGTAGAAGTGACCTTTTTTTCCTCCCTCTTTCTTTCTCTTTCCTCAAAGTGTACATTTTTGCTGATACAATTGAGGAGGTCTATTCCATACCCCATTAAGTTCACCCATAGAAGGAATTGGGCTTTGTGTGATTTTCTGAGTATGCTTTTATCATGCTGTGAAGGCTTGCTTTTTGTGTAACTGCAATAAATCCCCTTCCAGAAAAATTCATGGCAAAATGTATTTTATCCATATCTTTGTCTGCATCAAACTGTATTCTGTTCAGTACCAGCTAATATTAAATGTTTACACCAACTTTTGACTATTATCAACTTCAGTGTCAGATTAGTGCCACTGTAGTTGTATATGCGCACAATAATGTGAATAGAGAAGTGTTAAATTTAGCTGAATTGAACAAAATATTAACTCTATTAGTCAATATTAGTTAGGAGTACTTCAAGGAATGTTACTTAACACTTATACAATTTACTCTCATTAAATTATCACACATTTAAAATGAGGTGAGATTGTTTTCCCTTCTTACGTTTGCATCAAACCATATTATTTTTCTATATTTCAGGATAGTCTAACTTACAAATGATCTTAATAGAATGGTTCTGAAAAATGAAATCCTAATAATTTTAACATTTTAGTGTTTTAATTTACTTCCCTTAGCTTACATATAAAAGTTTTTCTTCTATTGAAAAGTTTACATTGTGGTCTTGACTTAATATGGTTTGGAATAGAACTCCTCATGTTTTTGAGAACAATTGGTTGAATAACATTGATAAGCTGCAGTTTTTTGTCACTTCTATAACATTTATAATTTTGCACTTCCACTTTTTTTTTTAACAAATCACAGTTTTTATACATTTCAATAATTTACCTTTACCCACATGCATAGTTACTGCGGATGCTATCCTTTGGTGTTCAATATTAAATGACCATATTTAGCTCAGTTATAAGTTCACTTAAGTATCTATGTGAAAACATACTAATAAAGTTTCTAGCTAGTTATACTATAACATTTCAACATTGATGGAATTGCTATTAGTAGAGAATTTTGTATTTTAAAATAAAATAAAGGACTTAGGTTCTATTTTCCAACAGTATTCACATTTAATGCTGTATGCTTATAATTCAATGTAATCTTAATAATAATAATAATAATAATAATTAATATAATAATACAATAATAATAATCATCATCATCATAAATATCTAATTCAGCCATGGAAACCATGTCATAATCTTAAGAAATTATTTTTATGTGTTTTTTGATTTTCTTTTCAACATGAAGTTTGACTCGGAATGCTGAGATGAAAGAAGTGAGTTCTCTAGGTTAAACATCAAGCATTTTATATGGACCATTAACCTGTATATATTTCTACGAGAGTTGAATGAAAAGTAATGCCTCCACCTTCGTAACTCTTCAACAGATGGCAGCATTGATATGCAGCAGGTAATGGTTTGTTCCGTAGCCTCTTCTCTACAGCTCCAGTTGGCAGGAAGCCTTAACACTGAACGGTTGTGTTGTTACAGTTTAAAGTATGGAACCCTGTGCAGACGGTCGGTCAATGTGATTTAAGCAATGTGCAGTCATTGAATTCTTGACAGTAGAAGGTGTCACCCCAAAGGAGATTAATCAGATAATGAAAGCAGTTTATGGTGATTGTGTTGCTGTGAGTACTGTGCGTCGTTGGCCGAGTAAGTTTAAAGATGTTGAGGTGGAAACATCTGACTTTCATGACAAACAAAGATTTGGACGTCCTGTGGCAGCAAACACTGAGTTTCACAAGCAAAATGTAGACAGATTGATTCAGGACGATCGTCGTATCACTCAGAGAGAAATTGCAAGCACAACCAGCATTTCACAAGAACGTGTGGATCACATTATTGCTTTACTTGGCTATCGGAAGATCTGTGTAAGATGGGCACCCTGGATGCTGACTCCTGAAATGAAAGCGCACAAACTTGAAATTTGCCAGGAACTCCTCTCGTGTTATGAGAATGAAGGTGACGCCTTTCTCCATCCAATTGTGACAGGAGACAAAATGTGGGTACACCATTATGACCCGGAGATGAAACGTCAGTCTATGGAGATTGACACAAAGACTCGCCCCAGAAAAAGGAATTCAAGATGCAGCCCTCAGCTGGAAAAATCATGGCCACAGTGTTCTGGGATGAAGATGGTGTTATCCATGTTGATTTCCTTGATTGTGGAACAACAATAAATTCAGTGTTACATCACAATGCTGCGAACTCTGAAACATAGGCTAACAAGGGTCCGAAAGGAAAAGGAAAATGTTTTTTTGCAGCATAACAATGCCAAACCAAACACTTTACGTGCCACTACAGCAGAACTTCAGAGTCTGAATCTCACCACCATAGGGCATTCTCCATACAGTCCAGATTTAGCACCGTCTGCCTTCCATCTGTTCCCGATAATGAAAGACGATCTGCAGGGAATCATTATGCCTCTGATGAAGATGTGGAGAGAACTGTGGAACTGTGGTTGGGGAAACAGTGTGTCGACTTCTTCCATGATGGTTTCAGAAAACTTGTTCATCGTTTGCAGAAATGTATCCAATTGGCTGGTGATTATGTGGATAAGTGAATATTGGTAATTAAAGATCACATTATAAGGATTATTTCTGCATTTGATTTATTAAAATACTCCCATCCAAACTCAATTAATTTTCACTCAACCCTCGAGCATTAATGTTCTAAAGGAGAATATATCTGCCCATATAGCTTTTGATTTTAACCAAGGTTTCTAAAGGCTCTGTGTTTTGAAAAATGCATTTTTATATGAAGAAGATATAGATGCACTCCTTTCTTTTATGTTTATGGTAAAAAAAATTAAGTAAAAGTCTTGTATGATCAGGTACTATTGAATGCATTAGGCCTATGTATTCATGAAGTTAACCTGCATATGCTGTACAATTTTGGAATGTAAGGAACAAACACCAATGTTGAATTTTGCTCACAAATTTATGAAATATAAAATAATATTTTTTCACTTGACATGAAAGATGGCAAATCATAAACTGGGCACATAAACAATCATATAAAAATTACCACTTTTTGTAGTAACTAGATCTAAAACTGAAGTTATATTTTGCTTAACAAAAACCACATATTTTTTTGAAGCAATTTGATACAAAATGGAATTAAAACTATTAAAAAGCATTATTTTTTATTAGTTTTAAGGCTTCCATATGTAGTAGGTTTTGTCAGAAGCTCAGCAATCCTATTTTGTTCTATCCTGTTTTAAATTTCACTGATTATGAAAAACATAATGTATGTAAACATTTTTAATTTAAAGGAAACAGGCTGCTTATTATAATGATGGTCATATGATATGTTTGGTTGGGTGAGTGCATGAATTGAAAATTTTCCCCTGCTTTCATCTCTGTAACTTGCATTATGGCTAGGAAGGTAGTTAATGTAGCACTGTAATTTAAAAAAGTAACTTTTAATTAAATTTATATTTACCATTATAATAGAATTCTCCAAGTGTCACCTGGCATGGTTCCCTGGGCCTCATCATATATGTATTGGGCTATCAAGATACTACGAATACCAATTCTTTAAGCTGGTTTGTGATACTGTTGGTGAATTGTACTCCTGAGTTTTGTAACTAAATAAACATCATATAGAATTTAACTCCCTTATTGAATTTCTCTGTCATGGAAAACATGTATTCATATACTCTATTTTATCCCCTTTAATACATTTTTTCAAACCAAAATAAGTTAGTGAACTGTAATATTTTTTCTCATTTTAATTTATGTACTTACATCAGACATTTCTTTTCCCACTGAATTATTAATATATTTCTAGAAAAGTTTCTTTAACTTTGTTACCATAATATTATCTTCAGCAATTACTTAGTAGGTACTCAATACATTACAGTGCTCTTATTGCAGTTTTTAAAAGTAATAGTAAGTAATTTTCATAGTACTACAATTGTAAGTAAATTGGAAACAAAACAATGAATGTTATTAGTTATTCTTAATTTAGACAAATTGTGGAAAACAATTTTATTAACTATGCTATACTTTTTAAAATTTTTATGAATGTAATGTTTTTAAACTCTTTTTTTTTTCTAAGATCTAAAGAATGCTTTTATACAATGTTTGGCACTTATTTACTGAAAAGATGTTTCGCTTTTTCACTGGTGATAACAGCAGTATTTATAATGAAACTATATTGTTGTGTTACTTATATTTTTGAATAATGAAATATAATTCTGCAGTAGTGACCTGTAATTGTCTTTGAAAATGAATGTTTCATATATACTGCTAGTTAGTATTACATATGACATGATACATTTATTTCCTTAAAGGAAGAGCAAAGCATGGCAAGAATTTTGCAGACTGCAAATGCAATTGTATTAATCTAATATTACATTTAAAAATAGATGAAAATAATGTGTTCAAAATGGTTTCATCAGTTTAAAAGAGGAACCCTATTCCATTTATATCCTTTATTAAATGCTTTTTTTGGTATCTGCATGATTAGTCATTTGTTTAACAATTTCAAATAACCAGAATTAAAACTGGGACACAATTTGTATGTTTTAAAAGAGATCACCTCAAAAGAAAAAAATCCAGCATTATCAATATTACTGTCACATGTTCATAAATATTTTTCAGGAAATGGTTGTTAGTTTTGGGTAGCATTGCAATCTATTGGTCAAGATTGTCTTGTACTTGTATTGTTCTTCCCAGGTACCAGTCAAGAAAATGATTCCAAGTATTTTCAATTTACAACTCCTATCCAAAGTGCCCTAAGGCAACTTTCCCGCAGAATGAAAATAATAGACTTAGAGAAAATGCCTTTGTGAACAGCAAAATCAAAAATGAAATGTTGAATAAGTAGTCATATTTAACTCAGTGTCTTCCAAAGATGTAACAGGATTTGCAAGAACATTTCCAAATCCAAGGAAAACTTTCCTTTATACTGGAAAACTTTTCAAAAGTTTTGGTTTTCTCAAAAATGGTTTGTGATGTTTATTATAATACCACATATTTAAGATATTTAGATGACAAATAAAATGCGAATCTTGAATTTTCTGAGAATAACCATTCAGATGGGATTTTGTGTAATGTTATTTAAGTGATAAACCAAAAGAGATAAACAAATAAATTACTAAATAAAAAAATCTGATGTGTTCCATTCACATGACTTTCTCTACATCTCTGCAACAAATTATTGTTAAAAAGCTTATGCTTCTATTTACTTCATTTTAATGGAGAAAAAAATAGCAAAAATAGTTTTATTACTTGCTTCCTTGTAAGTAGAAGGGAAATAAGGGAGTATTATAGGCTAAACTGATAACCATAAGGTGGTTGCTATGTGACTGAAGTTCCTTTATTTGTATGGATAGGAATTTGTATGAGAGAACTATAATTTTTTCAAAGCTGAAACCCAAAACAAGGAATATGTCAAAAATGATTAACTCCACGAAAAAAATATACACATGACATAAATTGTGTGTTTTAATGTGCTCTACATTTTTTGTGTGTTAAGTTTTTGTCCATCTCTCACAGTCTTAACAGTTATGCAAAATTCCATAAAATTCACCCAGAATAAAGTAGTCTTCAGAGGCTATTCCCAGAAAATTCAAGATATACATTTTATTTGTCAGGTAAATATCTTTAATGTTGGACATTTTAATCAGAATCGTTAGAGCCATTTTTAAGAAAATCAAAATTTTTGAAAAAAGTTGCATGTAAAGAGTAGTTTGGGCTGAGGCAATTTTCTTGAAAATCTTCATGTCGCATCCTTGGAAGATAAAAAATGTAATACTAAGTTTGGTATTTAATGGTCTTTTTGTTTTTGAGCTATGCTGTCCACACACACACGCACGCACGCACACACGCACGCATGCATGCACCCACACACGCACGCACACACGAACAGACAGAAAAAAAAGATTCAGGGTGACCCAAAACATGTATTTCCGGTGAAATCTCGGTATCAACTTTTTGGGTGCATTACAATACCTTCTCTATACACTATGTATATAGTGCATGTAGAGAAAGTAAAAATCTGATGTGTTCCATTCACATGACTTTCTTTACATCTCTGCAAAAAATTATTGTTAAAAAGCTTATGCTTCTATTTGCTTCATGCTAATCGAGAAAAAATTAGCTGAAATAGTCTTATTACTTGCTTCTTTGTAAGTAGAAGGGAAATAGGGAGTACCATTGGTTAAAGTGATAGTCAAAAGCTGGTTGCTATATGACTAAGTTCCTTTGTTTGTATGGACTCGAGTCAACAAATTCCTGTATGAGAAAAGTATAAGTTTCTTAAAGATGAAATCAAAAACAAGGAATACTTCAAAAACGAACAACTCCACAAAAAAAAAATATTTATATCTATAACATAAATTGTGTGTTTTAATGTGCTCTACATTTTTGTATTTTAAGCTTTTGTCCATCTCTCACAGTTTAGCAGTTCTGTAAAATTCATCCAGAATAAAGTAATCTTCAGAGTCTTTTCCCAGAAAATTCAAGAATACATTTTATTTGTCAGGTAAAATCATTAGAGCCATTTTTAAGAAAATCAAAGATTTCGAAAAATGTTCCATGTAAAGGGTAGTTGGAGAATCTGGAAAATCTTTGTGTTACATCCTTGCAAGATACCAAACTTAAATACCAAGTTTGGTATTGAACAGTCTTTTTGTTTATGAGCTATGCTGTCACACACACACACATGACATGCACATACACACACACACACATGGACCTTTTTCCAAAATTTTTTTTTCTATTCAGAAGGACCCAAAACATGTATTTCTGGTGAAATCTTGATATCCAATATTTGGGTACATTACAATTGCTTTTCACACTATGTACATAGTATGCGTAGAGAAAGTAAAATGTAAAGCTCGTTAGTACACACACTTTATTTCAGCTACTTTTTTATGCATTAGCCATTTTTGAGATTTACATTATTATTGGATTTTAGTACTTATTTTCATTTTGTTTTTTTCTTTGAAGTACCACCAATATTCAGTTGTGTTGTTTGATCATGGAAAGAGCACAGAATTTCAAGACTAGTGTAGCCTATTCATATTGTTTTAGCTAAGGCTTGTAGAAGGGGGAAGGGTGTCACTTGATGCAGGAACCTGTCTTTTCCCTCCTTCCCATCGAAGAGAATGCAAATAGATTATATGTAATGACCCATGTTACAAATTTGATTAGTGCTATTCCCTTTGGTCTAAACAACATTATATTAAAACTAGAATTTTTCAGAGTTAGGTTTGTAATACTTAAAGTATCACCAACATTTTTTTTTGAATTCTGCTGCTGCACCTTGTTTTATTTGTTGATATAATTTCCAAACAACATTCAGGTTATTTCTCATTATTTAGTTCAGGTTTATTATTCTTAGGGATAGAAAGTGACAAGTGACATTTCAACATCTAGTCTTTCATTTTATCTTCATTGTTATTTCTTCTGACTTGTTGTTGAAACGATAAAAGCCCAAAGAAACTAAATATAGCCCATGTAATACTTGGAGTAAGCTACAAAAGTTATTTACAACAAGTTTGTGATGATGCCAATGACATGGAACTTCTTAATGCATATCTTGGAATCATTTCACTTAGCAAAAAAGAGGTAGCTTCCTGGTTCATTGGACTAGAGTCAATTCTAGGAAGGTCTTGGTATATTTGGTAAAGAAGGCAATTAAGAACAGTTTCAAGGTAAATCATTATAAAACCTGGTTTACAACCCAGGAAATAAATGTAATAAACCATTATTTATTATTTATTAAGAAACCATGGAAGAAAAGAGCTGAAAAGTTTCTTAAATGAAACCAATATCTACTGAGAATAATTACTGTTTTCTTCACAAAACATGCTCCTGAGGAAAATCATCTTAATATGATTGGACTATTTCAGGTTAACTTAGAATGCAGATTGTGTGAATCATAACTGAAAATATATTGATTTTGGGATAATGTTTTCATAAACAGAACATTTTGAATCACTATCTATTATATATTCCTTGTAAAGGATGCAGTCACAGTATATTGGTATTAAAATTGTTCAGTTAGCACAACAAGCATGAAGGCTGAAGGGCATTCAGAGTAAATAGTGGAAAGTGTATTTAAACAGACAAGATTAGACAAGATGACTAAGAGCTTGTTAATATCAGTTAATAAGCAGTTACATTCACAATTGCAATGTGAGCCATGAAATCAACCAAGATCACATTCTCTTGAAGCTCCTATAGGAGGGATTCAGTGCAAGAGAAAGGCCTGACTGAAGTAATTCTGGTGAAACTACAGTTTACCATACATACATGTTGCACCATGCTCTTGTCTTTGGTTTTTGAGTAATAAAATAGAGAATATTATTTTCTGACTTACCATTGTGTATAATCTTAATTTTACCAAATAACATAATATATGGGGTGGTGCTTGAGATGCATATGATTTGTAATACACATAATATGCATTTATTTGTATTAAAGTAGCACAATAGTAATACAGAGTTACTCTATGTGGTTGGGAAAAATGTTCTTGGGAATATGACCACCTCACAACCTCTTCTTATGAACCCTTGCATTTGTCAACACATCTTCAGATAGTTCATGGTACAATTCCATGCATTCAATTCACATGCTTTCAGTTTTTTGGTGCTCCTTTGGAGCACTTGCTGCTTTAAGAATCCTCACAAAAGGAATCACAAGGATTAATATCTGGGCTATGTAGCAGTAACATATGCAGATCTCATTCCTTTCAGGACACTGATGCGAAATGACACGATGAAATGTTTTGTGTAGGGAAACAAAAATAGTGTAGGACAGACTCCATCCTGCATACACCAGTGCTTTTTTATATGGACACTTATCAAGTGTTGAGGGATAAACTGTTTTCCAACATATTTTTGTATTGGTCTTTGTGGTTTTAGTGAAGAATAATGGACAAATAATTAAAGGGCCTCAAGTTGCTGTCTACAATTTAACACGTGCATTAGGTTATTTTTTATAGGAATAAGTTCAGTTTGAATGCAGAGATTTCTGAATTGACCAAAAAGAGATTCCCAATGAAACAGAACTGTCCTTGTTGATTCAAATTAGGATACATGAACTCCCGTGATGTTTTCAAGAGTATGGACACTAGAGGAATACAGTTGTTTTTCAGTAACAAAGAACCAGGCTCAGCCTATTGAAAAAGTTGGTCTTTTGTGAGGAGCCCACTTTTTACCAAAGTAAAACTCCTTGTTTCCATGAAAAACAAAACAATGCTTTTAACTTTTCCTGATCTGTCAACTTTTGTTTCTCCACCATTTCACACATTATGTGCTGATATGGCCACTTCCAACTTCTGATGCCAATTTTCCAATAACCTTAGCATTCACTTGCATAGTTGGGACATTGATTCTTTAATATTACTGTTTTAATACACTAATTCAATGGTATGACATTTTGTGCACCATCCTGTAAATGATGTATTCACAAATTAGTTTCCTCACTACAATTTTTATTTGTGTTTTATCTTTTGTTTCTTAATACTTTTCATACATGCAGAATTTAAGCTTTGTATCTTATAAATATTATTATATGTTATCATCTTATCACAACAATAGAAAAATGATAACATAAAGGGAAACATAACAAGATAAGCTAGCTTTCGGGATTGTTTTCCTGGCTCATGTGATATGAATTTACATGTTATACAAAAAGCATTGTAGCAGATGCAGCTTAAATTCTGCAGTTGCATGCATTAATTATCTGCTAATACTGCTACTGCTAATGTAAAAAGATACTTAATGTAAAATTATCTGTGAAAACTATATAAGAATTTCTTTTTCTAAACAGTACATTTAAAATTTTGGATTAATATTTTGATTTGTTTTCTTCACCCTTTTAAAGGAGTCAGAGACAATTAGTAAAAATTGCATTTTTATATTTTTATATTAAAAGTTTTCCATTAATTTCTGTGCAAGATGTCAAATTTTATCAAATTTATTTGCTTTATGATTCTTAGATAGGGTGACCTTACATTATCTTTTTACTGTTTTAGAGATCAGAATTTTAGCAATTTAAACAAATGTCTCCTTTCTGGGTTTTGGAATAACTTTTCAGTTCCATTTTCCATAGAAAATTTTTATTTTCTCAAAAATAGCTATATGATTTTGATTAAAATATCAGTTTAAGATAATTCCATGGCATATGAAATGTATATTGAATTTTCTGAGAATAGCCTGTGAAGCCCTCTTTATTCTTAATGACTATTGCATAACTAATAAACCATAAAGCAGATAAACCAGTATCACATAAAAAATGTAGATCTTATAAAAACACATTTTAAATCAAATTTTGTTTTGGTTTTTATTAAGTTCATAATTTTTGAGATATTCCTTGTTATTCATTTTATTATCAAACACCTATACTTTATAAAATGGGAAGTACTTTTTTCTTCCTCTCTCCTGATAATTCAAAGAGATGAATTTCAAAACCATCACATAGTGATCTGCTCTTAAATGACTTGATTTCCACAGCCCCCTTAAAGGTCACATCAGAGTTTTTGTCTTTAAGAAATAACTGTATTTTAGCTGTTTAATAATAGTGTTTAATTTGATTGTATTCATTTTTTCTTTGACATTAACAGCAGGTTTAAAACTTATTCAGATTTCTGATACATAAAGATATTATATTATGGATGAATTTGTAAACTCTCAGTAATTAATGCGTGTTTGAGTGTGTGTGTTCTGACTCAACTTTTGTATGACTCTGTATGATTTTGACATTGTTTTGTGGACCCCCATTTGGTTTTGACAATGTACTAAAAAGAAAATAAATAAAAAAGGTATTTCCAAATTATTATGTTCAGAAAAATTGTTTTTCAAAAGTAATTTAAAAACAAAACATGCTCCCAAACTTTCAGACACTGGGTAGCATAGGGAATGATTCTAAACATAGAACACTTCCTTCCCTTCAGTTGGAGATCATACCTCTGGGATGAGAAGCTGGATGCTGACCACTCAATCACAGAGATGGCTGGCTTGATCTGAAGAGGCTTATGGTGGAAGTGTCATTTTTTTGTTCTGTGAGATACAGAAAGTTGAAGCAAACTTGACAAATTTGTACCAACTATGGATATTTGGCTTTTTCATGATTCATGCATTCTGGTAAACCATTTGAGGCAATCTCAAACACTCCTGCCTTATAGGTGTGTCTTGCAATTTTACAATTTTTTTTATATTCTGGAGCTTACAGTTAATTGTGCTTAAGTTTTGCATATCTTTTGTATAGATATGTAGTAAAACATTTCGTGGTTTGGAATTCTGGCATTACATTTTTCAAATTAGGTTCAACCTTCCAGAATAATGCTAGTGTGAAACAGGAGTTATAAAATATTTGTGAGGTATGGTCACCCTTATTCTTAGTGACTATTCTTTTTGTAAATGTTTTCCAATAATTAGTTATTTGTTTTGATTCAAGTACAAGATACAAATAGCATTATTAATTAATACAAAACATACAAGTTTACATAATTGGTCATGTTGGTTCATTTTAAAGTGAAGTTTTTATGATACAAGGAAGACTTTTTCTTGATGCCTGAGTTAATGAAGCCAATGACAAAAAAATAAAAAATGAAAGTTACAGACAAGCAGTAAACTTGCTTCATGATTATTAACACTGAACATGCTACCTTAAAAGGACAAAGTTGTAAAAGAAAGCACATTTGTATGCGGTTTTTAGATGTTGCTTGAAGCCATTACACTGCTGAAATGAGAATGAATGATTATTGAGATTTTGTATTTAATTTTATTTGCAAATATGCTTTTGGTATGGTTCTCCATTAGGAAGAATTTTCATGAAAATATATTTTTATTGATTTTATTATGAATACATATTTTAATTACTGAATTTATCTCAGAGCACAACCACATAGTGTTTGTTTGATGTTAGAAGCATATTGTCGCATATTTATATAACAAACAAATTTTCACAGGAGCGGGACTTCCTTGTAATGTTCAATAGATGCCTGAGTATCCTCCGACCACTTCCCATTTTTATCTTCTGTTTCTTTTTAGATTTTCTGTTAAATTTTTCACGATCCCTCCGGGGGTTCAGCTTCACTTGTGCAAGGACACCAACCAGAAGCTCATCTACATTGTGATCAAGACCACTTGAAGTTTCGATGAATTTACAGCCACAGGTGTTTGCCAGTTTCCGTCCCACTGAAACATAATTACATAACCTCATTACTAGATGTTGTGTAATAATGAAAATAGCTGGTCTAAAAAGGAATTAAGTCAATTTTTGTAAGTTTTCAGGAAATACAGATGGCTATTTTATTTGTAACTATTTTGAAAAATATATTTTGCATTGATTCCCTAAGGTTTTATACATATTACTGCACAAAACTGCTACTTCTTAATTTTGAAAGCAAAATAAAATATTTCTCTTTTTTAATGGGCTTTATTCCTTTCTTCTCAGTAACATTTTTCTTCATTTGCTACCAATAGTATGCACATAAATCTGGAGTACCTACATAAATCTGGGGGACAAAGCTGCCCTGTGCTGCAATTGCAATTGGTATTTCTAAGTCAATTACACATCCTAATCTATTAGGAATAGAGCATTTGCAGATTTGTTATGCATCACAGGGAGCTCTTTGGTGAGCAAGTATGATAATAATCTATTATCAAGAAATATTCACTAAATAGAAAAGAAAAGAATTTCATATTTCAGATACAGCATACTTTTTATGTAACAGACAGTAACAAAATGCAACTGTGGATATATTAAAGATAAAACATATAGAAGCTCAAGATTTAAAATGCAACTTCAACATTGCCACCATAATAATTTGCATATGGCATACAAAATGTTTAATGAAGGAAAGTATGTCATCTTTGTTGCTTTTATATTCCAAAAGATTCCCTGTATTTTCCATATAGGTTTGTTTATTTTTTACTTATCAAGTAAAACTTTTTTGAGGTTTATGGAGAATTTTGTATGCCTTCTAATGCTGAAAAGCTGGAAAATGTGATTATCTCTCTCACTTGATTTAAACCCAAACTTTTATTCACTTGTGTTTATTATTCTTTCTTCCATTTTTAGTTACTCCTTGCTTATAATGGCCAATTGTTAAAAGTTTGATTTAAAATCTAGGGAGATGAAACGGGCCATTGTATAAGTAAGTACACTGTAACCATTCTATAAGTAAGATTCAATTATATTTAGCAGTGATAATAATCAAGCATTCAAAACTGTTGCAAAATATAACTTTGAAACCAGCAATTTCAAATTTAAAGGCAGGTTAATTTGCCCACAAAGTACATCATCAGGGATCTGCTGTATTCTGTCTTTTTTTTTTCTTTTTTTTTGACAATCAGGACTAAACTGCTTAATTTTTGGAAGAATTTCTATCTTAGCAACACTCTACTAGATCCATAACATACTCCTACTTGGATTTTGAATACCATTTACATACTTAACTTAAATTGGTAGTATCTTTCGCTGTATTTTTAATTGTTGTTGCTGTATTGTTTTAGGTGTTTTATTGGTTTTATAATTTTTATTTTGGATATTTGATATTAGGATAATATTATATATCTCATTATGGGCAACTCTTTCATTGGTGAAGAAAATAAACAAAAATAAGGAAAGAACTAGGGAAAAGAAGAGAATAGATCTGTTAAAGTAGTAAAGGTAGTGCAACTGTGGATTTGAAGATTTTTGTTGCTTTCTTAAAACTTTGGTCAACATTTTTAGCACAGTGATAGTTCCATCCATTGGACTTGAAACAAACTATTTTTGAAGTACCTCATTTCAGAGGAGAATCCCAGAAAATTCAAAATATACATTTTGTTTGTGATATAAAAGTATATGGTATTTTAATCAAAATCGTTAGAGGTATTTTTGAAAAAATCAAACATTTTGAAAAACGTTCCATGTAAAGGGTAATTTGTAGTGGGGGATTTTCTTCAAAAGTTTCATGTCGCATTCTTGGAAGATACTGAACTTAAATACCAAGTTTGGTATTCAACCGACTTTTCGTTTTTGAGCCATACTGTCCACAGACACAGACAGATATGGAGCTTTTTCTAAAAATGCTTTTTCGGCCCAGGGGACCTCAAAACATATTTCCGTGGAAATCTCTGTATTGATTTTTTTGGGTGGAATGCAATCTACCTTTTCTGTCCACCATGAACATTGAAAATACAGGTTAGAGAAAGTAAAAATCTGAGTGTTCCATTCACATGACTTTCTCTACACGTGTAATAAATTGTTGTTAAAAAGCCTATGCTTCTATTTACTTCATGCTAATCAAGAAAAAATTAGCAGAAATAGTTTTCTTATTGCTATCTTGTAAGTGGAAGCAAAATAAGGGAAACCATAGGTTAAACTGATAGTCCAAAGCTGGTTTCTATGTGACTGAAGTTCCTTTGTTTGTATGGATAGAAGTGACAAATTCCTGTATGAGAAAAATTTAAGTTTTTCAAAGCTGAAACCAAAAACAACGAATACCTTAAAAAGGATCACCTCTACAAAAGAAATGTATATAACATAACTTGTGCGTTTTAATGTGCTCTACATTTTCTGTGAGTAAGTTTTTATCCATCTCTTACGGTTTAGCAGATATGCAAAATTCCGTAAAATTCATCCAGAATAAAGTAGTCTTCAGAGGCTATTTCCAGAAAATTCAAGATATTCATTTTATTTGTCAGGTAAATATCTGTAATATAGGATATTTTAATCAAAATCATTAGACCCATATTTAGAAAATAAACATTTTCGAAAAAAGTTCCATGTAAAGGGTAGTTGGGGGTGGGGGAGTGTTCTTGAAAATCTTCGTGTCGCATCCTTGGAAGATACCAAACCTAAATAACATGCACACACACGGACCTTTTTGTAAAAATGTTTTTTTTTTGGATTCAGGGGGACCCAAAACATGTATTTCCGGTGAAATCTCGGTGTCGAATTTTTGGGTGGAATACAATACTTTCTCTATACACTATGTACATAGTTCGTATAGAGAAAGTAAAAATATATAACGGTAGGTCATCTTTTTTTCGTCTGTCTTTTGTTTTCTCCTGGCAAACAAAGAGAAGTAATTCGAATTGTTTCATATAGCTGCTAGCTTTTATTTGGTTATTGTTTTAGCCTAGTGTATTCCCTTATTTCCCTTCTGCTCATAAAGAAGCAAGTAATAAGACCAATCCTGCTATTGCTTATCTCGATTAATATGATGTAGATAAAAGAATAATTGGTTGTAAGAAAAGCTTGTTTGCGGAACAGCTAAAGAAAGTCATGTGAATGGAAACATCAGATATTTTTTTAAGTTAGCCCCTTGCTGGGTTCTCTATAGTTGTCTCAATAACTGTTCAATGATAGAAAAGGAGTGTAGGGGAGGAGCTATTTACCTTATGACCATAGATATTCTGTTACCAATGATTTTCTTATCCTTGAAAGTTATCCCTTTGTGTTTAAGAGTTTGGCTTAAAGCTCCGTGTTACCAGTAATCTCACTCTGGCTAAGTAAGAACGTATAGCTATAACTTATAATTGTATCGTGATTACAGAGTAGATTTGCCTTCGCAGGTGCAGGGCGGACTCATTTGCATGAACTGATGGCTTTCTAATGGACTCCTCCTCTATGCATAATGGAGGGATCATGCATTGAAGCGTAAACGGAATTCATAAAGAGGTAGATAGTGCATTATGGAAATAAAATCAGGTAAGAGGAACTGCATTAGGAGGTTTCAGGAATTGAAAGCCAGTGTTCTTTCGGACTGACATAGGCCATAAAATATTTACAACAAATTTTAAACTGACGAGGATCATATTCAATTCACATAATATAAATTCAGTTCTTCAATAAGACTATCGAAGATTTTCCTTTGGTATGTTATTGCAACAAAGTTTTAGGTCAGCGTGGAAACTATATGTTACTCATGTTTTTCAAAACCACTCTTATTTTTATCTGCAATCCCTTTCTTACAGGATACATCCGTACAATGATGGTTAAGACAACTGCTTGTTTAATATAGTAAAGAGCCCTGGGGACATATTTAGGTAAATGAAGGTTTAATGATTACATTCCAGTAAAAATACTTGATTGATTTCCAGTGCAAAGTGCGCCAAAGCATCATTTAAGGCAGTTACACACTTCGCTCTTAGTAGGTTAAGAGGAGACGACGCAGAAACGCTTCTGCCTCTGCAACAACCATCGCCTCTCTGAAATTCCTCGAGATGGCAGCATTCCCGCCAGCCGCCGCTTCACCACGAGCGCAGCCGCAGTCTTCGGGACGATACAACACGGTATAGTGCCATGGTTCGGGGGTTTCCTTAGAACCTCTTGACCCGGCATGTCTTCACCGATGCGCAGTGTTGGTCTTCATGCGTGAAGATGCTACTGCGACAGGGGCCCAACGCTGCTTGTGAAGATGGAGCTATATAAGGGTAGACTTAGAAGCTGACTTGGCGTCAGGATTGCTTTGTTAGAGTGACATAGGCTCGTCGAAGTTAGCTGACAGGAGTATCAACGGCCCTACCAACATACTGTGCCTTCGGACATATCTCAAACGCAACAGGTGCCACTACACTTAAGGCACAGGGCAGTTCATTGGGAAAGCCCAGTGCCTCAACTACCCGAGAAAGTAGGTCTACTCCACCGATAGCCCGGGCAGCACCACATCTACCAGACTCCGACACCGTACTACCTGAAACCTCGACCGGTATGGCCAAATGAAGATCCAGAACGTCGGAGTCCGCCTAACTGCTTTGGAAGAGGCATTCTTCAGGACCTGTAAGCCACCATCACGCTGCCATAACTTCCCAACAGAACACTGCCGCTGCTCTGTGTTCACAAATGTAATTGAGAAGCCCTGGACGCCGTATTTTAGAAAATAAAAAATGTCTAAAATTGTTTCATGTAAAGGGTGGTATGAGGTGGCAGCCTTGGAAGATACTAAACTTAAACGCCAAGTTAAACACACACACGGACCTTTTGCTATTTTTTAAATGCAGAGGTCCTCAAAACGTGTATTTACGGTGAAATTTTGTTATCGAAGTTTTGGGTGGAATATAATTGCTTCTCTACATACTATGTACGTTGTACAGTCTTGATACAGAAAGTAAAAGTATTATTGCTCGGTTAAAAATAAATAAAATGCCAAATGAGCAAAATCGACTTTTCACTTTGGGATCAATATAGTTATGCATATTGTGACAAAGCCGTCCGTTTATGATCGCTCTCATGTTCGCTCTGGTATACGGCGGTGGAGCTGGAATGGGAGACATGGCAGTTGGCTGCGTAAACAACATGGAAGATCTGCGAGATGTAATTGGAGCATTTAAGAACGCATCTATCGTGTCTTCTCCAAGCTTCGGCTTCCAGTATCTTCTGCTAGTTTCCAAAAAGTTTGTGACGTCATTTTCTAGCTATAAAAGGAGGAATGATTGTAGTGCAGTTATGAATTTTTCGGAGTTGTTTACAGCTGCACGTCATCGCGTCGAAACGTCGAGTGAATTATTTGTAGCAGTGAATCAAAAACTGTATTTGTAACTAATTGTTGAGCTAATAAAGACAGTTGTTACAATATGCATTCCTGTTCTCGTTACCGGGCTATAGTGAATCTAAATCTTCTATACTGCATCGCTTCCCGTTTTCGTTTCCGTTTTGGTTACTGTTCTCAGGTATCTCTTAAAAACAAATAAATAAAAGTACCTTATACATTAAAATAATGACATACAATCGGATATGTCAGGTAATTTAGTCTGCTCTTTTAGAAAGTTATCATTCCATTCTTTGGTTGTTAACATTGATTAAATGCTTTCTCCGCTCATTTTACTTTCTACACACGTTTAGTCTATACTGGCCAGTCAGTACTACGAGAGGTGGTTACAGAGCATCTCCTGTAATTAAAAATGAAGGGACTGAATCTCTACATAATCTAATGTTAAACCTGGGTAGGAAGTTTAACCTCTGTGTGTGTGTGTGTGTGTGTGTGTGTGTGTGAGAGAGAGAGAGAGAGAGAGAGAGAGAGAGAGAGAGAGAGAGAGAGAGAGAGAGAGAGAGAGATGCTGGAGGAGATTCCACACTGCAGCCATTAGCTTGTCGATGCCAGGTCTGCGAAGGTGCGGCTCTTCCGTGGTGGTGAATGCAGCTTTCGGCTGCGGCATGGCCTTGGAGTCGTCTGTAGGAATACAGGGGTTCCGGTCAGTCCTGGGTCGCGAGTTCCTAGCGCTCCCCGCGACGAGATGAAGACTATCTGACTGTTAGGAACCCTTTACGGTGGCTCTTTCCCCGCGGTCCAGTTTTGGCCGCCCGTCAATAATATTCTCATTCAATCCTGACCACAATAAGTATGGAACCACCTCCGGAATGAAGCGCGCGCGCGTGCACACACACACACACACACACACACACCTATAGTTATAATTAGAAGTTAGGAGAAGGATATTTCATACAGTTGACAGTAGTTACCAATCTCACTACCGACTTGCCAGCCGGAGACAAAACTAAGAAATATCCAGAATGTTTTACATAATGCAATATCCACACCTTATCGGCAATTGTCCGCTCTAACAGGGTGATTAAGCCCCTTTTTCTTCATGTTTGCTCATGTTTACTTTATGTAATGTAGTGCTTTGCATTATTTCCGAAATGCAGAGACGATTATCGATGAGTAAACATCTTCTAATGACCAGAATCATACTTAGTCTTTAAGAAAAACAATTTTTAGGAAATGTCTTACTCTTTAACGCATTTATGTGCATGATAGGATAAGCGAATAAAATATATTTACACATTTTCGTTACCTGACATAGGAACTTCCCGTTTCCTTTCTAAGTCCGCCTTATTACCCACTAGAATGACCCCTCTGGTAGCAACATAGTCACTCTTGCAGAGGAAGGCGAGGATATCTTCGGCCACTTTGAAGCTTTTTCTCTCAACTACTGAGTAAACGACGACGAATACATCCGGATTATAAGTTGCGCAGTAACTTTCCACCTGGAACAAAAGACGACAGTAATCAGTCCTCACGTTAAAACAGTATTCCAAGAACACTAACTATAGGTAACACATTATGTAGAAGCTTCACATTATGATCCACTTCCAGTGCAATGGTACAAAACATTTTTACTTCTCCAAGCAATTTGTATAGGTTTTATTATAATATCTTAAAGATTTTTATTCTCTTATGATCAACCATTTTTAGTGCGTATAGAACATTCCCACAATTCTTTACAGTCCACCAGCTTTAAATTGGCACTTTTTCTACTGTCCTTGTCTAACACGGCTTTTGAAAAGTCCTTGGGTTTCTTTCTTTTAGAAGGTTAGTTCATTTTAAAACCCTATTATGTTCCTTAATTTTCTGCGGTGGCATGAGGATAAGAAGGTATCAGTGGTGTTGCAACTCTTGCAAGTGAAGTGGAAGAACAGACAAACGAGCAAAGAAAGTTCTGGTTATTTATGTTCATACTATGTCTGCATAATCTTTAGTTTAGTTTAATCATACTTTAGTGTGATAGTTGCTATAGAAATTTCCAGTACTCAGAATTAGATGGCAGTCTATATGAAAAAGTAGAATAAAACTACGATTTAACTGCTTTTCTTACATTACTGGACAGATGGAGATATTTTCTTTAATGAAATGTAGACAAATTGATTTCAAGTTAACTAAAAATAGATCTTAAATGCCCGTTTACATTCTTCCCCTCAGTATTATTTGGGAAAATTAAAGATCATGTCGGGAAACACCATATTTTTGTTCTATAATGTATACAACGAAAGCTGCCGATATAATGAGCTGTGTGTTAGATTAGTATTTAGTAAAATAGCTCCACCCACATTCATACCTTCATTCATGTTTTCTAGCTAGAAACTTGATTGGTAAGTATGTATTTATTAATATATATATTTTATGTTATTAATTGGTTTTCCGTAGACTGGAAAAGTAGAATCAGAATGAAAAAAAGTAAGTCGACAATGCAGAGTGATATCTCAAGAAAAGCCGAGATCGTCTTATGTTTTATCAGGAAAACTCGAGTCATATGGAAAATTTCATGGGTGGTAACATCGACTTCGTAGCGATGGGGAACCGAATATTGGTGGTTAGAGTCTAAACCATTGCACTGCGATTTTATTCTGATTAGATTTTACCAAAATTACTTCGAAATTAAGATTATCTTAAAGCAAATGCTTTTATTGGAATTAAATACTTGAATTTTGAGAAACATAAGCTATACGAAACTGCGATATTCTTTAATGCTTCTTCGTTTTGCGTGACTCATTTGTATGTGTGTGTGTGTGTGTGTGTGTGTGTGTGTGTATATATATATATATATATATATATATATATATATATACACATTATTTATTAATACCAAACTTATTCAATAGCCCCGTTGGTGGGATTTCTTCCACCAATTTGACAAAGACTCGCAACTCTCGCTATAATCTTACTCAATAAAAGCAATACTTTTCGGTTTGTTTTCCTTGACGTTTGTTACTTCCAATTTCCATATATAGGTGTAATAAAGAACACAATGTTTACAAGACATTCTCATGCAACTATTCCACATTAAGTTTGTCTTACGCTCCTCTTTCCTTCATCTCCGACCTGGAACCGAGCTAAGTTCATTGGTTAGGATTTCATTGCCAAACTTTCGACATAAAACTAATAGCAGTCAGACACATCTAACGGAAAAAATCTGATGTGTTGCATTCACATGACTTTCTTTAAATCTCTGCAACAAATTATTGTTAAAAAGCTTATGCTTCTTTTTACTTCATCCTAATCGAGAAAAAAATTAGCAGAAATAGTCTTATTACTTGCTTCCGTGCCGGAACTTCGTTCCGCAGAAGTTCATATGATGATTGCTGTTTAAGGGCGCTAAACAGCTAGGTCATTAGTGCCCTTCTTGTACATGTCAGTAACTCTAATGATGTGGTGCTGTCGCTTTTAAGTTCACATAAAAACTACCGGTCTGCGACCGCAACCTTGGGTGCAACACATCTACGAGTGTCTTCCAACCACTGAAGTAAAATGTTTCCGTTTCCCACCCCTTTCTTCGCTCACTTCAATCTAATAAGTGGGCGGATGGGTGTAGGGTACAAGTGATGAAGGAATTCTTCTAGCCTTAAATAAACAAAAGGATAAAGTAAACCAAAAGCATATGAACCTCTTTTGTTTTCAGCTGACATTTTGCTCCGGGTAGACTTTTGAGGCCATAGGTTGTAAAATGTTTTCATCAAGAAAAATAACAATGGTGTTACTGGAGGAAAATAAATAATCACAATGAAAAATAGACACTCGCATAAGGTGTTAATTTTTGTTTAAACGTTTGTAAATCTAATTTCAAGCTCAGAACTTTCCATCATTTATACCGTAGAAATAAGACGAGTAATATTTTCACGCATGTGCTGCAAGAACACACATAACTAATAAACAGGGCACGTGCGTGGGTCACCTCATTACCCAGATGAATTTAGGTGTACACGGAGGAGGAGGAGGGTGTAATATCCATTAGGAGGAGCTGGCAGCATGTGAATACAGATGGTTTCGGAACAAAGTATATTTACCTTTTCCCAGACTCATTAGAGTTCATACTTTCATAAAATGTACTGCAGCTCCGGAGAGTATGCTTTGCACTATAACATGGTATAAATACCAGACATTGTCTAAATTACTAACTTGCATAAGATTTCGGCAAGCTTCATCTTATTATTAAAAGAGAATATGCTTTATTTTACAAATAGAAGAGAGCAGATAACACAGATAGACCTCAAAATAGCAATGCATTCAAAGAAGATATTAATTAATTCTAAAGGAATTTCATAAAATTCATTAAAATATATTGCTTGCATGCTTATATTTTATACGTAAAATATTCTTATTTCAGAACAGAAAGAGTGTTTCATTTAATCTTAGCATAGTGAATATTGTATTGCAGAGAAGATACATTTTTTTATTAGAAATTGTACTTTTTAACGCCTAAATTATTTGTTTTTGAAATTCAAAGTAAGGCAAACTTATACTAACTTAAATCGAAGCTGATTTTGTTTTTTATACGAGGGCCATTATTTATATTTTGAGCCTTGACAACACTGATTGGTGTAAGCGCCACCTGGTGTTCCCATTGGAAAGTTTGACATTATTGACCTTAAATACTTCAGATATTTTTACTTTCTCTACACGTACTATGTACATAGTGTATATAGAAGGTATTGTATTGCACCCAAATTCGATTCCGAGATTTCACCGAAAATATATGTTTTGAGACCTCCTGAATCCAAAAAAATCTGTTGTATTACACTCACATGACTTTCTCTAGCTGCTCTACAAACCTCCTACAAAAGATTCTTCTTCTTTGTATACAATGCTAATCGAGATAAATATTAGCAGAATGTTCTTATTACTTAGTTCTTTATAAGAAGAAGGGAATAAGAGAATCGATATGCTAAAGCGATTGTCAAATGTTTTAAAAGCTATCGTTCTGCGATTGTCAATGCAAATCACTTCTTTGCTTGGCCAGGAGTAGAACAAAAGAAAAACGGACACTTCCTGTCTGAGAAAAGTATAAGTACTTCACAATTGAAACCAATAACAAGGAATATCTCGGAAACGGTTACCTCCACAACAAAAACGTACAGGACATAAATTGTGTGTTTTGCCCTGATGTACATTTTTTGTGAGGTGAGTTTTTTCTATCTCTTACGGTTTAGCAGTTAAGCAAAATTCGGCAAAATTCATCCAGAATAAAGAGGTCTTCAGAGGCTATTCCCAAAAAATTTGGGATATACATTTTAGTTCGGACATAAATAGCTTTAATATACGGGATTTTAATCAAAATCGTTAGAGCCATTTTTAAGAAAATAAAAATTTCGAAATTTTTTTCATGTGAAGGGTAGTTTGTGGTGGGGGGAATTTTTTTAAAATCTTCGTGTCGCATCCTTGGAAGATATCAAACCTAAATGCAAAGTTCGGTTTTTAACGGTTTTTTCGTTTTGGGACATGGAAAAATTTTCGAAAATTTTGATTTTCTTAAAAATGACTAACGAATTTGATTAAAATCCCTTATATTTAAGATATTTACTTGCCAAATAAAACGTATATCTTGTATTTTCTGGGAATAGCCTCTAAAGACCTCTTTATTCTGGATTTTTATTGAATCTTGTGTAATTGGTAAACCGTAAGAAATAAACTACACAAAAAATGTAGATCACAATAAAACACACAATTTATGTCATACACATTTTTTTCGTGGACTTGGTCGTTTTTGAGATATTCCTTGTTATTGGTTTCAGCTTTAAAAAACTTATACTTTGTCAACTCCTGTCCATAAAAACAAAGTAACTTCAGTCACATAGCAACCAGCTTTTGACTATCACTTTGACCTATGGTAGTCCCTTATTGCGTTTCTATTTACAAGGAAGCAAGTGATAAGACTATTTCTGCTAATTTTTTTTTCGATTAGCATGAAGTAAATAGAAGCATAAGCTTTTTAACAATAATTTGTTGGAGAGATGTAGAGAAAGTCATGTGAATGGAACACATCAGATGGGTTTTTTCAGTAGAGCGTTGTTTGTTTTGTTTACAGCGACTTTAAAATTGTGTCTCAGCGAACATTTGATAATAATATTTTGATAATAAATAAATAAATAAACAATAATAAACTAATCCTAAACCAATTCAAATACGATATTATAATCTTATCTTTTAAAAAGCTATTCCCTTTTAAAATGAATAAAGATGGAGCTTCATGCCAAATATAGTAATAAGATGATCAATGCATTCTATAATCATAAATTCCTGTGATCATTTATGTTTTATCCTGTGATCATTTATGATTATAGAATGCATTGATCAACTTACTACTGCATTTGGCGATGAAGCTCCTTCCTTTGCCACTGTGAAACACTAGCATAATGAGTTTAATGTTGGTCGCCGCTCGCTCACTGCCGAAATTCGTGAAGGTCGTCCAAAATCAGTTGTTGTGCCAGAAAACATTATGCTGTGCAAAAACTGATAGTGTAAGAGTAAGGCACAAACTATGAGAGAGAAGCAACATTTAAAACACTCTCAAAAGGATACTCGTGCGATTGTGCACACAGATGCTCAAGAAATACAAGCCCATGGTTGGGCTTCAAAAGACGTATATAAGATTGTAACAGGAGACGAATCATAGATTAATGCATATGAACCGGAATGTAAAAAGCAGTCTACCATATTATAGTTTCAAGATGAACCAAATCCAACAAAAGCTGTTCGCACTCGAAGCATTTCGAAACAAATGATCGCCTGTTTTTTCAGAAAAAGTGATCACATGGCAACAGTGTCTTTAGAGGAACGTAAAGCGGTCAATTTGAATGATACACAACCATTTGTTTGCTTCGGTGAAATAATGAAAACAAACATTGGATGGTTGTTCATCAAGACAATTCAAGCGCTCACACATCTCGCCTAACAACCGACTATTTGAACACTAAAAAAAATCGAAATGATGACTCTTCCGCCATACAGTCCTAAGTTGTTTTGTTTCCGAATATCAAGAATAAAATGCGTGGACAACGATTTTCGTCGGCAGAAGAAACCATTATTGCATTAAAAAACCGTGTTTTGGAGGTGAAAGAATGTTATGACACATGGTTCGAACGCATAAAGCACTTTTCAATGAAAACTTACTGTTTGTTTATAATTAGGCTAAAATATAAATAGTGCCCCTCGAAAGCAGGTAAACCACTGAAATGTGCTGCAGGCATATGCTTGTTTTCTCAGATTGAACATTTTGTTGTTATTTCACGATACTAATACTTCTATAAAATATATGAAGATGTTAAACTAATTCATACTAGGCACATGTCAGTTGTCAGTGACAACTATGAACATAAAACATTGATGATTTAGCGCCCTCCCTTCCTTCTGTCACCACCAACGAAGATGATACCTTGTGTTCTACTGATTCATCATTATCATCTGCACGGTTTGGTCCATCCCTGAACTGTTCTGTCCTCACTAAAGAAGATCCTGTTTTCTCTATCTCAGATATGAAGGACTACTCTTTTTTCTGTATTGGATTGTAGTCTAAACTCTCTCTTGTTAGTCTAGAAGGTTCCACCTGTTTTATATATTCTTTCCAGTTGTAATTTTATTTTATCCTTTCATCTAAAATATTTAGCTAATTTTTTAATTTTTATCCATTCTAATATATTTCCGATAGCTCTCAGAAATTTAATTTCAGCTGCTACTATTTTATTTTCTCTCTCTCCCTCTCTTCCAATGTTTGACCTCGGAGCCGTATTAACGTTGGTATCGTCATTACTTTAGATAACTTAATCTGTGACTCTTTCCTATTCTTTTTATTTAAATCTCTTCTTATAGTAGAATCCAATTGTTTATACGTATCCGTTTAATTTTATGTCTAAATTTGAGTTATCTCTAAGTGTATTGATGTATTCTAAATAATTGATGTGTTCTCTTGTTTGAAAAGAAATTATTATTGATCTTTGTTTTAGATCGTATAAATACATGACCGCAGAACGATATTATTTTTGTTTTGTCTACAGATACATGGAGATTGTGTGACTCTGTTATCTGGTTCAACACAACACGGCCAATACCGGAAGCAGCCACCAGTATACTTATCCTTGTTATCTTTATCAGTTGATTAATTATTTTCTCTAGCACACATTATATACTATGTACATAATAGGTAGAGAAAGTATTGATTTCCATAAAAAAACTTCGATGTCAAAGTTTCACCGAAATATATGTTTTGAGGTCCCCAGAATAAAACAATTAGAAAATGGTCCGTGTGTCTGTGGACAGCATAATCCTAAACAAAAACTCGGAAAATACCAAACTTGGTATTCCAAGGATGCGCCATGAAGATTTTTGAGAAAAAACACCTAAATTATTTTATTTTTTAAATTCAAAGTAAGGCAGACTTATACTAACTTAAATTCTAAATTCTATACCGAGATTTCACCGGAAATACTATTTTAGAGCCTACTATATATAAAAATCTGATGTGTTACACTCACATGACTTTCTCTAGCTACTCTACAAACTTCTTACGAAAGGTAATTCTTCTTTCAACACCATGCTAATTGAGATAAACATTAGCAGCATTTTATTACTTAATTCCTTATAAGTAGAATGGAACTAAGGGAATGCAGTACGCTAAAGTGATAGTCAAATGTTTTAAAAACGATTGTAATTGCTTAGCCAGGAGTAAAACAAAAGAAAAAGGAAACTTCCCCTTTGAGTAAAATATAAATAATTTCCAATAGAAACTAATAAAAAGGAATACCTCGAATACGGTAAACTCCACGAAAAAATGTATATGACATAACTTGTGTATTTTAACAAGATCTACATTTTTTGTGTAGTAAGTGTTTGTCTATCTTTTACGGTTTACTAGTTATGCTAAATTGAGCAAAATTCATCCAGAATAAACAAATCTTCAGAAGCTATTCCCAAAAAATTAAAGATATATATTTATTTATGATCGAAACGACTTTAATGTGTGGTATTTTAATCAAAATCGTTATAGCCATTTTTAAGAAAAACAAAATTTTCGAAAATTTTCTCATGTAAAGCGTAGTTAGGGGTGGGGGATTTTCTTGAAAATCTTCGCATCCTGGAAGATACCAAACTTAAATGCCAAGTTTGGTATTTAACTGTCTTTTCGTTTTACAGTTATGCTGTCTCACACACACACATACACACACGGACCTGTATCTGAACATAATTTTTTTTTTGATTCAGGGGGTTCTAAAACATGTATGTGCGGTGAAATCTTGACATCGAATTTTTGGGTGGAATACAATACTTCTCTGACCCTATGTACTAGAGAAAGTAAAAAAGCATTTTTAGAAAATGGTCGTGAGTGCTTGGGTGCGTGTGTGTGTATGCGTATCCGTGTATCAGTGTGTCCGTGTGTCTGTGAACACGATAATCCAAAAAAAAAAGTCAGTAAAATACCAAACTTGGCATTTACGTTTAGTATATTCCAAAAATACGACACAAAAATTCTAAGGAAAATCCCACCATCCCAAACTATCCTTTATGTGGAAAAAAATTCGAAAATATTGATCTTCTCGAAAAAGACTCTAACAACTTGGATTAAAATACCGCACATTAAATATATTTACGTGATAAGTAAAATGCATATTTTTAATTTTCTGGGAATAGCCTCTGAAGAGCTCTTCATTCTGGACGACTTTTGTTGAATTTTGATAACTGATAAACCGCAAGAGATAGACAAAAATATTTTAAAACAAACTGTTGTTAAAACACAATTTATGTCATATGCATTTTTTTCATGAAGTTGACCACTTTTGGGATATTCCTCATTATTGGTTTCAGTTTTGAAATACTTAAACCTTTCTCATACGGGAATTTGTCAGCTCTTGGCAATGCAAAGAAAGGGATTTTTTACAGGCTTTTAAAATATTTGACTATCGTTTTAGCCTAGTGTATTCCCTTATTTTCCTTCCGCTTACAAGGAAGCAAGTAGTAAGACCATTTATGCTAGTGTTCATCGCGATTAGTATGAAACAGAAGAATAGGTGTTTTAAAAAGTAATTTGTTACAAAGATGTAAAGAAAACCATGTGAACGGAACACATCAGATTGTTATACTGAAGAGAAAGTGAAGATTTTGAGCACAGGGGTATTTTAGTTCACGCATAAAATGACGAATTTTTCTTTATTAAAAATTTAAGATGACATTTCCATCTTAAATATCGACACAGTGTGAACCGAAGGTATCTTACTGAAGCTGATTCTGGAATAGGCTCTCCTCTTAGTAAAATAGGCTGGATAAGTGATTCTTTGCGATGCTAGACTTTTTAGAATTCATTATAAGCCTCCAATTTTTGATTCATGTAGGTATTTTCTTACAAAAGACTCGCAGCTGCTTCAAAGGAAGTTTTACTCAGAACTGCGACTTCGTCACATGTGCAATTACAAGTTGGTCAGAAACTGGAATATCTGCCGTGTATAGTAGAGGTCCTAGTGTACTACCCTGAGGTACTCCAGTATGATAGAGACCTTGATTATGCTAATTCACAATTTACAGAGAATGTGCGATTAGAAACTATGTTATAATACCTACGTAAGGCTGTTCGGAGTGTAATTTAAGCTTATATCGTGCCACAATTTATCAAACGCCTTTTTAATATCCAGAAACAAACACAAAACTCCTATCACTTCCTATTTCCATCATCTTCTTGTCCTCTGCTTTAGGTTTGAAGGGAAGGTGCTGGTGTTCTGCGGGATGCGGCTGGGTGGTAGCTTGCGCAGTTTGGATGTTTATTCCTGGCTCACTGCGGTTCCATTCTATTGGGATCCATCTTTGTGTGCTTTTGCGCTAGGGTCCTTTCGGGGAGTCTCGGATGCTCGGAGCTTATGGTTTGGATCCAGGCGGCGTCGGAAGCGTTCACTCTGGAACCGCCCGTCGTCATTCGGATTTGGTCGTCCTTCGGATTTCTCACCACACCTCTCCGTCTTTGGAGTCACGGAAGTCGCAAAAGGCCCCAAGGGCACTGAATCTGTGTGTGCACACCCCGTCACTGAGTAAATTCCTATCCTAATAACACATAATCGCTTTGTTATCTAGTCTGTAGAAAATGAACTGAAAAGTAAGAAAGAATTTACTAACAAACAGGAAAGCAGTGCAGTGGTGTATTCTCTTCTGCAGATCACAGATCTGCAAGTAACATAATACTGAATTCCACTGTTCCTTTGCCTGACTTATGTTTGTTGAGCAAACGATGTATACTCTTACACGTATACATGCTTGAAGATCACAAAAACTAGTAATCAAAGCTAAAATATGACAGGATTCAAATATTCTGTTTAGCAAATAGTTACCTTAACTAGATGAACAGCATTTGTAATTTTCACTTTGTTTCTGTTTCATGTTTTATTCTCTCTTTCTTCTTTTGTTTGATAAAGACCTTTTGAATAAAATACCGACAGCTTGTGTTTCTAAAAGAGCGACATTCTTAACGAACCTACCGTCATTACAATAGTAATGAGTACACTTTATTGCTTCTAAGAGATTGTTATGCATTCCTTGTTCTTTCATGTCAGACTTTAAATATTTACGAGAATTTAAACACGAACTCTCGGCGAGGAGCTTAATGTTACCTATGGAAATGACAGGTAAATGCGATTATTTTAAATTATTCAAGCTGTATTAACCCCAAGTAATCTGAATTCGATAATACGTATTATATGCGGCGCCATGGTTACTTGTTCAATTGCATTCGGGAGGTCCCGGGTTCGAATCCAGACGACCACCTATTGACGGTTTTTCGTGGTTTTCCCGGGATCATCAGGCGCATGCTGGGGTGGTTTTTCAACTACCACGATTCCTTTCCGTTCCCCTTTATTCCGTTTCGCTCTCATATTTCAGTACACTTCCAAGTTCGTGATGTATCGCAGTGCGGGCAGATGGCGCAGATGAATGGTCAATGGAAAGTCACTAGGTGGCTACCAGTTATCCTGCACGCCCTCTTTGGCGGCACGGCACGGCAGTCATTGGACTTGGAAATGTTAGGGACTTCTGCGCTTCTGTGGAGGTCTATCTGCCTGCGGTCTATGGTCACCTGTAGTTTCTTCACCTCATCCCATCCTCCTGAGGATGCTCGGCCATGACAGATCTACGTATTTAACAAGGTGCGAGGTGTACCCCTCCGTTGTCTACCCTTTACTGTTGCATATTATGTGCTGCCATTCCGAAAAGTTCGAAGTAGAATTATGGATAGGCTAAGAAATAAAATCAGTCACAGCAATGATAGTATTAATATTAATAATAAAAATAAAATAATAATTATTAATATAATAATTAATATAATTATTATTATTATTATTATTATTATTAAAGCGCTTACATGGTAGGTCGAGGAATTGCACATGTTTACCTATAAAAGTAAATATCGAAGTTTAGCGAAAACACACATTTAAGTCCTCTGAATAAAATATGATGAGTTCCATTCGCATATTTTTTTCTATCTATTCTGCAAACAAACTATTCTTACAAAAGATTATTCTTTTGTCTACATGATGCTAATCGAGATAAACATTGGCAAAAATTGAACTTATTACTTGCTTCCTCATAAGTAAAGGAAAATAAGGGAGTACACTAGGCTAAATCAATTGTCAAATCCTTAAAAGCTGGTCGCAAGATGAAACAACTGAAATTCGCTTCTCTTTGCATGGCCAGGAGTAAAATAAGTAACGAAACGAACGAATAGTTCCGGTTTGAGACCATTATAAGTATTTTAAAATTGAAACCAATAACAAGGAATATTTCGGAAGTATTTAACTCTACAAAAATGTATGTGACATCAATTGCGTGCTTTAATATTTACATTTTTTATGCATCACATTTTGTCTATCTTTTACGATTTACCAATTACACAAAAGTCATCCGGAATAAGAAGGTCCTCAGACGTTATTACCAGAAAATCAAGATATGCATTTCATTTGACAGGAAAGCATCTTACACATATGGTATTTTAATCAAAGTCGTTAGAGTTATTTTTTGAGAAACTCAAACTTTCGAAAAATCTTTCATGTAAAGGGAACTTGGACGTGGGGCGCTTTTCCTGAAAATATTCCTGTCGCATCCTTATAAAATGATGAAGTTAAGTAAAAACGAAAAGTCAGTTCAGTATCAAACTGGGTATATAAGTTTACTTCCGAGGAGTGAAGGTTTTTAAGAACCCCGACTCAAATTATCCTTCATGTAAAATGTTCGAAAATTTTCTCATTAGTGGCTGTAGCCTGTTTGATTAGAATACCATATAGGTATTAGATATATATTTCTATGAAAAATAAAATGTACATATCGAATTTCCTGGGAATAGCCTTTTACAACCTCTTCATTTTGGAGTACTTTTTGCGCAACGGATAAACCGATAGACAAAATTTTACAGCACAAGAATTGTTTATTTCGTTAAAACACACAATTTATGTTCTATTCATTTTGTGTGGTTACCCATTTACGAGATATTCCGGGTTATTAATTTTAATTTTAAAATACTTATACTTTTCTGAAACTGGAAGCTGTAATTCGCTTCATTTCCCTCTTGTTTTACTCCAAAGAGAACCAAATTCCAATGTCATCGCATGACGACAGCTTTTAAAATATTACCTTATTTCCCTTTTACTACAAGGGAATAAGTAATATAATCATTGCTGCTAATGTTTATCTTGATTAGCGTGCAGAAAATGAAGGATAAGCTTTTGCGAGAATAATTTGTTGCCGAATAGAGAAAGTCATATGAATGGAACACTTCAGTTCTATCTTTCCAGAGATATGCCATTTTGAAGCTACTAATAAAAGGAGATAAAGCCAACTCCAGTCTCATTCTAATGGTCATGTGTATGCAAAAAAGACTCATTTACCGTGAAACTAAGCACTTAGTGTAATTGTTTAACTCCAGTCCGTTAGTCAAACATACGTGATTCTGTTTGAAGTCACAGAGGATGAAAGTGCGATATCATATATCATTCCCGGTCCCCTCTGTGATCTGTGGCTGGATAACTTATGGAGTTACAGGACCTTAGTCGCAATAGGACTATCAGATTTAGCAGTTAGTAAACGAGACACAGATGTAGGTAGTGAACACAAAAGCAAATGTCGCAGCATTTCGTGTCCAGAGTGATTTTACAACTGCGGCATGGACTATATCGTCTTACCCGACGTTGTTACTCGGAATACCAATTCATTTCGTTTAGCTCTCTTACATATTTATATTTTTATACAATGATCTAGAGAATGTTTTGTTTTTTATCAACTTTAGCACTTATAATTATTATTTCGTAAAGCTCTGGCTAATAGCAGATGAAGCATTCCCAGAAGTTCTCGCAAAGGATGTGCAATATTCGTAGAACGTCTGACATTCTTAGCATCTTCACAACAGTCTTCCTAGTTCTGGAAATGCTGAATAACCTTTAAGTACTTTTAAGATTGGAAGACACTTCAGTATTTCCTTAGGTATTACAGCAGAAAAACGTTTAAACTTATTTACCATAGTTGTTTAATATAAGTATAGGTATTTTTTTTGCATGATGCAGAAACCCTTAAAATATACCAAAGCTCTAATCATCCGGTTCTATTTGCAATACAGATTTATTTACTGGTCGCGAGTTTTCTTAATTTATCCAAAATATAGAGACTAAAATAATTATATTTTACATTTTTACATTATTACTTTTACATTTTTAGTTTGTATTTTTTATTAACGAAATAGAAGTGAAACTTGTGAATATTTAGATTCTGTACTGCTAGGCCACCAAGGTATCCTCTTTGGAAAATATATTTTCGACCATTGAAACAAAATATCCTTTGTTCTTAATTATAAAATTATAGTTTCTTATTTTCTCATGTTAGTTGAGTACAATTTTCTCTCTTTATATAATTGTTTAGTATACCTAGCTAAGTAGTTGATTAATGCGCAAGTACAATGCAAATAAGCAAATGTTTTTTAAATGAGGGTTATTATAAGCTTTTGAAACGTCCATACGCTTCAGTACATATATGTACAGAGTTAAAATAAACGTTATTCAGAGGTTTTTGAACTCTTAATTACTGCAACTGCTTTTGTGACTTTATCCTAAATGTTATCTTAAATAGTAGATGACAAAGTTGCATCAGCATTATAGTGTGGGTCAGTTGGTCCTGTTGGGGTGGAACCTAATGATACTTCCTTACCGTTTTTTGATGTCTTCAGCTGCTCCGGTCTCAGCTCAGGTTGTTTCTCTTCATCGGCGAATATGAATTACTCGGTATAGGGCGCGGTATAGAAGGAAATACAAGAAGGTAGTGAAGAAAAATAACAATAATCACTGGTTCGCAAGTATTATTGAAAAAAATTATACATGGTATAATGTTATAAACGGTATAAACCCTAACCGTTGGCAATCAAGTGACTCCTGCAAACATATGGGTAATGATTAGAAATCTGGGAAACGCAATCTTTGTTTCAACCGCGGTGAGCAATTTGGCGCGATTTTGCTTCAACGACCAACATAGTGTCGCCCACAGAATCTGGCGTAGAACTGCCCAAAACGGTCATGATTTTGAACTTAAATATCCTTCAGTACATATAGCGTCCCTTCTTGCTATTGGTTGCATGTACTTATGCCTCTATTCCTTAAAGTCACTCAACGTTATACAAAAGACAGGACAATAACATTTTAGAAAGTTTACTTTTGAAAGCTCAACTCACAATACATCAAGGTCTCTTGGTAACGGAAAACTGAGCATTTACCGCTAAAACCACGTTTCAAATCTTGTTGCCTTAGCGTGTAAAATATTGATAAAAATACAAATATTCACAAGTAAAATAATGGTTAAAGCAAAACCTATTACCCCTTACTATGATTAATAATACATTAGTACAGACAAAGGCTCTCTATTTAATTAAGTATAATGAACATTATTGGTAATACAGATCATTGCGCAATAGAGGTTATTTCTACATGTTATTGTTAGTTACATAATTACGCGGTTATTGAAGAGTTACTGTCTCATTACACACGGGATCGTGCTCAGTGGCGCAGAGTATTTCTAACCGGCTTCTGCTTCTACGTGCCTTCTGTGTACAGCAACTATTTTCTACTACATTCTAAAAGAAAGCTTTCTGAATTCTTGTTAGTCTTTTAGTTATTTATGAATTGAAATTGAAATTGGAAGGTGTTACAATCCATATCCACCAGAAAGAATAGAGATTCTTAATATGAAAGAAATATCAAACTCGGAGGAGAATTTTTTAGCTATCTCTACACCTTTACACACGAGGTAGGATATAGGATATACAAAGCACTGCGACCTGCGGGAGAATCATTGCGGCTATCAGCTTCCGAGAGGAAGGCATGAAGTAAGGGAACCATAGGAGGCCACTGAACGCAGTCAGAGAGACGGGCCACACAGACGCTCAGAGTGCTCGTGTGGCTAACGCTCCAGAGTCTGCCTAGCTCGAAGACCCGACCACTTCTGGAGCTGCCCAGAGTGAAAATGAACAACTCGTTCAACAAAGCAACCTTTCACGGGGAATACTCTTTCCTATGGCCATTGAAGTTAAAGGGCGCAATACAAATGAAACAATAAGAAAGCATCCGTGCCATCTGTTCGTTCACACCCTACACCACGAAACATAGAAGCACTCCCGGAACATGAGAAGGAAACAATGAAAGGGAAAGGATGAAAAGAAATCATGTTAGATGATAAATCACTCCAGTATTAGTCTACTGACCAGAGAAGACTATGGAAAAACTCAGTTATGATGGGTGATCCTCGGGTTGGAACCCGGAACCTCTTGAATGTAGCCTCGTTAGGTTGCACTCATACATACTTGCATATTTACATATTACTACAGACACCTACTAAACCACTACCTAGAGATAAGAACTAATAAGAACAAAAAAATCTTCAGCAACGTTTGTTTTTATAGAAAGTAGTTTGAAACATATAAACCTTTAAATCCCACCATGTCAAAGATTGCTTCAGAAGTTATCAAGAAGGATGAAAATTCGCAACAAAGTCTAAAAACACAACATAAACTTTTGTATAAGGATTGCTCCATATTAACAGCGTGATGGAATGGGCGACTGGCTACCAAGAATATTGATGAACATCTCATCCTGACTTTTCTAGAAACAAAACTCCTTAGCAGGTATGCAGACTAGCACAGCAAGACTTCTACCCTGGACTGAATCTTAAAAGGGTAAAGAGTAGACTACGGAGAGAGACACATCACGCACTGCGACTTAGGCTTCTTTCAGACAATCCACTCTGCAACAGCATGCAACGACACAGAAGTGTCTGCATTTAGACATTTCACAATATGCAACTTACGAACAACTGCGCTATAACCTCAATTATTCCAATGCTAAAATTAATGGAATGTGTCATATGATATTATGGTTTAATATGCTGAAAGATAGTGTACGAATACTATATATGTATATATATACCGGGTGGAAGGGAACTTATTACATTCCTTCTAATATATCCTTCATAGAAGTATTACAAACAAACAACATCTAATGGCATTTTGTTGTTTGATCAGCCAATTTCAAAAAAATAAATGGTTTTTGTTCTAAATTGGATGCGTAATCCACAAGAATGTATGAAGATAATAGTTTGTTACTTGTAAGATACTAGAGTGACGTATTTCTGATATTAGTTTCGGTAGGAATTATGGGAGATCACTCCCGTATTGCTACTCTCAATTAATAAAATAAATCGCTCCTATTGCTCTGATTTTGTTTTATGTTGACCATATGAATGCCTCCTTTCATTTGTTCAGTTCTTCATTGCTTGGAATCAGTATGTTGTTGTGAGCAGCTGCACGGTTTCTGCTGTTGCGCTCGGGGTCGCAAAAGAAGTTGCATTCAGGAATTTGCTTGTCCGAACACTCTCGTATAGCGCTGTGGTTTTGCGGTTGCTGCCGGTATTGTGTCGTTGCATGCTTTGCTGAGAGTTGATCCTTGAAAGCTACTTTACACAATTCTGTTGTTGCTAACGTCTCCTAGGATGAAGGGATGAAATGAGGAAACTATAGAAGGCCAAAGGCTACAGGAAAACAGGTCACACAGGCGCGCGGAAATCCGTAACATTTTCAAGTTCTATAACCTGTCCGAATACTGTAACCGCAGAAATGGCATCAAGCACCTGACATTCTCTAAGTGTCCATTGAACAAGCAGCCGCGCTATCTGCTCGCACTGCCAAACACTACGAATCTGGAAGCACACCTGAAAGAAGAGAAGGAAATGGAATGAAATGGGAATAGAATGCAAAGGAAATCATAGTAGATGAGAAACCACTCTAGCATTCGCTTATCGACTCCGGGGGAAAACACGAAAAACCTGAGAGTCAGAGTGGGTAGTCGCTGAAGATAGAAACCGGAACCTACCAAAAGTGAGTTGGGAGTCGCGGATACATCTTGCTCGGTGACTGAATGCTAGTTTTGAACGTGAATATTTATTTCCATGCTTTACACCTACTACAGTAGAGCAGATTATGAATATGTACAGTGTTGAATCATAATGACATTTTAATAAAGCATCTGCTATTAGGATCAGAGGAATTCTAAGTATGCTTATCTGGGAAAGCTGGGTATCGAATATTTGGTCTACTACCACACGAAGTGATAGAGAAAGTAAAATTCAACTTTTGCTTAGCTCTTGATTTGAACTATATTGTAATATCTAGTATATTTATTATTAATAGTACTTTATCATCCACCTACCAAATTTATACATCGAAATTTCACGGGATATTCATGTTTTAGGTCCTCTGAATCCCATAAGAGCATCTTTAGAAATTTATTCACACGCTTAAGGGTCTGTGAACAGCATAATCCGAAAGCCCAAAAGTCGGGTAATAACATTTGGTATATAAAGTGTAGCATGCAAGGATGGAACGTGAAGATTCTCACAAATTTCATGCACCCCAAAATAATTATGTTTTATTTTATCGAAAACAGCAAGGTTAATCAAAGTTTCCTATCCTTTAGATATTTATCTGACAAATAAAGTGTTTATCTCGAATTTTCTGAGTATCATTCTGATGAATCTTGTATACTTTTGTGTATCTGTAAAACCGTAACAGCTAAACAAACACTTATTGTTAAAGTAGTCATTTTAGCACTATAACGAGAGAGAGAGAGAGAGAGAGAGAGAGAGAGAGAGAGAGAGAGAGAGAGAGAGCACAGATGAGCAGATACTGTACGGAGCATGGATGTCGTAACATGGATTTTGTATGTGTATGGGGCACAGCAACAGTGCGCAAGGCATCCACGAGGATATTAGCAAACAGTGATGTCAAGTCTATTCACACAACAAAACGTCAGGGGACTATAAATGAATGCTTTACTTATTGCGCTAATATTGCATTTCTCGTTAAAACACTCAAATTATGCTAAATAGCTTTTTTAGCATTAACTATTTCCAGACATTCTTTGCTATTGGTTTGGAAATTTGCAGTAATTATTAATATTTTATTTAAAGTGCCAAGTTATCACTTTTTTTTTTTTTAGTGTCATGCAGTGTAGAACTGCAAAATCACCATATTAGCGAGTGATCCCGTTTTAAAGGTCTGATTATTGCTTTGGCCCCCGGTATTCCCCGTTTTACAACATTTTCCGGAATTGTTTATTGCATTTACATCAAGCCCATAGAAAAATATGTTGTGTTAAATTCACGTGATTTTCTCATCTATTCTGCAGAAAACTACTGTTACAAAGCTCATTTTGTTCTAATTCAGGCTAATCGAAATAAACATTAGCAGAAATGGTTTTATTACATATTTTCTTGTAGATAAAACTGGACTCCAGACATAGTCAATTTTTAAGAGCTGGTTGTTATGTGATGTCTTGAAACTGCTTTCTATTTGTATGGCCAGAATGAAAAATATAAGTAACTATTGGGAAATTTAAATAAAAACAAGGAATATTTTGGAAATGTCATCCCCATCAAAATGTATTTGATATAAGTGAGTGTTTTTGTAGTACAATTTTGTCTGTCCCTTACAGTTTATCATTTATTCAAAAGTCATCCAGAATGAAGGGCCACAAGGGTTATTCACAGAAAATTCAAGATACACATTTTAATTGTCATGAAAATATCTTAATTATATAGTATTTTAACCATAATATTGGAGCCATTTTGAAACAATCACAATTTTCAAAAACTGTTACAAATAAAGTGTAATTTGGATTGCGCTTATCTTTTAGAAAATCTTCATGTCGCTCTCTGGAAGATTTTGAACTTAAAAATTGAACTTTGGTACTTAATTGATTTTTCATTTTTTCAGTTATTCTGTTCATACACCTACCCGGACAAACACACTAAAGCACGCGTGCCTTTTTCTAAAAATTTTATACACTACATTCACATAACTTTCTCTTCATATGCTGCAACAAACTATTCTTGCAAAAGCTTATTTCTCTATCTACTTCATGCTTATCAAGATAAACATTAGCAGAAAAGGTTTTCCTTTTCGAAGGAAATAAGGAAATTTAATAAGCTAAAGCGATAGTCAATTATTTTAAAAGCCGGTTGCTATGTGAGTGTTAAAATTTCGTTCTGTTTGCTTGGCCAGGATAAAAAATATATGAATAACAAGTTTTCATTTGAGAGAAGTAAAAGTATCGGATAATTTAAACTCATAACCAGCAATATCTCGGAAACGGTTGGCTCCACAACAAAAATGCATTTGACATGAATTGTTTGTTTTGACAAAATTTACGTTTTTGTGCAGTAAGCTTTGTCTGCTCTTATGGTTTACCAGTAATGCAAAAGTCATTCATATGAACAGGGCTTCGAGGCTGCTTTCAGGAAATCGAAGATATACGTTTTGTTTGTCATGTAAATATATATGGCATTTTAATCAAAACTTAGAACTATTTTTCAGAAAATCAAACATGTTCCATGTAAAGGATAGTTTGGGGAGGAAAATTATCTTGAAAATCTTGGTGTCGCATCCTTAGAAGATCTTAAACATCAAGTTTGGTATTTACCGATCTTTCGTTTTTGAGTTGTGCTGTTCGCAGACACATACACACGCACAAGCGCGAGGGCCTTTTTCTAAAATAAACGTGTGTTTCCAGCGGAATGTCGGCGCCAATTTTTGGGTGGAATCTAACACCTTCTCTACTTATGTAAAGAGAAAGTATTTTTTTTTCAAATTCAGAAATAAAAATGGAAGTGGAATTTTATTAATGAACGCTCTTTAGCTGCTGTGGTTCCTAGCGTCCTGATCTAAATTGGCCGTGAAAGACCGCTTAATTTTGTTCAGAGGCCTCTTTTATTAGACTTGAGATTCTTTTACGAGTCATAAATCCACAACACGGGACCAATGGCTTTACTTTCCTTCCGAAGAAAGCCATACTAAGGCTCCGAGTTTGAACCTGCTACCTTGGGTACATGTTCAAATTCAGAGGTTCTCAAAATATTGATAATGAATTTTTGGGTGCAGTATAATACGCTCTCCTCCTACTGTATTTGAATTAATTTTTTAAAGTGAACATTCTAGAATTTTATTCATGAGAGTATTAATATACGTAATTGTGTATTGAATAATCAGTTCTCCTTAAATTAAATAAAATTATTGATTTTATTGGTGATAAAATAAGTAAGAACACACTAAAATAGCTTATTATGCATATTTTCATTCATTGATGACTTATGGAATAATGTTTAGAGGAAATTCAGTAAATGCTAAAAATGTTAATTATGCAAAATAAGATAATAAGAATAATGACAGGGGAAAGACGATCAACACACTGCAAACCACTTTTTAAAATGTTTGAAATTTTACCATTAGCCTGTGAATATATTCTAGCCATATTGCATTTATTTGTAGTAAATAATCCAGAAAAGTTTACAAAAATTGCAGATATTCAAAACTAAGAGACCAGACATAGACAGGACTTACATAGACCAACAAATAATTTGCAGTTATTCCAAAAAGGGGTTTACTACACAGGAATAGTTTTGTTTAACTCTCTTTCCTCTTCTATAAAAGAATTGCAAATGTACAAAAACAAGTTTAGATCGGAATGAAAAAGATAACTTATTACTCACACCTTCCATACAGAGGAGGATTTTATTCAATCAACAAATACTGGTAATTATGTATCATTGTAAATATAATACACATGAATATTCTAAAAAAGCATGTCTACGAGTAGGTTTCTGGAAACAGACATATAATTGAAAATTATGCAAAACTGAGATCTCTGAAAATTCATTGTAAGAGTTATTATTTATAAGTATGAATAAACGTAATTCTTGACCTGATCTACATCCTAGAGTTTGGGCATAGAGTCTAATGTCATAATAGGATTTACAGATTGCAATGTTGTGTTTGTGTGCGTGTGCGTGCGCGTGCGCGTGTACGTGGTATAGCAAGTGATTCATCGTACGGTAGTTTACTCCATTTAGAGTGTTACCGCGAGCATAGCTCCTTGATAATCATCTGTGATTGTGACGGCGCTGCAAGCAGTGCCTACAGTCAGATCGGAAAGTGCTAATTTCCATCGGTGGTGGTTTCCAGCAATTAACCGTGCCCTAGGAGCAAGTAGTACGGCCTCCACTACGTGAACCGATCAATGATGTCTCGGAGAGCACAACAAATCTGCTTATTTATTTTTAGGAAGCTTAAGGGGACCGGCCCTTCCTATTTTATCAATGTTAAATTGGCCTAAGAAACTATTATAACTAGAGGAATGCTTTTTAGAGGTTATAGCATGGGTATATACTAATATTTTTACACGAGGATTTCGAATGTTGTAAGATATTTATTTAAATACATATTTTCTTAAAAGTCAATTTTTATTGTAAAAAATTAAACATTTTCGGACTTTATTCGTTTGGGGATCCAGATTTCGTAGTATAGGTATTATTCGGCCGTTAGGAGCGCTCATGTAGTGTTTACAAGGTTTTTGTTGTTTCCATGGGCCGCGCCGTGGCCGAGCAGTTAGGCCACTCGCTTCTCACCTAGACGGTTTGGGTTCGATCTCAAGCGACCGCATGTGAGATTTTTGGAGGACAAAGCGGCGCAAGGGCGGGGTTTTTCCGGGTTCTTCGGTTTTTCCCACCATCGCATTCCACCGGTGCTCCATCTTCATTCCATATATCAGCAGTGTCATCGTCTACGGTGCCACAAGTAGTAAAAGCGAGCGTTAAACATTATCAAAAAAATAAATAAAATAAAAATCCTTGTTTCCGTCTCCATAATTCGTTGTGGCGGTGACTGCCAACATTAATAAAAAAAATATGATGTGTTCCATTCACATGACTTTCTGTACATCTCTGTAAAAAAAAATTGTTAGAAAGCTTATGCTTCTACTTGCTTCATGCTAATCGAGAAAAAAATAGCCTTATTACTTGCTTCCTTGTAAGTAGAAGCGAAATAAGGGAGCACCATAGGTTAAAGTGATAGCCAAAAGCTGGTTGCTATGTCACTGAAGTTCCTTTGTTTGTATGTTCAGGAGTTGACAAATTTCTGTATGAGAAACGTATAAGTTTTTTAAAGCTGAAACCAAAAACAAAGAATATCTAAAAAACGATCAACTCCACGAAAAATATTGTGTATGACATAAATAGTGTGTTTTAACGTGATCTACATGTTTGTGTGTTAAGATTTTGTCCATCCCTTACGGTTTAGCAGTTATGCAAAATCCCGTAAAATTCATCCAGAATAAAGTAGTGTTCAGAAGCTATTTGCCAGGAAAATATCTTTAATATACGATATTTTAATCAAAATCTTTAGAGCCAATTTTGAGCAAATCAAACTTTTCGAAAAAAGTTCCATGTAAATGGTAGTTGGGGGTTGGGGGATTTTTTTTTTTTAAATCTTCGTGTCGCACCCTTGAAATATACTAAATTTAAATATAAAATTTGGTATTTTTGGTCTTTTCGTTTTTGAGCTATGCTGTCCATAGACACAAAGACACACACACACACGGACCTTTTCCTGAAAATACTTTTTTTTTGGATTCAGGGGACCCAAAACATGTACTACCGGTGAATTTCGGTATCGAATTTTTGGGTGCAATACAATACCTTCTCTATACACTATGTACATAGTACGTGTAGAGAAAGTAAAAAAGAACACTTCTTGCAACAGTTAAGAAGTTAGTAGAATCTGTTGTCATACGGAAGCTTGTGCATTGCGACGAGATGAGAGGAAAGGATTGGAAGTTATACTTGAGATCAAAAACATCATTTTGGCAGTGTATGAGTTATTAATGTAAATTTTTTCAGATTTCCTGGGGCAGGCTGCCCTTAAATTGATTTGTTTCGGTATTAGAAAGCCATTGTTTGTTTTCAAAACCGAAAACAGCCCCAATTTCAGGATACGGCATAAGATGAACACATCATGTGCCACCTCTCATAACAAGGGCATTCTGACTTCGGGTCACGTTTTCCAGAATTTTATCATACCACAGCAATATGTTTATAAAACATGACTGGAATACAGAATATGTGTTAATGGCAAATACAGAACAACAGTGCCGTATTTGTTCACACTTGTTTATGACATTTATATTCTAACGCGTTTATAAACGAGGTCGCTGATAATATTCTGATCTGGATCTTGATAAAAGAAGGGGGCAGATGCCTTGAGTCTGAAAGCATTACAGCGCATTTCTCCAGATGCTTCATTGAAGTCTCTATGGAAAAATCTGATGTATTCCGTTCTCACGACTTTTTCTTCTACATACTTCATGCTAATCAAGATAAATATTAGGAAACTAATCTTAATAGCTTCCAATAGGCTAAAGCGATAGTCAAAAGTATTAAAAGCTGGGTTCTATGTTTTCTTTGCATGGCAAGGAATAAATCTAAAGAAACAGGAATGACATATTTCCGTAAGAGAAAAGTTTCAATTGAATTTGTTTAAAATTTAAACCAATAACCAGAAAAATCTCCAAAAGAAAATGTGTACATAAACACAGAAATTGTATGTTTTAACGAGATCTATATTCTTGTATAGAAAGTTTCTGTCTATGCTTACGGTTTATTAGTTATATTAAAGGTACTAATCAATTACCAAACCCTCCAATTATAATAGGTATAACTATAAAGAAAATTCAAAGTGCATAGGCTATTCTCAGAGAGTTCAACATACTTATTTTATTTGAAATTTAGATATATTTAATATACGTTATTTTAATCAAAGTCGTTAAAAGCTATTTATGACAAAATCAACATTTTCGACAATTTTGCCATGTAAAGGGTAGTTTGGAGTAAGGGGATTTTCTGCAAAATGTTCATATCAAATCCTTGAAAAACTTTGAACTTAATTAATAAGTTTCGTATTTAACCGACTTTTCGTATTCACACACGCACAAACACATGCGCCCGCGCGCGCACACACAAATACGGACTTTTTTTAAAATGATTTTTTTGGATAAAGAGGATGTTAAAACGTATATTTCCAGTAAAATCTCGGTATCGAATTCTTGAGTAAATGCAATATCTAACAAAGATATACCTATATGAAATCTGATGTGTTCTGTTCACACAACTTTCCCTAGCTATTCCGCAAACAAACTTTTCTTACAAAAAATTATTCTTTTATTTACATTATGCTAATCGAGATAGACATTAGCAGAATTGTGTTATTGCATGTTTCTTTGCAAGTAGAAGGGAAATAAGGGAAGTTGAACTTGAGTTACATTTATGGACGCTCTTTAACTTCTATGGTTCTTAGCGTGTCATTCTATATTGGTGTCATTCTTTATCAGGCTTGAGATTCTATAAATCTATGACTTGGGACAAACGCTTTTCTTCTGTGCCGAAGGAAGCCACGCTAAGGATTTTTATTCCCTCCACCGGGTTAAACTCGCGGCCCTGGGAACAAGAGATTAGCATATTACCCCTAGAGCACGGAGAACGACGGAAATGAGGGTATACACGATGCTAAAACGATAGAAAATCCTTTACAAGCCGGCCGGTAAGTGATACAATTGAAATTTCGTTCTCTTTGCTTGCCAGGAGCAAATAAAAGAGAAACGAAAATATGACTACCCATTTGAGAAAAGTTTAAGTAACGTAAAGTTGAAACCAATAACACATAATACATACATAACGCATAATACCTCAAAGATGGCTGCTGTACAAAAAAGTGTATTTTAACGAGATCTACATTTTTCTTTTGTGTAATAAGTTTTGTCTATATATTTAACTGGTTTACCAGTTATTCAAAAGTTATACAAAGGTAATCCAGAACGAAGAGGTCTTCGAGGCTATTGTCAGATAATTCAGGATATACATTTCGTTTATTACAAAATGTCTTAAACATATGGTATTTTAATCAAAATCGTTAGAGCCAGTTGTGAAAAAATAAAAATGTTGGAATAATGTTCCAAGTAAAGGGTGGTTGGATGTGGGGGATTTATCTGAAATTTTCATTCGTATACTTGGAAGATACTGGACTTAAATACCAAGTTTAATATTTAACCAACTCTTCGTTTTTGAGTTATGATGTCTACAAACACACACACATGCACGCACACACATCGCCTGCGGTGCCAGAGCAGTAAAAGCGGTCGTTAAACACTACCAAAAAAAACCACACACACACACACACACACACGGACCTTTATCTAAAAAAATACATTTTTTTATTTAGAGGAGCCTAAAACACGTATTTCCGGTGAAATATCGGCAACTACAATTAATAAAATTACCCTTAACTAACTATACTTAATTATACATTTATTGGACTTATATTAATTCCTACTTCTATATGGCTTATAAAACAGGTATTAATTTTATAATAAATGGTGAGCAAATTTTTCGGTGAAATACATTACATTCTCTACTTACTAAGCCCATTCTGAATACGTGCTAGAGAAAGTAAAAATGATGTGATATTTTTCAATTTTACAATTTATTGAATCTATGTTAAGTTATGCTCTTATATATTCATTTCGAATATGGTCATATTTTGTGCATCCTTTTGTTTTCCTCAAAAGGTTCATCTCTGCACCTTTTAATCGGCCTCTTATTTTTTTTACCCCTGTCTCACTTCCATATACTAGTGTAGAATCCGCCATTGTTCTATACAACTTCAACCTCGTTTCCTTTCATGTTTTATGTTTAGTTCCACATATTTTTACTTTCTCTACACGTACTATGTACATAGTGCATAGAGAGGGTATTGTAATGCACTCAAAAATTCGATACAGAGATTTCACCGGAAATACATGTTTTGGGTCCCTCTGAATCCCAAAAAAAAAAAAAAAAAAAAATCTGATGTGTACCATTCCCATGACTTTCTCCATATCCCTGCAACAAATAATTCTTAAAAAGCTTATACTTCTATTTACTTTATGCTAATCAGAAAAAATTAGCAGAAATAGTCTTATTACTCGCTTCCTTGTAAGTAGAAGCGAAATAAGGGACAACCGTAGGTTAAAGTGATAGCCAAAAGCTGCTTGCTATGTCAACGAAGTTCCTTTGTTTATATGGATAGGAGTTAACAAGTTCCTGTATGAGAAAAGTATACGTTTTTCATAGCAGAAACCAAAAATAAGTGATGTCACAAAAACGACAAACTCCACGAAAAAAATGTATATAACATAAATTGTGGGTTTAAAGTGCTCTACATTTTTTGTGTAGTAAGTTTTTGTCCATCTCTTACGGTTTAGCAGTCATTCAAAATTTAGTAAAATTGATCCAGAATAAACTACTCTTCAGAGGCTATTCCCAGAAAATTCAAGATATACATTTCATTTGTCAGAGCCATTTTTGAGAAAATCAAAATTTTCGAAAAAATTTCCATGTAAAGGGTAGTTGGGGGTGGGGGGATTTTTCTCAAAATCTTCGTGTCGCATCCTTGGAAGATACTAAACTTAAATACCAAGTTACTTTACCTACTTTTCGTTTTTGAGTTATCGTGTTCACAGACACACGGACACACGGACACATACACACACACATGGGCCTTTTTGTGAAAATGCTTTTTTTGGATATTGGGGACCCTAAAACATATATTTCCGGTGAAATCTCGGTATCTAATTTTTGGTGGAGTGCAATACTTTCTCTATACACTATGTACATAGTGCGTATGGAGAAAGTAAAAAAGCATTGTTGGAAAAAGGTCCGCGAGTGTGTGTGTTTGTGGACAGCATAGCTCAAAAACGAAAATACCGTTAAACACCAAATTTGGTATTTAAACTTGGTATCTTCCAAGGAAATCCCCCCACCCCCAACTACCCTTTACATGGAACTTTTTTCGAAAATTTTGATATTCTCAAAACTGGCTCTAACAATTTTGATTAAAATATCGAAAATTAAGGATATTTATCTGAGAAAATTTACATCCTAAGTTTTCTGGGAATAGTCTCTGAAAACTACTTTATTCTGGATGAATTTTACGGAATTTTGCATAACTGCTAAACTGTGAGAAATTGAAAAAAAAAATTACAACACAAAACATGTAGACTCGTTGAAAAACACAATTTATGTTATATATATTTTTTTCCTGGGAGTTAATCATTTTTGAGAAATTCCTTATTTTTGGTTTGAGCTTTAAAAAACATACTTTTCTCATACAGGAATTTGTGAACTTCTATCCATGCAAACAAAGGAACTTCAGCCACATAGCAACCAGCTTTTGACTATCACTTTAACCTATGGTACTCCCAGTTTTGCTTCAAGGAAGCAAGTAATAAGACTATTTATTCTAATTTTTCTGAATTAGCATGAAGTAAATAGAAGTATGATCCTTTCTACAATGATTTGTTGCAGAGAAAGTCATATGAATGGAACACATCAGATTTTTTTTATTGCTATTTTAATTCTTACTCTCTGTTTAACTATTCTGTTGCTATAATACAATTTATTGCTTTAACCGATTTGAATAATTTTAACGTGAACGTGATTAAACAGAGAAAGGATATTATATGTTTATAGTGTATATAAACTGTACTTGAAAAACAAAAATGGATAGAGCAAATCTAATGCAATTTTTGTTGCTCCTAAATATTTAGATGCTTTACTTCCACTCCACTTTCATGTCTCAGTTATGAAATGTTGCTGACTAGAGGCGCTAGAATTGGTGTGGAAATCGTGTCTAACTGGAGCAGAAAACACCTTGGAGATTATGACAAGATCACTAGGCTCTTGTTTGTTTGACCTAAGTGAACGTAAGCACAGTATCCATGGCGACACAAATCTCTCTCTCTTTCTCTATAAACTTGTGCAGCAGCATTTTCACAGCACACTTTCATACACGATTGTCTTTTAATAACACGGCCTTTGCGCCTGTGTTTAAAGCACAAGGATGACGTTTGAATATAACCGGATTTTCTTCGTCGCCTTGAAATTGCGAGAGACTGTGATCACTAATGTGAACAAAGCTGGCACTGCTCACTGATCAAACGAACCTTTACATAAGCCACGCACCAATGACTATGAACATATCGGCACCTCATTGCCTTCTGTGGATTATCTGCAGATCTGACATCATAAATACAGATTAATCATTTTCCCTTGGTTTGCCACTAGCGAGACTAAATCCCGATGCCTATTGCTCACAGGAAGTCCAAGTTCAATACCATAACCGCACCGCCCTGCCCTTAGATTTTTTGTTTTTTTCTGATCCTCGGAGGAACACTGTGGTGCTGTCTCTTCTACCATGATTTCATTTCTCTCATTCCATATTATTCTCATGATTCAGATTGTGTACTGAGGCATTGCTGGACATGTGGCGCGGTTGCCTGCTATAAAATGATGCATCTGTGAAATTTGGAAAATCCACAGTATTTAAAATCTATACTAGTTATTGTACCCAATAATATTGATAGTTCTGCATGTGTCATAATTCCAGTTTACATTTAAATAACGTTTTACAATATATTATTCTAGAAAAAAATGAGCCACGTTATGCATTTTAAAGAATATTCATTTAAAGTTCAGTTTTAGTCACATAAAAACTCCAGTTTAACTGTAAATAATCTGTCATATTATTATTATTATTATTATTATTATTATTATTACTACTACAAGTTTTACATTCCATTCACAAGAATTTCTCTACATCTTTGTAACGAATTACTGTTAATAAGCTTATTTTTCCATCCCCTTCATGCTAGTCAAGATAAACGTTAGCAGAAGCGGTAATACTACTTAGTTTCTTGTAAGCAGAAGCAACTTCACTAATACACTATGGCTAAACCGAGAGTCAACTGTTTTAAAATGCGGTTGCTATGGGAATGAAATCCGTTTTTTTGCGTAGCCAGAAGTTTACTAGTTCCATGTAAAGAGTAGTTGGGGGGGGGTTTCTTTAAAATCTTCGTGTCGCATCATACTATCAAAAAGTCTTGATTAGTTGATCAAAATTGGAGCAAAATTTCGAAAAATTCATATACACATTTTCTTTAATGTGACTTTTAGAGGCAGTATACAATTTTTAAAACAAATTGGTGAAAATGTGCCCCATGAGGAATACTTTCAGTATGAAAATGTGTTGAAAAAAGTGCGTGAAAATAAGGTTTAAAGTTGTGAGTGTCTATTAATAATGTTGATTAATGTTATCAATAATAATACTAAGTTTGAATATCCTGTTTTTCATAAAAATAGATTTTATTTCATTATTAACAAATTTAAACAACTGGAATAAGAATTATAAGCCTCCACTACACCATCTTTTAAAATCTAAGTGTAGTTTAAAAGAGTGAAAAGTTTTAATAATGCTATTTTTTCTAAACTTAAAAGTTTGTATTAGGTTCCTATTATGTTATATGTTATATTAAGTTAGATATATATGTTATATTATTCAGACAAATACTATGATAGATATATTTTTTGTATGTTATCATATTAAATATTATGTTATTGTATGCTATTTTGTAAAATAGGGTTAATAAATGGAGATTCAATAAAATAATAACAATAATAATACTTAAGCATGAACATTCCATCTATAGTTTCAGTTAATTGATAGTTACAGTATTACAAGTGGGGGGAAATTATATTTTCAAATATATATATATATATATATATATATATATATATATATATATATAATTTTATCACGAAAAGAATATTTTTTAAATTTTTCATAATTTGGATGGAATCTTACAGATGCATCAGTTGCAGATGCTGAGAGACTGGCAAGAGCAGTTAGGCGGGCACATTGCATAAGTGTGTGACATCGCATTCTACTGTGGTCTGTGTTCTTTATGGATTGGGATACTACTACCGCGGATGGGTCCGCTAGACACTGAGACCGCATTTAGTCCACCATGCCTTTTACGACTTACCTAACCCCTCCGAAGAAGAAACGAGGGAAGAGACACAAAGGGCGATCAAAGACAGATGACGAAAGGCGGGATCATGAAGTGAGGTCCCTAACATTTCCAGATAAATGCATTCAAAGTCGGAACGCATTCCTACAAGATCTTAAATCCCTAGCGGTACTGCGAAAGAATGCCCCACCCGAAGGATCCGGAGGCAGGTCCTGACCGGGAGGATCACCGTAATCATAAAGCGCACAGCCGCAACCCGCCAATCACAGTCATTGGTCGTTCAGTTCTAAAAAAAATCTGATGTGTTCCATTCACATAGCTTTCTCTACATATCTGCAACAAATTATTGTTAGGGTTTATGCTTCTATTTACTTCATGCTAATCGAGAAACAATTAGCAGCAAGTTTTATTACTTGCAGAAGCGAAATAAGTGATAGTCAAAAGCTGGTTGCTATGTGACTAAAGTTTGTATGGGCAGGAGTTGATAAATTCCTGTATGAGAAAAGTATTAGTTTTTTTAAATCTGGAACCAATAACAAGGAATATCTCAAAAACGATCCTCCACGAAAAAAGTGTATAAAACTTAAACTGTGTGTTTTAACGTGCTCTACATTTTTTTGTGTGGTAAGTTTTGTCCATCTCTTACGGTTTAGCAGTTATTCAAAATTCCGTAAAATTCATCCAGAACAAAGTAGTCTTCAGAGGCTATTCCCAGAAAATTCAAGATATATAGTACATTTTATTTCTCAGGTAAATATCATTAATATACGATATTTTAATCAAAATCGTTAGAGCCATTTTTGAGAAAATCAAAATTTTCGAAAAAAAGTTCCATGTCAAGTGTAGTTTGGTGTGGGGGAATTTTTCTCAAAATGTTTGTGTCGTATCCCTGGAAGGTACTAAACTAAAATACTAAGTATGGTATTTTACCGGCCTTCGTTTTTGAGTTATCGAGTTCATAGACACACGGACCTTTTTCTGAAAATGCTTTTTTTTTTAATACAGGGGACTCTAAAACATATATTTCCGGTGAAATCTCGGTATCGAATTTTTGGGTGGAGTGCAATACCTTCTCTATACACTATGTACATAGTGCGTGTAGAGAAAGTAAAAAGGTGACACGGCCGCGCCGTGGCCGAGTGGTCAGACCACTGGCCTCTCACATAGACGGCGCGGGTTCGATCCCAAGCGACCGCATTTGTGAGATTTGTGGTGCACAAAGTGGCGCAGGAGCGGGTATTCTCCGGGTTCTCCGGTTTCCCCCGCCATCACATTACACCGGGGCTCCATCTTCATGTATCATTATTGTCATCGCCTGCGGTGCCAGAGCAGTAAACGTGGGCGTTAAACAGTACAAAAAAAAAAAAAAAAAAAAAAAAAGGTGACAAGTAAATGATGGACAGCAAAATCGTGGTAGCTAGGATGGGTGATCAGCTCAACACCCGGGATTAGGGTGAGGAAAAAGATATGAAATGACGGTGAAATGGATGAAAGAAAAGGTGATAATGGAGAAGATAGAATAAATGCCGATTGAAACCGGAGAACCCGGAGAAAACCAACTGCATCTCCAGCACAAATTCCACTTGCGGTGCGCTGTTGGTGAGAGGTACGCGATTTAGCCCGTCCGCCATGATGCCGTCTAGTCAGGATTGTGAGAAATTATGATTATAAGGATTCACTATAAAATACTTGTAAATTACTGTACAATAATGCAACGGATGAGGTAAATAAAATTAATTACTGAAACAGAGATTTACAAGAAATAATTAATTTGAGTAAAAACAAAAATAATAATATAGAAGCAATTAAATATTCACCGTGTGAACTAAAATCAACTTTCAAGTTTTATAATTATATGTCAACAAAGTAAAAACGTACCAGATGAATGGAAGAAAAAAAAAAATCCGCCCAAATTATAAAGAAGGAGATAGTACGAAATGCAAAAACTATCGGGATATCAGCCACTTAAGTGCATGTAGTAAATATAGTTTGAATAATAGGTAAACGACTTTATCCATTAATTGCTATTATTTTGTTAGATGCACAGCATGGTTTTAAAAATCTGATGTGTTACATTCACATGGCTTTCTCTATATTCTGCAACAAATTATTGTTAAAATGCCTATGCTTCTATTTACTTCATACTAATCGAGTAAAAATCAGCAAAAATAGTCTTATTACCTGCTTCCTTGTAAGTAGAAGCGAAATAAGGGAGTACTATTTGTTAAAGTGATAGTAAAAAGTTGGTTGCTATGTGACTGAAGTTCCTTTATTTGTATGGACAGGAATTGTTAAATTCCTGTATGAGAAAAGTATGTTTTTTAAAGCTAAAACCAAAAACAAGGAGTATCCCAAAAACGACTAACTCCACGAAAAAATGCATATAAGATAAATTGTGTGTTTTAAGGTGCTCTACATTTTTTGTGCTCTAAGTTTTGTCCATATCTTACGGTTTAGCAGTTATGCAACATTCCGTAAAATTCATCCAGAATAAAGTAGTCTTCAGAGGCTATTCCCAGAAAATTCAAGATATACATTTTATTTGTCAAGTAACTATATTTAATACATGAAATTTTAATCAAAATCGTTAGAGCCGTTTTAGAGAAAATCAAAAAATTTCTAAAAAAGTTCCATGTAAAGGATAGTTTGGGGTGGGGGGATTTTTCTCAAAATCTTCGTGTCGCATCCCTGGAAGATGCTAAACTTAAATACCAACTTTGGTATTTTACCGACTTTTCGGTTTTGAGCTATCGTGTTCACAGACACACGGGCACACGGACATACACACACACACGGACGTTTTTCTGAAAATGCTTTTTTTGGATATAGGGGACCCTAAAACATATATTTCCGGCGAAATCTCGGTATCGAATTTTTGGGTGGAGTGCTATACCTTCTCTGCACACTATGTAAATAGTACGTATAGAGAAAGTAAAAAAAGGTACATTTTGGCCAGATTGTATATTTACTATTATCCAGATTATTAAAAACTCCATGAATTTAATTTTCCAACCTATCTCACTTTTAAGGACGACAGATGAGCATTTGAATGATAAAATAATTATTATGGAAATATTATTTTAAAAAGGAGCATCTGATAAGAAATATACAGAGCTTAAATAAAGTAGTAGAATCCAAATAGAAAGGAAAAATGGCTGAAATTAATTAAGCAGCTCGATAAGTTCTGTCACCCATAATTTTTAATATTTATATGTGTATGATAATAACAATTTAGTTAGATAGTATTAAACATTTTATGATTGACAAGTCAACTTTACAACTGTTTTATTTGCAGGCGAGGTCATTTATACGAGGGCGTGAACATGATGCACAGTTAGTAAATAAATTAAACGAGATAGCCAACAATTATATGAAAATACCAACCGAGAAAGCGAAATTGTTTCTATGTTCCCAGCCAATTAGAGCAAACATTTTAATAGATGATAAAATAATAGTGTAGATAAATACATTGGCTATAATGTAACCCATGGAAAAAATTCTGAAGTAAATAACAAAATGAATGCTTTTAATTATTTTTGTGGAACCATAAATCGGACATTAGAAAGAAAAGCACGAAAAGATACCTTATCGAAAAAATATAAAGTTATGGCATTAACAACTCTACTATACGGCAGCGGGTATTGAGCATAAATAAAGGAATATGAAAGAAGACTTGTAACAACTGAAATAAGATTTTTAAGATTTGCAGTGGGATATGCGTGCTGGATAAGAAAAGATATGAAGATATTAGAGCAGAATTAAAAATAAAACATATATTAGAGATAATATAACATTTTAAAAATAGTTGGAGAGAATATGTACAATGCAGGCTAGATTCAACAATTATAAAAGCTATTTACAGGTGACTAAGTCCAAAAACTTGTAGCAACATTTGAGGACGATTGATGATCCAATATTTGCAGGTTTTTTTCCCCCATTTTCTGATCATCTGTTCACGAGGAATGTTTTTCACTATGTTTTTAGGATGACTATTACTCCCTCTCAGATGTTCGGTTGTTTACGTTACACGGTTAACCCGACTCCGCCCTGCCGATTGAATGCAGGTGGAGTGAATTATGTAAATACAAGACATAAGTCAGGTCCGCTGAAAACACATTAGACTCTGAAATTTGTGCTTCATTTATGACAATGCTTTTAGTAAGCGGACAAAATGAGATACACTTATTATTAGACACATTGTTCTTTACTGAATATCAAATTATTTGCAGTTATTTACTTCCCACCCTGTATAATTTTAGGAAGGAACAAAATCAATAGGAACACCCAGGAAAAGATTGTGGGACCAATTTTATTCTATTTGAAGTTGGAATAGGTTCATTGGCCTAAACCATAAAGAAGAATATGATTATTAATTAATTAATTACTCTCACTGGAGTTTAAAAATCTAACTGTGCAACATTGGGTAACAACTAGTACAATATGAGGGCGCATATACGTTCAGTGTGATCTGAAGGACGGTGGGAGATATAAACCAACAGTATAATTTCGTCCAGAAGAAATCGGTTAACAACTTTAAGATTCTTCTTCTTTAATCATCATTTCTTGTATTGGTTTGCGGCGATTTTCCATTTTCATCTTCTCTGCCTAAATATATTGTAGTTAGAGAAGGTATTGCATCTCACCCAAAATTTGATGTGGAGATTTTACCAAAAATATGTGTTTTGAATAAAATAATTATAATTTTTCTACAAAATACTATGTATGTACATAATAGGTAAAGGAGTTATTGTATTCCACCCAAAAATTAGATTATTATAGGTTTCGCCGGGAATTTAATACGTTATAACGATTCCGCAGTATATCGAAATGTGAGCTTAGAGGTGATAAAAATCAATCCCGTGAAGATGGAGGGAAACATTCGTGCAATAATAAATTACAGTACATTATAAAGTATGTGATATGCAATAAAGTACAGACTTTTAAATGCAATTACTCACCAGTTATGTTGGATGTATATTACAATCTTGTAATCGACATTTTACACTAACCTAAGTTTGCGCTGTCTTAAAGAAATCATTATTTGACGGATTAATTCACGTTTGATTGCAGCAAATATATTATACGCTAGGGGTGTGGTGAGGGCAAAAATTATACTGCAGAACCGTTCTTTGAAGACATTTTGAAATTCAATTTTCAAAAGTAAAAATGTAATACAATTAAAAAGTATGGTAAGTTTTTTCGGGGGACATACTTTCTCCCACTTTAAATCCGAATCCGCGTTATTTCAGACCGGCTATTCCAGGCTTCTAATCTATTTATGGAAAACACCTCCATGTACGTGTGCGTGTGAGTGTAACTATGGGTGCATACTTCAAAAACGAAAAGCCCGTTGAATATACATTTTGATTTTTAAGTTTGGTATCATCCAAGAATGTAACACGAAAATTTCTCAGGAAAATCTCCCCACCATAAACTATCTTTTACATGGAAGATTTTTTCAAAATTATCGACTGTCTCAATAATGGCTTTAACGGTTTTTATTAAAATAATATAAGTATATTAAAGCTATTTAGATGATAAATAAAACATTCATCCTGAATTTTCTATGAAGAGCCTCTGAAATTCTCTTATACTGGTTGACTTGTGCATAATTGGGAAACTATGAAAGATAGACTAAAATGTAGATATCATTAAAATAGGCAATTTTTGTCCAATACAATTTTTGTGGAGTTAACTGTTTCCGAGATATTCTTTATTATTGGTTTAAAATTTAAAATACTAATACTTTCCTGAAATAATATTTTGTTATTCGTTCTTCTTGCTCCCTATTAAGCAAAGAGTAAAATCCATCACATAGTAACCAGCCTTTAAAAGATTCGACTATTGCTTTAACTTAGCCTTATTTCTTTGTATTCTAAAGGAAATATGTAATAAATTCACTAATACAAACGTTTGTCTGTATTAACGTGAAGGTTAAAAAAATACACTTTTTAAAAAATATTTTGTTGCAGAACAGATAGAGAAAACAATATGAGTGTATCGCAACAGCTTTTAGTTCCGTATCTTCCAAGGAACGACATGAAACTTTTCAGAAAAATCCTTGCACCTCAAACTACCCTTCTTTACATGAAAACTATTTCAAAAAATGTTATTTTCTCAAAAATTACCTTTAAGATTTGATTAGAATACCATATGCCTAAGATATATTCATACAAATAAAATGTACATTTAGTATTTTATGGGAATAATCTTTGAAGTGCACTTTATTCTGGATGATTTTCGCATAATTGGTAAACTGTAATTGACAGAGAAACTTTTACTACACAAAAAGTTATATCTCGTAAAAATACGCAATTTATGTCATATACAGTTTTTAATCTCTCTATACGTACTATGTATCGAGAAGGTATTGTATAGCACCCAAAATTCGATACCGAGATTTCACCGGAAATACATATTTTGATACCCCTGAATCCAAAAGAGAGCATTTTTAGAAAATGTCCGTAGGTGTATCTGTCTGTCTGTCTGTATGTGTGTCAGTGTGTGTATGTGTCTGTGGGCAGCATAGCGCAAAAACGAAAAGTCCGTTCAACCAAACTTGGTATTTAAGTTCAGTGTCTTTCAACAAAATGACTCTAACGATTTTGATTAAAATATCATATATTAAAGATATTTACATGACAAATAAAATATACATATTGAATTTTCTGGAAATAACCTCCGAAGAACCTTTATTCCGGTTGAATTTTGCATTTTGCATAACTGGTAAACCATAAGAGGTAGGCAAAAACTTACTAAAAACCGCAGAGCTCATTAAAACGCCCATTTTAGTTAGATACTTTCTTTTTTTCGTGGAGTTGACCGTTTTTTGGAATATTCCTTGTTATTGGTTTCAGCTTTAAAATACTTATACTTTTCTCATACGGGAATTTGTCAACTCTTACTATCAAAGGAACTTCAATCTCATATCAATTAGCTTTTAAAAGATTTGACAATGGCTTTAGCCTTTGGTACTCCCTTATTTCCCTTCTACTTATAAGGAAGTAAGTAATAGGACCATTTCTGCTAAATTTTTCTGGATTAGCTTGCAGTAAATAGAAGAATAGGCTTTTTAACAGCAATTTGTTAAAAAGATGTAGAGAAGGTCATGTGAATGGAACACATCAGATGTTTCTTTTGTTGTACTCCTGGCCAAGAAGAGAACTCAATTTCAATGACAATCGCATAACATTAGATTTTAAAACATTTGACTATCGCTTTAGCATAGCGCATTCCTTTGGTTCTCTTCTACTTACAAGGAACTAAGTAATAAGTATATTCTTATAAGCTTATCTGAATTAGCATGGTGTAGAAAAAATAATAATCTTTTGTAAATAATCTCTTTTTAAAATCAATAAACTTAAGGGTAATCAATGTAACATAAGTAATACATATTCACGACAGTAACCTCTTACTCTTCTATAAATTCCAGAATAATAACTTCTAGAACAGTTAGAGAAAGTCATGTAAATGTAATATCAGACATAATCCGAGTTTAACTTTTCTCAAATGGGAAGAAAATATTCGTTTTTCTTTCTCCTGGTGTAGCTAAAGAAACGTCATTTAAAACCATCATAAAGGACTGGCTTTTCCAAGATTTGACTATTGCTTTAGCTTATTGAATTTCCTTATTTCTTTTGTACAAAAAGTACAAATTCTGATAGTGGTTATCTTGATAAGCGTGAAATAGATACAAAAATTAGCTTTTGTAAGAATATTTGTTGCAGCAAAGGCGGATAACTACTTTGATGCCTTAATAAACGTCCTATGAATTTTATTATTGTTTTTCTTATTCGGTTTGCTTTCTCATAAACTTCCTCATTAGTAATTTTTATCACTCCAAATAATTATTAGTGTTTTCCTGTAACAGCATTTTTCAAATGCTTATGTATATTCTTCTTCTTTCTGGCTTCATTATTAACTAAGTTTCACATCTATATAAACTTATGGTGTTCTATATGCTTACAACAAATCCTTCCTTCGTCCGATATGACCAATCAGATTAAAGAACGTTAAACAAAAAAACCAAACAAAAAAAATCCTTCCTAATTTCTTAACTAATATTAGTTGTAAATAATTTATTTTTATTGCAGAAGGAAAGTATTCTATTAATAATTTCTTTTTTACTTTCTCTAGGTAGGAACAGAATGTATTGCACTCCATCCAAAATATTCGATACCGAGATTCCACCGGAAATATAACTTTCAGGGTGCCCTGTAACGAAAACACGCATTTTTACTTTCTCTAGCGCAAATGCACAATTTATATAGTGGATAGAAAAGGAATTGTATTCCATCCAAATGTTCGACATGGAATTTTTACCGGAAATACATGTTTTTAGACCCCTTGATTCGAAAAAATCATTTTTAGAACATAACAACGAAAAGCATTGCTTAAACGTGCTCAAACTTGGCATTTAAGTTGAGTATCTTACAAGGATGCGACACGAAGGTTTTCAAGAAAATCCGCCGACCCGACTATGCTTCATATAGAGCATTTTTCGAAAATTTTGGTTTACTCAAAAGTTGCTCTAATGATTTTGATTAAAATATCATATGTTTAAGATTTTTTTTTGGCAAGCGAAATATCTTGAATTTTCTGGGAATAGCCTCTGAAGACTTCTTCATTCTGAATGAATTTTGCTAAACTTTAAATACTGGTAAACCCTAAGAGATAGACAAAAGACTTAAAAACTTACTTCACAAAAAATGTAGTACCCATTAAGCCAAACAATTTATGTCATACATTTTTCAGTAGAGTTAACTGGTTCCGAGATATTCCTTTATTTGTCTCAATTTTAAACAACTTAAACTTTGCTGCGGCGGGATGCATAAGAGAACCGTATTTCAATTGTTAAAAGATTTGACTATCGTTTTTGCCTAGTGTATTCCCTTATATCCCTTCTACTTACCTATAAAAGGAAGCAGGTAATAAGACCATTCCTGCTAAAGTTTATCTCGATTAGCAAGATGTAGAAAGGAATGTTTGTGTAACAATTAGGGAAATGTTTGTGAATGGAACACATCCGATTTTACTTTCTGTACACGAACCATTACATAATGTATAGAGAAGGTATTGCATTCCACCCAAAAATTCGATACAGAGATTTCACTGGAAATATACGTTAAAGGGTCCCTGTATATAAAAAAAAGTATTTTCAGAAAAAAGTCCGTGTGTGTGTCAGTGTGTCCGTGTGTCTGTAAACACGATAACTCAAAAATGAAAAGTCGATAAAATACCAAACTTGGTATTTAAGTTTAGAATCTTTCAGGGATGCGAAACGAAGCTTTTGAGAAAAATCCCCCACCCCAGACTACATAGAAAACATTTCGAAAATGTTTATTTTCTGAAAAATGGCTCTAACGATTTTAATTCAAATCTCTTTTATTTAATATATTTATGTGACAAAAGATGTATATCTCCAATTTTTGGGAATAGCCTCTGCAGACATGTTTATTTTGGATGAATTTGGCGGAAGTTTGCATAACTGGTAAACCGTAATAGATGGACAAAAACTTACCACACATAAAATGTAGAGCTCCCTAAAACATACAATTTATGTTATATATATTTTGTTTCGTGGAGTTGACGTTTTTGAGATATTCCTTGTTATTAGTTTCAGCTTTAAAGTACTTATTCTTTTCTCAGACGGGATTTTGTCAACTTCTGTCCATACAAACAAAGATACTTAAATCACATAACAACCATCTTTTAAAAGATTTGACTATCGATTTTGCCTAATGAATTCCTTTATTTCCCTTCTACTTACGAGGAAACTGGCAATAAGACTCTTACTGCCAATTTTTTTCTGGATTAGCATTAAATGAATAGAAGAATAAGCTTTTTAATAATAACTTGTTGTAGAATGTACAGAAAGTCATGTGAATGGAACACATAAAATTTTTATAATTTTTATAAAAACATCCGCACGCGTACATGTGTAAGTTTAGTATCTTCCAAGGATGCGACACGAAGATTTTGAGGAAATTCCCTTCAACTCAAACTACCCTTTACATGGAAAATTTCGCAAATTTTGATTTTCTCAAAATTGACTCTAACGGTTTTGATTAAAATACATTTTGATAAAGATATTTACATAACAAAAAATGTATATAGCTTTTATGGGAATAGCCTCTGAAGACCTCTTTATTCTGGATGAACTTGCAGAATTTTTTATGACTGGTAAACAAAAACTTACTACACAAAAAGTGTAGATCTCGTTAAAACACACATATTTATATTATACACATTTTTCGTGAAGTTGACCTTTTTTATTTTAGATATTCCTTGTTATTGGTTTCAGTTTTAAAGTACTTAAACTTTTCACAGGCGTGAATTTTCCAACTCCTGTAAATGCAAAGAAATTTATTTCAGCCACATGGCAACCTGTTTTTAAAATATTTGACTATCGGCATAGCCAAGTGTATTCCCTTATTGCTCTTCTGCTTACAAGAAAGCAAGTTTATCTCGATTAACATGCGGTAGATAGAAGGATAAGTTTTTTTAACAATAATTTGTTACAGAAATGTAGGGAAAGTCCGATTTAACTTCTTCCATGGTATCTTATTTTGCTACTTAAGTATTGAAATTCTTCAGCTGTATCTGAAATTTTTTGTTTAACCTAATTTGCTCTATTATTTATCAAGTCAAAGTCTTTGTCTTCCATTTATTTATATTAAAATGACAATTATTTCTTAGTGTGTATTAACATTTATTAATTAACACTCTAAATATATTTCATTTTATATTAATACTGCAATGTCATTTGCAATTCAGAACGTATTAATTTCAGGATTAGGGGACAACATTCTCGTCCACTTATGAAGGGAATTTAATACTCCTAATTAGGTGCTTATGATTAGCGGTTGTTATTATGTCATGTATCATTACAGTAATGGTTTAACCTGAATGGGTTAATTTCAACGTTAATTACAGAGGTCGACAGCGTGTGGTAAATGTACACTAGATCACAGCTTATATACTGCTAGCTGTAATTATCTATCTCTGAAAAATATCACTTTAGGAAGTATGTGAGTGCTAACAAGAAATATAAACAGTAAGGTTAAGTAATAATATGCTCAGTTTTATCTTCAAATATTTTAGCTTCTCCCAGATATCTGGGTCTTAACCTAGACAAAAAAAAAAAAAAAAAAAAAAATCTAATGTGTTCCATTGGCATGGTTTTCTCTATATCACTGTAACAACTTATTGATAAAAAGCATATTCCTCTATTATTTTATGATAATTGTCATAAACATCAGCAGAAATTGTCTTAATTACTTGCTTCCTTGTAATTAGAAGGAAAATAAGGAAATACACTAGGCTAAACGATGGTCAAATGTTTTAAAAGCTGGTTGCCACGTAGTTGAAGTCCATTTCTATGCAGGGCCAGAAGTTTACTGCGCGAGAAAAGTTTGTTTTAAATCTGAACCAAATAACAAGGAATATCTCAGAAATGGTCAATTCCACGAAAAAAAAACATATATGGTATAAAATGTGTGTTTTAACGTAATCCACATTTTTTGTATTAAGTTTTTGTCTTTCGCTTACGGTTTACAATTACGCAAAATTCGGCAAAATTTATTCAGAACAAAGAGGTCTTTAGAGGCTATTCCCAGAAAATTTAAGATATATACTTTATTTTCCATATAAATATCTTTAATATACGATATTTTAACAAAAATCATTAGAGCCATATTTGAGAAAATCTACATTTTCGAAAACTTTTCCAAAGATACTAAACTTTAATATCAAGTTTGGTATTTTACCCACTTTTCGTTTTTGAGTTATCTTGTTCACAGACACACGGACACACACATACATGGACCTTTTTCTGAAGATGCTTTTTTGGATACAGAGGAAACTAAAACTTATTGCGGTGAAATCTGGGTATTGAATTTTTGGGTGGACTGCAATACCTTATACACTATGTACATAGTATGTGTAGAGAAAATAATAACAACAAACATCTAGATAACCCTTTCATGGATAAATTATTTCCAGACATATTGGATGGGTTATGAATGGTTTTTATGGCTAAGGAAACATTATAAAATCACGGTAAGAGTTTTTAAAATGAATGATAAAGCCCAAAAATGTTAAAAAAAATTCTGGTGTGTTCCTTTTACATGACTTTCTCTAGCTATTCCTCAAATGAACTTTCATACATGATTATTTCATACTCTATGTCATACTAATCAAGATAAATATTGCCAGAATTTATCTTATTGCTTCTTTGTTAGTAGACATGAAGTAAGGGAATACACAGGGCTAAAGTGATAGTCAGATCTTTTAAAAACTGGTCGCCAAGTGAAACAATTAAAATGAGATTCTCTTTGCTTGCTGGGAGTAAACAAAAGAAAGGCGAAAAGAAAGATGTCTCCCGTTTAAGAAAAGTGAAAAGTACTTTAAAACTAAAATAAACAGCACGAAATACCTCTAAAACGGTTAACAATACAAAAGACAAAACAAAAAACTATATGGCAAATTGTGTATTTTAATGATCTACATTTTTGTGTAATACGTTTTTGTCCATCTCTTACGGTTTACCAGTTATTAAAATGTTGTAGAAAATCCATCCAGAATGAAGAGATCTTCAGAAGCTATTCCTAGGAAATTTATGATGTGCATTTCCTTTGTCATGAGAATATATTAAACATATGACATTTTAATAAAAACGTTTAGGGCCATTTTTGAGAAAAACAAAATTTTTGCACAAATGTTCCCTGTAAAAGGTAGTTGGGGGAATATTCTTGAAAATCTTCATGTCTCATCCTTGGAAGATATTGAACTTAAATACCAAGTTTGGTCTTTAACTGACTTTTCGTTTTTGAGCCATGCTGCCCACAGACACATACACATTTAGACAGACACACACACGGACATGTTTCTAATTTTTTTTTTTTGATTCAGTGGTCTCAAAACTCGTATTTCCTGTGAAATCTCTATCTCGGATTTTTGGGTGGAATACAATATCTTCTCTACCTTGTACATATGGGCTAGAGAAGGTAAAATTAGTGGTACTTTATGTTCCCATTAAATTCGGAGAGACCGCTACGGAATAATTAACACATTTTTATTTTTTTACAATGAATTTATAAGATGATGCTTTCAAATAGCGTTCAATCTTAAAACAGTGTATGTCAATGAAACCGGTCAAGCGAGAGTATCATTATCAATTTCAGTGGTAGACAGCACTAGATCAATACTTGTCCGTAGTTGCTAAGGTGTCCCTCGCCGCGAGCATACTCAATAGTAGTTATCGGATGTTAGCTGTATATCCAGTCCTTCAACGAAATTACTAGTTGAAATTATGGAAGTAAATGAATGAAGATCATATGCGACGTAGGACACCTTTGTTATGAAAAAAATCCTTATTTAAAAATCTAAATTTTGAGAGGGGATCCCGTTAGTACCAATTAGCCAGTTTCGAATTTATTTTTAAGACCAGGAGCAATTGTTTTGATAGGTGAAAATATTCATTTTCCGCTCATCCTCTCATTAATTAGCGGATTCCTGGTACATCGCCATTGTTTCAAAATGTTTTTCTGCCCTTGTTATTTTTGGTTTGAAGGTTCTGCAGCATTACAGGTGAGTTGGATGATTTTACAGCATTGAACTCATTAATTAACACTTAATTTCCTATTAGTTGGTCACTGTGTTTTTCTACTAAAAAAATAAACAAATTTACTATATTTTCTATTAGCCCTATTGTTAGTCCATAAAGGAACCGTATGATTTAGATATTAATATACTGTGAATTAGGGAATTTATCAATTTTTATACCTTTAACTTCTGCTTGTTTTATAGTATCAAATTTTGCTTTATGTAAACATATGAAAATGAACATCACTCGTGAACTACACGATAACCATAGCTACAAATCTTAAGCGAATGGTGAGAAAGTGGAGCATTTTGATTCACAAAAAGGCGAGACATCGCAAATCGATACATAACATACTGAAAACAATGTAGTCAGTTTGAACATTTGGATATCATACTCAACAGATCTCAATTGAGAGTCTTATTTGATACTCGTAATGGAGGTTAACTGACATCGAAATTCTTGGCATCTTTAGCAAAGGTATCACAACATTTCGGTACCAAGATTTCACCCAAAATACTGTTTTGAGGCCCTCTGATTCCGAAAAATTCAGTGTGAAAGACATAGGTACTTTTAATTTCGATCACCTCCACTAGAAAAAAACCTAGCTTAGTCTATGACATCAATGTGACAATGGTCTTTTTTTAGTGTTGTTCATGGAAGCTGTTTAACTCAGGCATGGCGAAGGGTACTCGCAAGGTGTGACAGATTAGATTCATCCCTCCTTACCTGCGCACATACAAACACACGCACCAGATGGAGCCGGTTCTCTCTATCAGTAGCGGGCTGTGTATAGTTTCAGGTTTGGATACATTTTATTGAGGTGAATTCACATATCAAGGAGTTTATTACTCTATTTGTTCTATTGACAGTATTTCGCAACAAACAGGGCATATTTATTTTTTCCCCAACAAATGGTTTATAAACTTTATAATAAAATTGCCGTATAATTACGTAACATATAATGAAAACGTGCCATAAATTAATGTATTACTTGGCAGTTTTTCCTACATTCATACACTTTATTTTTTTTTCGGTGACATGTTTTGATTTCCACAAGTTTCTCAAAGCCAGGCTCCATGTTTGAAGTACCCAAACGTAACACAGGCATCAAGTTCTTATAATAATTTTGGCAAATATAATAACATAACATAATGAAAATATAATAAAAATAATGTATTTGACGGAGTTTGTCCTACATTCATACCTTGTTTTGCTCTTTGACATTTTTTGTTTTCCACAAGTTTCTCAAAGTCGGGCTCCATGTTTGAGGTACAAAAACGTAACGAAGATACCAAATTTTTATCAATAATGCTGTCAAATTTAATAACTTAACATAATGAAATATTATAAAAATAATGTGTTTCTCGGCAGTTCGTCCTACATTCATACATTTTGTTTTGGTTGTTGACATTTTTTGTTTTCCAAAGTTTCTCAAAGTCGGGCTCCATGTTTGAGGTACAAAAATGCAACAGTGACACCAAGTTCTTATCAGTAATGTGGGAACGTTCGGCTATTTTTATATTGTTCAGTTTGAAAAAGAATTGTTCACAAACTTACGTTGATCCCAATGTTGCTAAGAGACGACATGCAAACCTACGAAGATTCGGAAACAAAGCTTCTGGCATTAAGTTATATAACTCCAGACCTAACAGGCGAGATGTTCATAGATTAGTGATATTTTGTAAATTTATCAATTCTAATTGCCATTTGTTTCTGATGGCTGCACAGAAAAGAATTGTTGAAAGCCTCAATTCATAATCCATTGATTTTAGATCCCGCAAATCTCATATGAAATTCTCTGCGAAGATAATTTATTAGTAATTTGTATTTACTGGTTAGAGTGCTGTTATTGTCCACTAATACTGACTGTAGGTGTTCAAAGTGACGACAATCCACGCGCGTAAGTTTGGCAATGAACGCTTCCACGTAATCTAATAGGTTAACAATTACGTTTTCCTGTCCTTGTAAACTGAGGTTCAGATCATCAACTCATCATCATGTGAAGTCAAGTTTACAGAGTTAGATCACATATAATTCATAATTAGATACTTCTTGAATTTCTAATTGTTGTATTTTCATAAATTCCTCAATTTCTTTATGGAAGTCAAAAAAAATATATTACCTCGACTTACCCATCTTACATGACTATAGTAAGTCAAGTCAGGATAATCAGAACCTATATTCTAAAGAAAGGCTTGAAATTGCCTATGACGAAGTCCTCTTGAACGGGCATCACATTAATTGCATTCTCAACTAATACATTACCCTTTCAATGGTGACAGATTGCGCACATAATGTTTTGTGATGAATAATGCAATGGGTTGCTAAAATATCACCTGGAGGTACACCTTTCTCTGTTAGATACTTTCTTAATCTACCTACAAATCCATTTTCCTGCCCTACCATAGAGGGCCCTCCATCTGTTGAAAGAGAGACCACATTTTCCAGAGCAAGCTCAAATTTGTTACTAATGTTTAGACATCCTTCAAAAATAGTTTCTCCGCTCATGCAATCTTTTAAAGATACCATGTCTAGGAAGTCCTCAAAGATATTAAACGCAGAATTAATTCCCCTAATGAAAACTGTCAGTTGCGATGTGTCTTTCCGATCTGTAGTTTTGTTCAAAGCTAATGAATAAAAATTTAAAGTTTTAAGTCTAGCTAATAATTGCTCCTCTAGGTTTCTAAGTTATTGACCATTTCCATTATTCTTTCTGCCACAGTTTGCCGAGATAGCTATGAAGGAATTTAACATTGAAGGACATAGTTCTTCTGCAGCTGTTAGTAGGCATTTCTTCACAAATTCATCTTCTTCAAAATGTTTCATGGAACCAGCAATGTCCCTAGTAATTTTGTAGCTGGTGTCCAAAGCCCCGGTAATATTTACAACAGAGACCTTGCATCATCTTGGCTACATTTTACTTTGGACTTCAGTTCGTCGAGAGCTTTTTGTCTATCTCTCCCCAATATCATCTCCATACAAATATTTATGCTTGGACACAAAGAGTCTTCTTATATTAAAGTGCGCAATAAGCTGCAATTCTTATGAACATATTAGGCAGATATCCTTATTGTTTTATAGAGTGAAAAAGTACCTGTTTTTCCATTCACTGTTGAAGATTCGCTTTGGAGTTTTGATGGAACTGGAAGGTGAAGCAATCACTGCTTGTTTTGAGAACCACACCAGTACATGCTATGTCAACAGGCAACTGAACCGGTCGCTATGCTTTGATAGTCACGAAGAGAGTGGAAGTAGGGGAAAGCTATCCCACCCTCCGAGCAGTGTTCGCCATGCCTGGTTTAATTACATGTTTGTTAACGTCTCATTATACAGGATGTTTAAAAAATACGGGGCATAATTTCAGGTATGTATTTTCCACATGAAGACAATCAAAATAGTTCATTATAACATGTGTCCGGAAATGCTTCATTTCCGAGTTATGGCCTTCACAACATTGGAATTCACTGGAACGTTTTTCTTTCCGCAGGTCTTTGCCGTCCAAGTAGACATTAGGAGGGCACTCTGATAGTTCATTCTGAGGAAGGTTACATTCAGTGTTCTTTAGGCGTTAAGACTGTGCGACATGTATTCAAATCAAGAGCTGGTAGAGATACACTTCATGACGGTAAGGCGGACGGCTATGCTGCGCTGGCTCGTCGTTTGTACCAGGAGAGGTACCCACAGCGACAATGTCCAGATCGGAAGACATTTGTACGTCTCTATTCCCGTCTATGCGAGTATAGAACATTCACCTCTCCTGGTTTGGGAAGATCTACACCTCCAGAAGTGCAGGAGGAGATTCTGGAGGCTGTGGACAGGACTCCCTCTATCAGCACACGACGGTTAGCGTTGCAAGTCAATGTTCCTCATACGACTGTCTGGAGACTGTTGAACGAGTATCAATTGTATCCTTATCATTTGCAACGTGTACAGGCCCTGTCACCAGCAGATTACCCTGCACGAGTTAGGTTCTGTCAGTGGTTCTTGCAGCAGTGTGGTGTAAATCCGAACTTTTCTGCCGTCGTATTATTTACAGATGAAGCACAGTTCACAAGAGATGGCATATCAAATTTCCACAATCAGCATGTATGGTCGCATGAAAACCCACGTGCAACTGTTGTATCTCATCACCAGGTGCGGTTCTCCCTCAACATGTGGGCCGGTATCATTGGTGATCGATACCTGACGTTTTCGAAGACACTCCACTGATCAACCATCAACACATTCACTTCTTGCATGATGGCGCTCCTGCACACTTCAGTCTTACGGCTCGCCGGTACTTGGATCGAAGGTTTCCTGATTGATGGATAGGTAGAGGTGGCCCAATTGCTTGGCCTCCACACTCACCTGATCTGAACCCTCTCGATTTCTACTCGTGGGGCAATTTAAAATCATTGGTTTATTCGTCACCGGTGCCCCTTTGGAATCCATTCGGAATCGAATTGTGGCAAGTTGTGAGGACATACGCAATATTCCTGGAATTTGGATCGTGTTCGCAGGTCAATGAGACATCGATGTGAGGTCTGTATTCAAGCAGGAGGTGGACATTTTGAACCTCTTCTGTAATGACAACAACCTGCGGAAAGAAAAACGTTCCAGTGAATTTCAATGTTGTGAAGGCCAAAACTCGGAAATGAAGCATTTCCGGACACATGTTATAATGAACTAATTTGATTGTCTACATGTGGGAAATACATACCTGAAATTATGCCCCGTATTTTTGAAACACCTGTATATTAGGTGTGATAAACCGGAAATGTTGCTTCTTTATCAGGCTTATGTGTCAGAAGTCTAACAGGACACCACCGAATTTAACTCCCTTCCAAAGGAAGCCATGCTGAGGATTTTTAAACGCGAAAAAACCCATCGTCCTCCGACGAGTTTGAACCCGCGACGCCAGGAATTAGACGGTAACATAGCACTACCAGGAAGTAAAGAAACCCCACTACTCCAAGCACCATCAAGAAATCTTTCCATAGCGCAAATTCTACTGTACTGTTTGTTGCAATCAACAACCTGCGGCTCCTATTCGGGATGTCGTATGTTCAATTCCAGTGATCGATCTACTCGAGGTCATTACATCTCCTGATATTCCTATCCGTCATTTCTTGTTCCAATTTATTCTTATCAACTATTTCAGGGTTGAAGGATCAGGTAACAAAGTTCAGTGTTGCGGCTGTGGAGAGGTCTATTCCTGGCATCGTTGTGGGACCGCCTAGGGAACCACCTTCGTGTGCTTTCGACATAGGGCTCCTTAGGGGAATCCTCGGGGAGCTTATAGGTTTGATCTGGCCGGAGTCAAGGGGGGGGCCAATCTGGAAACATTAAGGACCCTGTACAGTCTTTCCATTCACCCCTCACTGAGGTCACGCAAGCCGCAAAAGGCCAAGCACCTAATCCTAATCCTAACAACCACCATTGTTTGGTTCGACTCAGAAACAGTTGATGTGAAACTGATGAAAAACGTGATGGGGAAATGGAAATAAATTCGTTGTAGGTAGAAGAGGAGCAACCTAAACATTTGCCTACGATCCGGAGAAACTGGAAACAACACATAGTCAGTGACCGGTCGGGAATCGGCACCAAGGATCTTCCAAAGTGAGTCTCACGTTACCGGAGCCATTTCGCTCCATTTAAAGGATGGCAGACACGATGAGTATCATCTAGAGCAGAGAGATTGTTCTCTTTGAAATCCTAGAGATTGGTGTGAAGCAGTGTGAGATTCTTCGTGTTTTAATAGTTGAGCAAGTCATGGCCTCCTGCAAGGCGCGTACCATGTACCTTTGTTGGAGATACTGATCGCAGATTACACTGGAGGCTATTGATTTGTATGAACACCCGGAGCACTTAGCTTTAATCTCTTATCTGACAACTTGCTGACTGGAACAATACCCGCCGTAGCTTATCACAATCTATGTGAACACTCCACGGATATATCGATCGCGAGACACTGTTGGCCACACACATACTTGCTGCGTTGTCAAAAATAGTACGTTCGGTGGGTACATATTCGAAGGGCCATGGCTGCGTTTTCAATGTCTAAATCTGGAGCTCATGTTTATTTATTCTACTGCTTACCTGTCCATCCCATTAGCGCAGTGTAGCATTCCTTGCTGTTGATATCCTCACATAAAAATTAAAAATAATGCAACAATTTAACTACCTTAAAAACTGTTACTAATTCAATCAAAATATATTTTTGTTAAATAATAGTTTGGATTTGATATTAAGATACATAAATATCTTTATTAGTAAATTGGTTTGGTTGAGGAGGGGTAAATTGAATAAAATGAAACAATGGCCTCTCCTCCCATAAAAATAATTTTGCCCAAAATTCAAACTTAAAAAAAAAAACAACAAAGCATTGGTTCTATACACAATACTTTTAGTATATTTTTATACTCGTAGATTCCATATTTTTCTTCTTTACAAAATGATAAGTATAAATATTCTAAAAGTATTGTTTATAGAACCATTTTTTTAAAGTTTGAATTTTGGGCAAAATTCCTTTGTTATAAATTAAAAAATAAGCACATTTATTGTAATTACTTTGACCACATTCACAAGCATTTTTTTCTCAGTCTTCAATTTTTTGAATAAAATATTAGTTAATATTTTAACCGCGTGAGACTCAGTTTCGATTCTCGGTACCGGCTTGGAGGTTTTCTCTATCGCTAGGAGACCGTGTGTGTCCTTTCATCACCATCGTCACCGCGAAAGGGAAATGACAACACCACCTCTATATCATCCTTGTCTGAACGTCGCGATTGAGTTATGGTGTATCCAAATTCCGTCCCAGCCGTTGACCGATCTTCGGGTTGAATACTCATCATATTAGGTTTAGGTTTGTACAATGAAAGGATACACCTTATCACTTAATCCGGGATACGTAACGTGAAGTTAAGAAATGCTCTAAACTGAATACCTATAAGGATGCACTTTAGCTTCATTTTACCGGAATTACTCTTAATTGGTAGTTTTTATTACTTAATGCTACTGCTTCGTAGTAGCCTCTATAAGTTATAATTGCCATGTGATATCACTTAACGTACCGTGAAGGAAAAGGTTGACACCGCTAAACTTTTGAGTTACGTGGCATTAAGTTATCACTTTAAGTGAACCTAAATCGTTCTATTTAATTCAACGTGTTAGGCTTTCACGTTATACTGCGTTAAGTAAAGTCACGTTACGTTTCTACATAGATCCATTGTGGCTCTCAACTCCTGATAAAGTGAAGGAACCACAGAAGACTACAGGTCGTAAGTTGAGGAAGTTCCGGGTTCGATGACTAGTCCCAGAGAGAGTGATCAAACGACTCGCTGACCAGACAGCCCCGTAGAATTAACGGAGAGTCTCTTTCATTTGAGCATGTATTCGCCCCATCTGTCCGGTCCCGTCATATCCTAAAAATCTAGAATAACACCTGAAACATACTAAAGAAACCAGGTGAAGAGGAAAAGATGGAAAGGAAATAATGAGAATCACCCCAGCATTTGCCTACTGACTCTGAGGAAAACCACGAAAAAAAAACCGTTGGTGTTGTCGGGATTGAACTTAGAACACCTGAATGTTGGCCAACTCGCTCAATCTTACCTGCATACTAAGTGGAAATATTGTATTCTATCCAGAAATTCGATATCGAGATTTTACTGGAAATGTGCAACTAAGATTCCCTGAATCCCCTCAAAGACATTTTTATCAAAAGATGTGTTTTGCTTGTTTGTTTAACGCCCACTTTTATTAATATGGCACCGCAGACGATGATCTGATCATACATGGAATGAACATAGAGCACTGGTGGAATGCGACGGCGACCCGGAAAAAAACCCACACTATACTGCCTTGTCCACCATAATTCCCTCAGGTGGTCGCCTGAGATCCAATGTCTTGGTCTAACCACTCGATCACGGTTTACCAGTAGTGTGTTTTTCTTTCTTTCTTACTTTCTTAGATGTTTATATAATTTTAATAAGTGTAGAAATACTTTCCATGGTAACACATTTGATGCGTTCATACGATGGAATTAGATTGCTAGTCACAAGATGCAATCCTATGAACTGGACGATCCCTATATCTTAACAGGACAAATGTTAACAATATTACATTTCCTTTATTATATTTTATATCGTTTAATCATTAAAATATGAGATATCCTTTATCAACAATACATTTTATTAATTTCTGAACTTTAATGAAAAGCCTCAAATTAGTGAAATTATGCTTAAATGATCTCGGGATCCATGGAGTTTAAAGTTACTTGACATTCGTCTTCTCAGGATAAGGGAAAACCCCGAAGAAAACCTTATACGAGCAACTCACCCTAAGCGAGATTCGAGCTCACGATCTGTTGAATGTGAAGCAGACACGCTACCAACACACTACCCAGGCGGACTATACATTTTCTCTCCAATAGCTGACAACCTAACCATGGACGGACAATGTAATAAACAAGACGCTGCCGCAGAATGTAATGATATCATTATTACTGTTAGTCATAATCTAACCAGCATTTTCATCGAAAGAGCAAATAGCATTTGGTGTTTTAATTTCCCAGAGTTGAAAACTAGGAAGAGATATTATTAAAACCACGGTCTTTCATTGTTTGAATACTTGTGACTTCTCTATTTTCAGTCTTTCCGAACATCTTCTCCACCCATCTTACCCATTAGTCTACTTAGTAATTCATCACTCTCTATCTAGAGTGTCGAGTGGTTGATAGAACTGTCGTCTTCAAACTGAATGACCTAGTTTCTGGCGTTATCAACTACGTCAAAAGCATTGTCTTATACGCATTCATCTTAAAATGTTTGTTAAAACCACTCTCCTCTTCAGGAAATAATATATCCAAACAGAAAATGATTGTTATACTTCTCAGCAAACAGGAAACGTTTGTCATAAACACAACGATTGCTCAATAATGGCAATCTTTTCGAGGAATGTGAGGCTTTAAGCTATGGAAGTGAAAAGTTGCGAAACTAATTAAATTCATGTAGCTGTTATTGTTTGGCATCAAAATAAACAAAAAATAAACGAAGGGCTAATTATTCTCTTGCGGCTAATAGCCCACCAAACTCATATTACTGTTTCCATTGCTTACGTATAATAAATAGAGGAAGTATTGTATTCCAGCCAAAAATTCAATACCAAGATTTTACCGTAAACACAGGTTTTGAAACTTCCTGAAGAAGGAAAGAAAAAATCTGGTATGTTCCATTCACATGACTTTCTTTAAATATCTGTAACAAATTATTCTTAAACAGCTTATTCTTCTATCTACTTCATTCTAATCGAGATAAGCATTAGCAGAAATGCTCGTGTTACTTAGCCCTTATAAAAGGAAGAGAAATATGGAAATACATAGGCTAAGCGATGTCAAATCTTTCAAATGCTGGTTGTTACCTGATTGGAATTTTTCTCTTTGCATTCCAAGGCTTGACAATTTGACAAATGAGACAAATAAGTGTTTTAATATTGAAACCAATAACAAAGAATATCTCGGAAATGGCTAACTTTACAAAAAATTGTAAATGGCATAAATTGTGTGTTTTAACGAGCTCTACATTTTTTGTGTAGTAAGTTTTTGTCTATCTCTTTCAGTTTACCAGTTATTCAAAATTCATTCCGAATGAAGAGAGGTTATTCCTAGAAAATTTGAGATACAGCATTTTAATAAAAATCGTAAAAGTCATTTTTGAGAAAATAACATTTTCCGAAATTTTTTACATGTAAAGGTTAATTTGGAGTAGGAACATTTTCTTGAAGCTTCGTGTCATCCTTGAAAGATGCTGAATTTAAATATCAAGTTTGATATCTAACCAACTTAATATTTTTGAAATAACATGGTGTTCACGGGCACACACATACACACACGGACCTTTTTTTCTAAAATTACCTTTTCTTTTAGTACAGAGGACCCAATAAAGGTGTATTTCAAGTGAAACTCGGTATCGAATTTTTGAGTGGTGTGCAACACCTTCTCTACCTATGCCTCTGGCTTTTGCTAGATTTGTTTTACAGGGGTGTTGATGACCTAGTAGTTGAGCTTTCCTTAAACACCAACCATTCTACCTATGTGCTATGTACGAAATAGGGAAAGTAAAACATTTCAAAAATGTATACCAAAGTACCTTTTACTTGGGAGATTATTCGAAATGCTCAGTGTTCTAAAACATGTTGATTAAAATACTATAAACTAAAAATATTTATATCACAAATAAAAGTTATATTTTGAATTTTCAGAGAAAAGCTTCTGAATGACTTCTTTTGGCATAACTGGTAAACCGTAGGAGATAGAAGAAATCTTGCTACAAAATGTAGGTACCTTTACAACTTACATTTATAACCAAATACTTTTTATGCCCGCCTCTTTAGTGTGATGGTAGCGTGTCTGTTTCACATCCAAAGGTTCCGAGTACGATTCCGTTAGGGTGAATTAACGGGATAAAGGTATTTTCTCGGGGCTTTCCCTTATTCTGAGAAGACGAATGTGATAACTCTAAGCTCCAAAAGAAAATCAGCATTTTTGAAATGTTTCCATGTAAAGGATAGTTTGGGGTGGGGGAATTTTCCTCAAAATCTTTGTATCGCATCCTTGGAAGATAGTAAACAGACTTTTTTTTTTTTTAATTTTAATTTTCACAGACAATTGTGTTGTAGTATGGTGATGTCGGATATGTGATATTTGGGTATATTCATGATACTGATTCGAAAAACAAGTTTTGAATTTGTAAAAAAAAAACATGAATACTACTTTAGTTACCTGTTAATTTTCATTTTTGTCACGTCATTGCTGATTAATTTTGCCCGAAAGCTAGCTCGAAATTAATGAGAATTTATGTAGAACATTCAACGCAAGCACCACTAATACAAATTATTATTGTGAATTTTTAAAAATATTTTCAATAAAAATATTGCTTATTATAATGATTCACATAAACATTTCGCAGTAGGAGAAAAGGAAAGATTCCTGGTTGATCAAGTTGTACTTACCGACATTTCGGCTGCAGGGTGGTCCACTATTTCCAACTCCGCTTCTTGGCCATCCAGCATCACCGATACAGTCTTCTGCCCGAATTCTTCATCTGAAACACAAGAAATTCAATTTTAATAGGCAATATATCAAGTTACACCTTCCATTAAATTGCTTTACAGTTATATGCAAGTATCTGTTTTATATTCTCTACATAGTAGGTACATGATACAAAGGTAAGAACGTATTGTACTCCACCCAACAATTTTATTCAGAGGTTTCACCGGAAATACAGCTTTAGGGTTCCCTGTAATCAAACAAAGCTTTGCTAAACAACAAATAAAATAAATTATACATTTTATATTGCACCTATTAGGTTTCTGCACTCACATAGTGGTTCTTCTAATGTCACATACTTATTTTTCATCCGTTTTAATGGTTAAGTATTTCAATATTAAGAGGATTAAGTTGTTCTTCTAATGTCACACAATTATTTATCATCCGTTTTAATGGTTAAGTATTTCAATATTAAGAGGATTAAGCTGTTCTTCTAATGTCACATAATTATTTATCATCCGTTTTAATGGTTAAGTATTTCAATATCAAGAGGATTAAGCTGTTCTTCTAATGTCACACAATTATTTATCATCCGTTTTAAAGGTTAAGTATTTCAATATCAAGAGGATTAAGCTGTTCTTCTAATGTCACACAATTATTTATCGTCCGTTTTAATGGTTAAGTATTTCGATATTAAGAGAATTAAGCTGTTCTTCTAATGTCACATGAATATTTATCATCCGTTTTAATGGTTAAGTATTTCGATATTAAGAGAATTAAGCTGTTCTTCTAATGTCACACAATTATTTATCGTCCGTTTTAATGGTTAAGTATTTCAATATCAAGAGGATTAAGCTGTTCTTCTAATGTCACATGAATATTTATCATCCGTTTTAATGGTTAAGTATTTCGATATTAAGAGAATTAAGCTGTTCTTCTAATGTCACACAATTATTTATCATCCGTTTTAATGGCTAAGTATTTCAATATCAAGAGGATTAAGCTGTTCTTCTAATGTCACATAATTATTTATCATCCGTTTTAATGGTTAAGTATTTCAATATTAAGAGAATTAAGCTGTTCTTCTAATGTCACATAATTATTTATCATCCGTTTTAATGGTTAAGTATTTCAATATTAAGAGGATTAAGCTGTTCTTCTAATGTCACATAATTATTTATCATCCGTTTTAATGGTTAAGTATTTCAATATTAAGAGAATTAAGCGAACAATGTATATAGATTTCAATAGGTATTACATATTTACAAAATTGTTCTTTAACGTAAATTTACCATCGAATATACAGCATAGATAACCTTAACATCGACAAATAAAATTAATATCAATTAATAACTGCATTAATATAACATCCGTTACAATTTGACATCGATTTAATTACCTGATCATATCGCGACGGCTTTGTTCGTGATACTGGTTGATCTGAATGTGGTACTGTAGCCTTCATGGTCTTTCCCCTGTACCAATATTAGTTTCGCTTCACGCTGGCAGATATCTAGTATAGCTGCTATGTCATCATTTGTGCTCAGGTGGCACCGTTTGTATTCAGACGGTATAAAGCCGTTGCTTTTACTATCTGTGGATAAATGGCAGCGTAATCGCTATTGATTATATGTTTGTTTTACTATTGTTTTAGACTGAAGGTGGAGTTTTTGTTCCGGTGTTTTCCTTGGAGATCGAAAGAAAAAAAAATATAGCCAATTTGATCGAACCGCGGAATTTAAACCCAGGATCATCGATATCTGGGACACAGACGTTACCGCTCCCCCACTCGGTCCGCTGATTTTGCAAATAAAACTGTCGCAAAAACAAGAAGATACTGTTATGTAATACTGACTCAAAATTTGTAAATAATTTCAAAATCTGATTGTATAATCGTGGTGTATCAGATAAACAAGAATATTTAAAAAGACAGCAGCAATCTCTTTTTATCAAAACCTAGCTCAAATATGGGTTACAGAATACAATTAGCTCAGTTTTTATTGCAGAGCTCTGAAACCGAAAATTCAACCCGTTTTACCGCAGAAAGGCAATTATTTCCCTAACTGGGTAGTAATAAACAACGACCTTGACTGCGTACCTGAAGGGAGGGAAAATGATGAAAGGTAGAACCGCTTTCTTGGAGCAGGTATGGCCATTTGCAATGCAAACTGTATTATTTTATAATGTTTAAATAATTCATTGTCTATAGGGCTAATTCTTTTTCTTCAAGTTACTCCAAATACTGCAACATCTATAAATCTATAGTTTTATTCTATATTACAGATGTCTCAAATGTGTCCCCGCAGTGAGGTGAATACGCTAGCACGCTCACTCATCACAGTTCGGTTGGTAACGGATTGCGCTAGTTATTATTGGAAATGAAGGTGAACTGAAACTGAGATCACTTACGTACCGCTGTCACAGTGTTAGAAATGCTATCATTCCTTTAGGCAGAGTTCGACTGTTTTGCCCTTATTTCGGGCACTTTGTATAGGGTTTCCCGCGCAAACTTGTGTTTCCTTTAGTTCATCATTTTTATTTCGGGACAGCTTTACATTTATAGGGATGCAGTTTCATTTCCTTACTAACTTCCTTACTTTCCTTAAATGTTCTGCCTGCACAGAAACAGTTGCTCCTCTACTAATTTCTGCATTCATTTGTTGAGGCTCCTTAACGCTGCATCCGAAATTTCATGCATTTTAGTCTGTTAAAGGATTAGAATTGTGGCTTTTCGGAGCATCATTTTGCTATAGGAATTTGGAATTTAGTGATTACATCTCGCACAGAATCATAAGAAGTCATACCGAGTGTGCAAACGTTCAAGAACTTTAAATTTTACATTTTTTGAAATGTCATCACCATTAAGGGATATGACCTCAATGGTTAAGGTTTTGTCTTCCCTTCACAAACACAACCAGATAGTATTGACTTGAAGCAAACAGTTCTCACAGTATTATTCAAACATAAATAATGCTCCTCCTCCATAGTTCCGTTCCCAATTTAACCACAGCCACAAGCGTCCGAGTGTACTGCGGAGACTCTTTTGAGACACCTGTTACTACGATTCAACTTTTCAGTTACATGATTCTAATTTGCATACTGGGGCCTTCTATAGCTGAAACTGGTACCTACGTTTTACTTTCTGCACCGCTTATCTACGGTAGATAGAGGAAGTTTTGTATTTCCACCTATAGAAATTTTATATAGACATTTTAACTGAAGTATGCTTCAAGGTTCATTCAGACAAAAATAAACCATCTTTAGAAAAATTCCATGTGTGTGTTCGTGTGTGTGTTCTCATGTGTGCGTGAACATCATTAATATTATATACATATTTATGTATATTGCATTTACCGAAATGCAACATTTTCCAGATATACGAGACAGAGATTTTTTTAGAAAATTCCCCACTACAAATTACCTTTACACAAAAATTGGTTTGCTATTGTTCACATTTTATAAACTAAACTCTAACAATTTGGCTAATAGTACCGTAATATTTAAGTATTTGCAGTCAAATATAAATATTAAATTTTCTGTGAGTAGCCTGTTTACATTCTCTTCGTTCTGAATGAATTTTGCAGAATTTCGTAAACTGGTAAACCAAATATCTAGACACATTTTAATCTCACAAAAACACATATCTCATTAAAACAGACATCCTAAGATAATCCGTTAAATAGTCGATTTGACCAAAATTTCGTGGTGCTATTTTGTGTATGGGTGTACAGAGCTGTGGAATTTAATGAATAGCTTAGGAGTACGAATCCTGCTACCGTCTGCAGTGTTTTATATCTACTTAAACTTTGCTTGCATGTATGTACAGAGCCACAACTATTAACTGATTTAAATGTATACCAACCCTAAAACCACGCAAGATAAACCAGATAAACTACGACATATCATTTGAAGAAGTGGAGATTTGGGAGCAACGTGTACTTCCATACTTCTGTCTCTATGTCCTTGTTCATTTCCATGCATATCCCCCTCTGGCCCTGCGTATCAAAACACTTCTCCCGCTCTCAATCTCTCTTTATTACGTTTTACAATCTCAGGGAAGTTGTATTCTCAAAACTTAGCCACATCTCTTGTCTCTTGGTATCTTATACCCTCCTCAAAATTTATTGAATTATTTTCTTTCTCTTTATACCTTATAACAATCTCTTAGAGTGTTTCTTTGCGTACATATTTTGATTATATAACCGTGTTGAAGTTTTAGGTTCCTATCAATGATTCCTTTTAACCATACCTCTTTTCTTTCTGTCTTTTGTAGTTCTGCCATTGCTACTCATCTTGATGTTTGTGGCGTCTTATTACGATTTTCTGATAGTTCAACTTTTCCACTACACGTTTACTTTCTCCACTACTTACTGTAGGTAGAAATGCTATTATTTTTTTTTTTTAATTGTTTCATTTGTATCATCAATGGTCATATCGGGGGCTTTAACTTGTGAGACTGTAGGTTCAGAACATTAGGTTAAACTTTATATTACACACGCACATTCACTCTCACATTCATACTTCCAGACTCTATGGGGGATAGGGAATAAATCCGGTTAAAGAAAAATTCCCCGCCCCAGCCGGGAATCGAACCCGGGACCTCCAGGTGAGAAGTCAGCTCGCTGACCACTCGACTACGGAGGAAAGTTCTATATCTAAAGTCACCGGAAACATATGAAAGATGCTGGGAGAAAACAATAAATGCCTATTTTTCTGAAAATTGAGGCAATGCTGCATCTAGCAGTGCTTTGGAAGTGGTTGGGAGAAACCTGCAACATTTCAACATTTAGAATGTACAGATTGAGTGAAAACAGAATGTCCATGGTTTGTAATGATGTTAACAGCTGTTCACATACTTGATGTTATAATAGCAAATGACAGCATTGTTTGTATTATTGAAGCTTTTTTATAATTCACATTGCCTTTTTGTTGATATCTTTTGTTTTGTTTTTTTCGGCCTGGGTGATTCAGTTGGTTAGGTGCTGACCTTCTGATCCCAAGATCACGGGTTCAATACCAGCTCAGACCGATGATTTTTGTTTCTTTGTTTCTTTCTTTCTCTGTTTACCCTCCTCATATGTAGGACTAACATCCCTTCCCCAGGGCTAACAAGCTAGCTCCTCTTGAGTAGCAGAGACTCTGGATCAGAGAGAAGTCAGGATGGTGATTAGTCCGATGCCTGGTGTGAATGTGAGGATGTGGATGATATGAAATAACATCAAATGGATTACAGGAAAATTATTATGAATCAATGGTTGCGATGCATGGCGGGGGAAACCGGAGATCCCGAAGTAAACATATCGAGGCGTCGTTTCGTTCACCACAAATCCCACATGTGAGCTCCTGAAATTGAACCTGTGGTTTAACTACTCGGCCAAGGCACTACCCTATGATTTTTAAGTATACTTAAAAGCGACAGCCCCATGGCCTTACGCGAAATTCCAGCTCACCGGCAGGCTGATATGATCCTTTTTTCGGTAGTGTTTAACGCCTGCGTTTACCACTTGTGGCACCGCAGGCGATGACATTTTGATGCATGGAATGAAGATGGAGCACCGGTGGAATGCGATGGCAGGGAAACCGGAGAACCCGGAGAAAACCTGCGCCGCTTTGTCCACCAAAATTATCACCGAACCCGGGACGTCTAGGTGAGACGCGACTGGTCTAACCACTCGGCCACGTCGCTGCCGATGTGATCCTGGCAACAGATTTAATTTAATTGCAATATTTTGTGAATGTGAAAATGAGCTCACATACAGATGGTAGTTTAGAGCCTCCTACAAAGCTTCATATTAGTAAAAGAAAACATTAGAAACTGCATGAAGTAATAAATGAGAATGCAGTCATATGAATATGTTTTTTACTGTAACTTCACAAAATTAATATTTTCTTTTCAGGTTCGTGATAAAACAGGACTATGTGCATTTCTAGTTTTCAGAATATATTAATGGATATTCCTTGTTTTCACCAAGCACAAATGGCATTGATTGACAATTTATACTTGAGCCCTATGTTATTCCTAGGTATAAATGTTTAATTTGGTCCTCCTAGTTTCAAAATAAGCATGTTTTACTTTAACATCCACTACAGCACTATGGTACTAAACAATGGCTCTGCAGCCGTGTTAATTACGTTGTTCTCAAAATAAGAACTTGTGGGCATTTCTCGTTTTCCCCCAATGTCCTTCGCATGTTTTTGAGTCCTAATGACCCCCACCCCTCTGCAAAGTGCACGGTGTATCTCTGTGAACAGTTTCATTCTAAAACAAAAAGTCCGATAATCAAACATTTCCAAATATTCATCACAAAGGGTTTTAAGGAAACTTCCACACCAAACTACCCTTTACGTGAAAACGTTTTCGATATTTTTGATGCTCTCATAAATAAGTTTTAACGATTTTGATTAAAACATTGCATTTTGTTCATGACAAATAGAATATAGAGAACAGCCTTTGACATTATCTTCATTCGGAGAATACTTTTGTATAATTTTGTGTAACTAGAGGTAGGGACAAATTTAGTACGCAGAAAAAAGTTGGATTCTAAAACCACACAATTTGTTTCAAATGCCTTGTTTGTGACTTCAGCCATTTCCAAGATATCCGCTAATATTGGGTTTAATGTTTCAATACTCAAGAATATTCCTAATCCTCAATTCCTTGCACATATGGAGGTCGGATTATGGGAATGAGGAATTCTTGAGAATGTTTAAAATTAATTTATCACGTTGAGACTATACTTCACTACGTACAAAGATAGAGTTTTGCCCGCCTGGGTAGTGTGGTGGTAGCATGTTGACCTCACATTCAACAGGTCGCGAGTTCGAATCGTTGGGTGAGTTACTCGGATAAGGTTTTTTCGGGGGTTTCCCTTATCCTGAGAAGACGAATTTCGAGCAACTTAAAGCTCCATGAGCCCAGAGATCATTTTAGCATCATTTCACCAATTTTATTCATCGTCCGATATGACCAACCAGTTTAAAGGACACAGCCTGCACCATCAGTGTGAGAAATTTTCATGCTCTGCTCCTATGTCATCTTCTTCATTACTTTTCTGAACGCTTTTGATTATTGCTTCATCTGTTAAAGTATGGTCTATTTCACAGTTTTCCTCGGTCAACCATCTAACAACATCTTCATCAATGTCTTCTCCTCTTAGAAACTTATGGAATGTGGCATTGTACAAAGTGTCACCAACTGATGATTTCAAATTGAGTGGCTTATCGCTATCACTCAGTATTGCCTCCAACCCGGCATCAATGGTTGGTCATACCTTCTTCGGCTCTTCATTAAGGTAGCGTTCTCCACTTTATTCTATACTTCTACTATTTGGGAAACATCACTTAACTTGAATGCTTTCCACTTCAACTTAGCCTGCGTAGATTCGTTTTGACATTCGTTCATCAAGGGGATAAGAAGTTCGCGTCGATAAAGACATGATCCATGGGCTGAATCAGCGCTGTCATATCGGGTGGAAGAAAGAGTGCTTGTATTCCATCCATAAGAGCTATATCAGAAGAATGCCTGGGAGCATAGTCATTTATAAGTATGTATTTCAGTGGTAGTTTTTTCTTCTTCAGCTCTTTTCTCACAGTGGGTACACATATTTCATGGAACCACCGACAGAATATTTCTCTGTCATCCACGCTTTCTTCTGAGCACAATATTGTAGTTGTAGTGCATTTCTTTCGCTGTTCTGAAAATAACGTGGATGTTGGGATTTATCAATCACCATGTGTGGTTTTTATGACTTCCATTTGCTTGCAACACACTATAAATGTTAACGCGTAGTTCTGTTGTTTGTACCCATGAGCTTCCTTCTCATTCCTGACACTAATATTTTTAAAGGAAGCATCTTGTAAAAGAGAACGACTTCATCAGCATTGTCCAAGGAATCGCAAGCTAAATCTTCTTCCTCTATTAATTCCCTGTCTTTTTACAAACTTGACAGCATCTTTTTCGTTAGGTGAGCCATTTCCTCCCGTGACTGGTAGCTGCAGCACGCCGTGTCGTTATTTCCAGTTGATAGGCAACCTTCTCTAGCTGCAAACAAGTTATTGCCACAAAGTTGTTTGTCAAATGTAGTTACTTTTTCCTTCATTATCGGTCAATTCCTTTACTGTATTATATGAACCATCCATAAGCAGCTGCGTCCAGTGCTTCATTTTCACTATTTGCATCACTTTCCGTTTTCCCAACCCTCTCTTCTTTTGGATTATATGATGTCGAATAATATATTCTTTCTTTCTGATGTCATAAATAGTTGCTCGTCTAAAATAGTACTCAGCAGCAATTACTTTTTGCGATTTTTGAATTTCTGCTTGAGTCTAGCGTATTTCTTTTTAGAAACACGATACTGAACTGTAAAGAAAGCTGCAGTTTCAGACATAGCACTGCTTAATATTGTAATTAGCTAGCAACATTGTTACGCGCAATAATTAACCAACATTGTTGTGCGCGTTATTTCTGTTTGGGTAACCAGAGGTCGGTGTGGGCCGGACTACTGAGGGCTGGATTAGCGAGAGTAGAGAGTGCAGTCGATATTCAGTTCTTTCTCGTGATGTCACGGAAAGACAACGAAATTTCAAAGCCAGATTAAAGCGACACAATTTTAAATATATCGATTCACTTCCCTCTATCTCCCTTGTATGTTAGCGAAATGAGCAGCGAATCTATTTCTGCGCAGATTTAAGTCGATTACCATGAAGTAGATAAATATTTTTTGTGTGCGTGATTAAAGGGGCTTAACTTGGTATTTCATGTTGGAGGTGGATTAATGGAATGGGTAAAATGATAATCCATAGAGCTAAAAGTTTTCCGACATTCATTTTCTTAGGATAAGAAGAAAACCCCAATTTCAAATTGTTTTGTTTGTTAATGACGCTGTCAATTAGCAGGATCATATCAGCGTGTGCAGGAATTTCCTCCCGCAGGAGTTCTCTAATATGCCAGTAAACCCACTGAACACTTTTGCCCGCCTAGGTAGTGAGGTGGTAGCGTGTCTGCCTCACATTCAATAGGTGGCGAGTTCGAATCTCGCTTAGGTTGAGTTACCCGGAAAAGGTTTTATTTCGGGGTTTTCTCTTATCCTGAGAAGACGAATGTCGAGTAACTGTAACTTTAAGCTCCATGGACCTTGAGATCATTTGAGCATCATTTCAATAATTTCATTCATCGTCCGATATGACCAACTAGATTAATGGACGTTAAGCTAAAAAAAAAAAAAAAAAAAAAAAAAAAGCAAAACACTTGAAAAACTTTGGTTGGGCCAAGTTTGAACCCGCGATCTGGAGTTCAGAAGGCCAGCGCCTAACCAACTGATCTACTCAGACTAAAAAAAAAAAAAAAAAAAAAACCAAACAAACAAGAAAATCTTATCCGGATAACGAGAGTCAAACCCAGGATCTCTTGAATGTGAGGCAGACACGCTACCCCTAAAGAATAGTTTGTAGAAGGATATAAAATTGAGAAGTTAGTGAGAAGAGAAAGCTAGATTTTCTATTCTAGCACTGCTTTTGTTCGTATAACCTCTCCAACCTCTCCAAATAATTAATAGTCAATAATTCTGGTATTTAATTTAAATATTAAGATTAGATTTGGTCAGTGAGACTTCCAGTTACTGGAGCACAGCACCTTGTAGTGCTTCCAAGCGTGATCTCTGGCATACAGGAGAGACCCGAAGGGCGTATAGATGCGGACGACGATGCGCGCTAACAATGTAGGAATCCCTAACAATTTCAAAATCTTGGTAATTCTGACGCTTTAGCCACATACAACCTGGAGGTCCCGAATAAAGCGAGAGCCAACGCCATAAAGGAGCCTCAGATAGCCAGCCAAGCGACAGGGGCAAATGTTTAGACATTGCAATTCCACCGTCCTGCCGCAACGCACCAATCGCCATGGTCTGGCCCTACAATCCCTAAACATAAGGAATGATACAGATGAAGGTAACAGGACAGGATATTCGTCGTAGAAGAGAACAAATGCACCAATATTTGCCTACCGATCTGCGGAAATCACGAACTATTTTCGGGAGATAAAGAAGAAAAAAATTCGATAGATTGGACGAAATCTCGGTATTTTTAAAACTTTATTTTATTGGTAATTAAATGAGGTTATATAACTTTAATATTTATTTACTTTTAAACATTTCCGAGGTTATGTATAATATTCTAAAATAAACTTTATAATGATTTTTCCAAACATCAGTATCGAGTAAGCCTAGAAACGAGCTGTACTTTACCATACAGAACTGCATACAGATGACGAACATGAGTTGAAACTGACTATGTATATCATAACTACAAAAAATAGGTGATGCTTAAAAATAAATAGCTATTTATACATTGTTTACAAGGAAAGGAAGTATCGAAGAGTTGAAGACATTTCCATGTAAGCGTTGCAAGTTACCTAGCAAATAAACAGGTTTTATGTCACCATTATTCATTCATTTCATACATTCATTGCAGACGACAATGTTTCAATCATATAATATTATAAATACTTCAACAATATTATAAATAATTCTGACACTGGACATCTACTTAAAATTAAGAGGAAAATGGCTATAACAATCGACAGATGGTAAAATATTTCAGTAGATAGGTAGTTAATATGCAATTTGGTTGAGCTACTAAAAAAAAAAAAAAAATAGGATATACACACAACCGGCTGAGAGCTGCAAGTTATTTGGTATGAGTCGAACTGCTCTCTTCTATTAAGACATCCTCTATTTCACGGCCGGAAATATGCTGTTGGTGGGCTGGGGCTAGACCTGTGGATAAACGGAGTGGACGCAGATAAAATAATCGGTGATACGGCTGATGTGATATCTGTTTTGTAAATTTTCGAAAAAGATGTAGGTATTAAACAAGCTTTTTAGCTAATATAGCATTTTGAACAGTGCTTTTTGGATACTTATATGGAACTAACAACAATTCATCTAAACGCTGCTTTGAATTAACTTCATTGGGTGTCCAGAAACTTTTAACTGCAGCGTATGTTAGTTAAATTTGTTTCTTCATAGGTACCAAGGGATAACGATTGTCTATATTTTGTGTTGCTCAGGCGAGTGCTGCTTCGGAAGTTTGTCTCTTCTTCTTCCTTTTTGTGACCTCCTATAAGTTGATTTAGCAACGTTTACTCTGCTAATAACATAGCCAGTAATGTTCGTCGTCCTCTGCTCAAAGAGGTAATGAGGTTACAGTCAGAGTGTGATAGCCATTGGGCAAGCTTTTAGATAACATTACGGAAAAGGCAGGCATTTTGAGATTAAAGGTAATGACGATAACGACTTTGCTTGGTCTACGAGTACACATTTGAACAGACAACAGCTTTCCTGGAAGTGCTGAAGAAAGATGCATGCCTCCATAGAGATAATTCATTTGAAAATTAAGTTTAGTGTTCTGATATCTGCCCAAAACAGAACGTATTTGTATATACTTTAAACAATTATAGTTAATTTAATAGAGAGAAAATTTTCATTTTTACTATCTCTGCTATACAGGGTGTATCTGTATTGGTTTAAATGTTTCGGGGACGTTCCTCGCAAAGTAAAAACAGCAAAGAAAGATCATATGAATGGATTTCAAATCGTTTGTTACAGTGTTATTATTATTAGAGCTCGTTTTTTTTGGATTCCGAAGCGCACACAGAGCAGTTAGTGGTATAAAGAGAGGGTAGTAGGTAGGGCTTTGTAGCGTAAACATGCACACTTTGAGGTATAGTCTGTTTCGAAGGGTCATTGCATGTATTGCCATTATATGCATCGTCCTAATTCATAAAGTAACACAATAAAACAATTATTTCATAATATAATTAGTAAATAAAAGCACATTTTACTTTTACAAATAAAAGTATAAAGATTGATACAAAATTCAGGATAATAATGTGCCGAACTTTGAAAAGACAATCAACACAAATCAACCAAACTCACTCAGAATACATTGCAATGAATTACAAGATATATATTTAACATATCTAAAGAAAAGACTCTCCTCCTGCCATTCAAAGTATATTTGAATCCTCCACAAGTGTGTTCACTGTCGAACGCCTAACTTTTTCTTCAATCTGCGCTCTCTTTCAGTGTTCACTAGTTTATCTACTAGCAGAAACTGAACGAGGTCAGGAAGTGAGCAATGCTAGATAGTGCAACACGTTTCAAAACGGGATGTAGAGAGTATGCTTACTCCTTCACGTCATAGTTATACTGTGTGGGCACCCAACCTCAATCCGGCAATTTCGTAACTTCGGACCGAGCTCTAGTTATTATAGGATGTTTTCCATAGTTGAACACCAAGAGTATTACTTGAATTAAGGCGAATTGAGCAGAAGAGAGCAAAAGATTAATAATTAATTAAAGAACTTGTCCTTTGATTTATTGTTTTCTGTAGAGCACAAAAAACAGAAAAAAATGTATTATGAGAGTGCATTGACCGGTATATAATTATATGTATACCCTGGAGATGGAAATGCATCACGACCCTGTGGGTTTTATGTAGAAAGGTATCCCGACAGACAGCAATGCTTGAGAGAGATAGATATGTAGATAGATAGATAAATAGATAGATAGGTAGGTAGATAGATAGATAAATAGATAGATGGATAGATAGATAGGTAGATAGATAGATAGATAGATAGATAGATAGATAGATAGATAGATAGATAGATAGATAGGTATATATATATATATATATATATATAGAGAGAGAGAGAGAGAGAGAGAGAGAGAGAGAGAGAGAGAGAGAGAGAGAGAGAGAGAGAGAGAGAGAGAGAGAGAGAGAGAGAGAGAGAGAGAGAGAGAGAGAGAGAGAGAGAGAGAGGGGGGTTTGTTTCGGATATTGGGAGACCAAGGGAGGCCCTTGTGTGTGGTGTGTGCGTATGAATGTGTGTGTATTTGTCTCTGGACAGTAACACAAAATGAAAACTCCGATTAATACGAGGCTTGAAAATTTATACTCAGCATCTTCCAAGGATGCGACACGAATATTGTCATAAGTAATACCACGAGTGTCATCATCTTGTCGATAATTCACGACCGGAATGAAGAGACAGGAGTGAATTGTCCTAAGAGATGAAAACATTATAAGACAATTCAGCGAAATAGACTATTAATAATTTATAATATATAGGAAGAGGATTTTATCAGGTTATGATTATAATGCATTAGTTCTCAAATAGTAGATGACACTTTCGAATATGTTTATTTACTGAATGTCTTTATTTTCTTTTTGCACTGTCTTCTGAATTACGATATGGCCGACTGTGCATACACCTATTGTACGAATATCGATAGCAACAATAGAAATAGGGAACATTTATTTTATTTTAGCTTTTAATAACTAATACACGAAATGGAAACAAACATTATTTTATTTCAGGTTATTGCACTCATCTCATACATAAAGAATACAAATAATGATTATTTTAATAGGATTTTTAAACCAAATACATTATGAATTGGAATAAACTTTAAAAAATCATTGTAATTAAATTAATTGAAAGTAATTGAGGAACTGCTAGTAATTAAAAGAGAAGAGTGGCTGACTAGATTGTCAACCTTGTTACTAATAACCAAGAAGGAGATTAAACAAACGAATGGCCGCGCCTTGGCCGAGTGGTTAGACCACTCGTCTCCCGGGTTTGATCCCAAGCGTCCGTATGTGAGATTTGCGGTGGACAAAGCGGCGCAGGGGCAGGTTTTCTCCAGGTTCTCCAGTTTCTCCCGTCATCCCATTCCACCGGTGCTCCATCTTCAGTCCATGTATCAGCAGTGTCATCGCCTACGGTGCCACAAGTAGTAAAGCGGGCATTAAACACTACCCCCTCCCCAAAAATAAAACGAACGTCAGGTGCGAAAAGATTTCAAAGAAATGATCATCAGCTGCGATAAGATGTTTCAACAATATCATTCCAGTCAGATGACCGCGATTGGCTAAAATTGCTTTATCTCGGCCATTGCATTGGCGCTTTAATAGTTGAGCTGAATTGTCAAGAAGCACCCCTCATCTCAAATTACCCTTTTTGAAAATGTTTGATTTTTTTTTAAAAATGGCGTTAATGATTTCTACAAAAACACAATAGATATATTTAATATATTTTCATAACAAATGAAATGTATATCTTGAATTTTTTGGGAATACTTTCTGAAGACCTCTTCATTCAGGATGACTGCATAACCATTTAACCGTAAGTTATGAACAAAATATTACCGCACAAAAGGTGTAGATGCCATCAAAGCAAACAATTTATTTCGAATAACTAATGTCGAATGTGGGAAGTCGTTATTTGTTTTTCTTTTTCATTCTGGCCATTCCAGTCAAGGCTATCATATAACGCCATCTCTTAAAGATGTGACTATCGCTTTAATTTAAGGTGTTCTCTTATTCTTCTTGAACCTATCAGAAAATATGTAATGTATCCATTTCTGCTAATGATTATCTTGATTAGCATGAAGTAGATATAAGAATAAACATGGTTTTTGTAAGAATGGTTTGTTGCAAAATAGATAGAGAAAGTCTTGTGAATAGAACACGTCAGATTTTTACTTTCTCTAGCACGTATTTAAAAGATAGAGAATGCATTATATTACATCCAAAAATTCAATACAAAGTTTCAACGGAAATATTATTTTAAGGTCCCTTATTCATAAAAAGAATTTTTAGAAAACGTGTGTTTTAGGTCCGTGTGTTTCTGGCGATGTGTGTGTGTGTGTATGTTTGCGCGCGCGCGCGTATATGTGTGTGTCTGTACACAGCATAACTCAAAAACAACCCTTTACATGAAAAAGAATTAAAACGTTTTGAGTTTCGCAAAAATGGTTTAAACGATTTTGTTTGTATTAAGGATATTTACATGACAATTAAAATGTATAACTTGAATTTCCTGGGAATAGCCCCTGAAATTCTCTTCATTGTGGATGACTTTTGCATAGTTAGTAAATCGAACTACACAAAAAATGTAGAGCTTTTCAAAACACACATTATGTCCTATGCACTTTTACAGCGGAACTAATCGTTTCAGAGATTTTGCTTACTATTGGTTTACATTTTAAAATACATATTCTTTTCTCAAACAGGAAGCCGTCCGTTTTCTTTTGTTTTACTCTTGGCCATACAAAGAGGAACTAATTTCATTGTCAATCACAGCAACAGCTTTTGAAAGATTTGACTATCACTTTAGTCTAGTGCATTCCCTTAGTTCTCTTCTTTTTAAAAGGAACTAATTCTGCTAATTTTTATCTCAATTAGCATGAAGTAGATAAAATAATAATTTCTTTGTAAGAATTTGTTTTCTTAAAGGGCAGAAACAGTCATGTGGATGTAACACATTACATTTTTTACAGTACAGCAGCTTGTAATGTCACCATTGACGATATGAACTCGTGAATTTGTTTTTCATCAGGTTACATTCCTGCTGCGAAACAATAGATTTCGCTGCAATCAATTCTGCACAGTGGCAATGCCAGCTGATTTTACTATCAATTTTTGTGCGTCTGAAATAGTTGCCATTATAGTTTGGAATACTGTGTTCGTAAACTATCCCTTCAGCAATGTATTTTGTGTTTTAAAACATGTTCAGTTTTTGTCTTAAAATCGGAGGTATTGCATTCATAGGATTTTTCAACTCAATCTTCTGAAAATTATTCTTATAAATGCTTATTATTCTAACTTACACATTTATTGCTAATGCAGACAAACCATCAATTCACATTTACAAATTCCATTGTGGTTTCTTCAGTTGGTTTGGTGCTAGGCCAGGTGGAGCTTCAACCCCGGCCGAAACCGACGGTTTCTAAGTGTGCTTAAAACCAACATCCTCATGTCGGATTTTTACCAACCAGTAAAGAACTCCTGCGGGTGAAAATCCGGTACATGAGTGCTGATAGGTCCTGGCTATTAACAGTGTCATTAATACACAATAAAGCTTGAATTGTAGGATACAAATACAACAGACAAAGCGATAGTTGGATTTTAAAGGACGTTTGGCTTTGTGATGGTTTTGAAATCCAATACTCTGAATGATCAGGAAAAAAATAATAGCGACTTAACAATTGAGATAAATAGAGACAAGTGTTTGAAAATCAAACCAAAAACTATAAATATCTGGCAAATAAATAATTCCATAATAGTTATTAGCATAAATAACTAGTGCATAATCTGACTGTGACATGAGTATATTGTTTAGCGCTTGAGCGAACGCGAACACAAAACGTTTTACGAGTGTTACATACAACCTTTTAGGCATTTATAGTATTAAAATATTACTAACTCAAAAATTATAATATATCACAGGTGTATGACGTAATAAGGTTGTTGTCACATTTATTTCAACACTTAATAGAGGAAAATGGAAGGTAATGATAAAACTATTGAAAATATGAATTGTATTCCGCTTGACATTTTGAACGAAATAAAGAGTTCTGAGAGCTTATTAATTCCAGAAAAATCAAAAGATGTTTACGAAAAAGAATATGAAAAATTTTGTGGATGGTGAAACGAAAAAAGCTTCACTAATGAAACCCCATTACTGGCATACTTTTCAGAGCTAGTAATCATTCAAACGTTTATTACTTCTTAATATGGTAGTAATTAAAACTTAAATTGCAACTACAATTTAGGCTTTAATTAATATGTATATTGTAGATTTTGGTTTTAAAATAAATTTAATGAGGTGATTCTTGTGTTTCAACGCGAGAGTGACAATTTCAGTTTTTTATGTTTTTTTCTTAATTGTGTCATTTATATAGCCCCATTGTAAGGTCATATCGGGGGCTTTGCACTAGAAACAACTCGTCTGTAGGTTCTTTACGTTGCGTTTAAATTATTCTATTTTCCTTAAACACATACATTCACTCTCACATATATATTTCCAGACTCTGTGGGAGATAGGGAATAATTCTGGTCAACGTAAAATTCCCCGCCCCAGCCGGGAATTGAACCCGGGACCTCCGGATGAGAAGTCAGCTGATTCTGAAGTAACATTAAATTTTTATAAAATTAAAAAATAATGGGCCAGATGGACGCTTATTTTGATCCTTCATAATTTTCAATTTTACAATGCTTACTTAGGTAATGGTTTACCATTCAATTGTTTCGAATTCAGATCACAAGTTAAATTATTGGCTACCCCTCGCTCAGACGTTGGGTAGTTATGCGAATGCTGTAGCCATTTTTCTTATACCACGGTTTTATTCCGTTTCCTTCTCATGTTTCAGGTGTGCTTGCTATGTGCACATGTCTGCTTGGGCGCTCGGCTCCATAGTCTTCATTAGGTGGTTTCGCACAATTTCGGAATTAGAGCAGAACAACATTGAAACATGAAGTACGTTATATGTGGTGGCTTCAATGCTAAGGTTCCATTTTGTCTGTAGATCCCAAAATGCCAACATGCATGTATACTGTGTTATCTTTAATAATTCAGTTTGTTTGTGGTAGATTAGATAACTTATTCACCATAATGTCTGAGGGTCTCATAGAAAGAAACTTTCTTTAGCTTACAACACTGGGGAAAGACAGGCGGTCGACCTCTCTCTACCGCCCCAACCCTCACTTCCATGTGCATAAATCTACCGCCCAAGAAAAGGTGCGCGCATAGTACAGGTACGTAGTGTTAGGCGCTGTCGGCGAGATGACGCAATTGTCTGGCCCAAGGAAAGGGTATTTTCCAGAGGGGTATGTGGTTTATGGGTCGCTCATAGCCCACTCTGGTAGCTTCAGCTGGTCGATGTTAGGGACTTCTGTAGACTCTTAAGTTCTTTCGCTTCATCCTCTCCTCCTGGAAGGAAGGAGGCAGCAGCAATGCATAAGTGTAGGTCGTGTGCGCGAGGTGTCTCCCTCCGTCGTAAATCATATACCTAGGTAAACTTTAGTTCAGGTATGGGTAAATCCCGAGCCACTTGATACGCAACCCGCAAAAGTCGGCAATACCACGTACCGGTAGATGGAGTAAACCACAGTGCAGTGCCGGTTGCTGATTCTTAGATAAATATTAGCATTTCTTTTGATTTAATTGTTTTTTCACACAAGCCCTGTGTAGGATAGGAGTTGGATGGGTAGAGTCCGACTGAAAAATTCAATGCCATAGCCTTAGTTAGCTTTTATAATCTTTTGGTTGGCATGGAACCTTAACACAGATCTTTCACAGTGTAATGCCGGCCTTAGGCAGTCGCTGGTCGGGAGATAAATGCCATCAAATGTGAAAAATCTGATATGTTCCAATCACATGGGTTCCTCTGCCTGTTCTGCAAACAAACTGTTGTTGCAAAGGATCATTATTTTATCTATATCTTGCTCATCGAGATCAACATTTAACAAAAATAATTAATTCTTGCTTTCTGTAAGCAGAAGGGAAATACTGGAATACACTCGACAGTTAAATCTTTTAAAAATTGTCATATCGTGATTGTCTTTGAAATTCGGGCCTCGTTCCGTGGTCAAGAATAAAAGAAAAAAATATGAAACGGATCAGCACTTACTATTTGAGAAAAATATAAATATTGAAAATTGAAACCAATAACAGTTAATATCTTGGAAATGGTTAGCTCTAAAAATAAGTATATGACACAAGTTATTTTATATTTTAACGAGATTTAATTTTTTTCGGCAGTAAGCCTTTGTGTATCTCTTACGGTTTACCAGTTATGACTCTGAAGAAGACTTCAGAAACTATTCCTAAGATATTCAAGGTGTGCATTTTATTTGCCATGTAAATATCTTTAATATACGGAATTTTAATCAAAACCGTTAGAGACATTTTTGAGATAATCGAATATTTGAGAAAAATTGTATATAAACGGCAGTTTGGATGAAGGGATTTATCTGAAAAGTTTTATGTCGCATTATTTGAAGACTTGACCATACTAAACTTAAATATCAAGTTGGGTATTTAACTGACTTTTCGTTTTTGAGTTATTCTGTCCACAGACACACACGGATCTTATAACATCTACTTCATTTTTATTCGGGGATCTTCAAACATGTATTTATGGTTAAATTTTGGTATCGAAATTTTGAGTGGAATACAATACCTTATCTTTATGCACTATGTACATTGTTCATATATGCTAGAGAAGGTAAATTGCGTTCCTCGTCGACAAACTGTTGACTGTTGTGCACGGATACGGTTCAACTATTCTTGCCCCCCGTTTTTCATAGTGCCTGTGTATCATCTCAGTAACTCGTTTAAGAATTCCTGTTATCTAAAAATTCATTCTTCTCAGTACCTATTAAAGATGTTGGATCACTACGTTCTTTCCTCTTTAATCTTCATTTGTTTCTCTCAGTTCATATAAACCTAGTTTACATGTCAAGTTGTGTCTATCAAGTGACGGTTTGGATAACTGAAAATTCATCTTGGGCCGGAGGAAATTGAAAACATGGATCTATATCAAAGCTCTGAATAAAATTGACATTCTCTTCACCAGCTTGCACAAGCTTATTCCATTTCTGATGAAGCGAGTCGAGCAATAAAGGATGCTATTACATGCAAGCAGTGATGGCAAATATTTTCCTTTTTTAAACTCGCCGTAGTAACACAAGTCTGCTGTTTTAATTTTGGAAATACTGAATTCATTTCAATTTTACTTCCTACGCATGGCATCATCTAGGAAATTGTGTACTGGCGATTATGTTGAGCGGGGATATAATGTTTAAAGTTTTCAAGCTATTATTTGCTCATTCTAGCTTTAGAGACAGGTAAAATATAGGGTTTCTATCTAATAATTTTCTTTATAGAATTGGTTATTTCTCAAAAATTTGTTCTGAGTGTTTTACCAGATTTGCGATTATTCTGATGTGTCATCTTTGTAACATTTTGAAACAATGCACTTATTCGTTTTTTTTTCGTAGAAGCTCAATATTTCCTAACATAGAATATGATATAAACGTGAGTAGTACTTTTAATTTCTCTACATACTAAATGGTACGTAGGTAGAGAAGTTACTACACTCCATCCAAAATTTGATCCGAGATATCACCCGAAATACACGTTTTAAGGTTCCCTGCATCCAACAATTTTTTTTAGGTAAAAAGTCCGTATGTCAGTGTGTCTGTATATACTATATCTCAAAAACGAAAAGGCGGTAACATACCAAACTTGCTATTTAAGTTTAATAACATCCAAGGATGCGACGAGAAGATTTTGAGGAAAATCCTCACATCCCGTACTACCCTTAGAAATGTTGTCGAAAATTTTGATATTCTCAAAAATAGCTGTAACAATTTTGATTACAATGCCGTATATTAAAGATATATACACGAAAATGAAATGTATATTTTGAATTTTCTGGGAACAGACTTTAAAGAACTCTTCATTCTGGATACATTTTGCTGAATTTTGCATAATTAGTAAATCGTAAGGATAGACAAAAACAACTACACCAAACGTGTAGATCTCGTTAAAACACACAATTTATAACATATACAATTTTTGTTTCGTAGAGTTGACTATTTTTTTGGATATTCTGGTTATTGGTTTCAGTTTTAATATACTTTTTCTCATTCAGTAATTTGTCAACTCCTGGCAATGCAAAGAAACGGATTTGGGAACAGTTTTCAAAAGATTTTAATATCGCTTTAGCCTAGTGTATTCCCTTATTTTTCTTCTACTTGCAAGGAAGCAAGTAATAAATACACATTCTGCTAATTTTTATTTCGATCATCATGAAGTAGTTAGAAGATTAAGCTTTTTAACAACAATTTGTTACAGAGATATGGAGAAAGTGTTGTGAATGGAACACATCAGATTTTTTGTTTATGATCAAGTTGTTATCGAAATCATGGACGCATTACAGTAATACTTATTTTATAAAGAAATAAGGCAAATTAGAAGTAATGCCGATACATAATTTCCTATATTAAAATGAACGAATAATGTAAAACTGCATAAGTTGTAGATAATTCTATTATAATAATATTAATAATAATAGTAATACTATGCTTCTTAATAATGCTGTCAATTGCGAGCATCATAGTAGTGCCGCCAGTGTTGCAGAATTTCGTCGCGCTGAAGTGTCTTAGAAGATGGGAAGAGGACCAAGAGAGATTCCTAATCCTTGAAGTGAAGAAGAAGAAGATACCTTTACACAGACGGAATATAATAAGTGACTGAATGCGTCGGTTGGACATAACACTAGTTACACTGCGCTACAATATTGAATCTTTTTTTTTGGGGGGGTAGGACCCCTAAGGGGTGGTGAAGCGGCCTTTTTTTGTGGGTGGGGTTAAGCGGCGTCAAAAGCGTTCTAACCGGACACATAAGGATCTCGTTCACGCTTGCACTCGTCTACCAAAGCCGCGCTTCAAATCTCTCTCCTCAGCCGTCCCTTATTCTTAGAGGTAATGTTCGAAGCACAAAGGACTACATGGCTTACGAGTGATGCTCAGCTCCGGATTTGGGGACACCTGTTAATTTTACGATGAAAAACTTCGCCTAACATCGCGATGTAATGAACCACATATACTTACGTAACGCGTTTGGTTACTATTTTCTCTGGAAGTACTATAAAGGTGTACTACATTCCATAGAAAAATTGTTGAGAAATACACGTTTTGAAGTCCCCTGAGCATTTTTTGAGGGAAAGGTCCATGTGTGTGTATGTGTGTGAACACGATAACTCAAACATGAAAAACAGGTTAAATGCCAAACTTAATATTTATCTTTTAAGGATGGATTTCAGGAAAATCCCCCACTCCTAACTTACCTTTATATGTAACATTTATCAACGTTTTTTGACTTTGTCAAAAATGGCTCACGATTTTTATTAAAATAGCATATGTTTAAAATATTTTCATAACAAATATACATTTTAAATTTTATGGGAATAGCCTCTGGATACCTCTTCATTTTGGATGACTTTTGTGTAGTTGATGAGCCAAAAAACTTACTACACAAAAATGTAGATTCGTTAAAACACAAAATTTATGTCATATACGATTTTGATTGTAGGTTACTCCAAGATACTCGTTATTATTAGTTTTAGTTTTAAACTACTTAACATTTTTATAAACGAGAATCATCTTTCGTTTCATATCTCTTTTGTTTTATGCCTAGTAACGCAGAGAATTTTACATATAGCGACCAGCTTTTAAAAGATGTAACTATTGCTTCAGCCTAGTGTAATACCTAATTTCCCTTCTACTTACAAGGAAGCAAGTAATAAAACAATTTCTGTCAATGTTTACCTCCAATAGCATGAGAATAATTGTTTGTTTGTAAAAAAGGTAGAGAAATGTGTGTGAATGGAACACGTTAGATTTTGTCGTCCTCCGTGGTTGGCCCGTGTTGTAGTTTTACGGCTTGTAAAACAACCTCAAGCCTGATAAAGTCTTTGGAGCAAAATTAATTGGTCTTTCAAGCCCAATATGGAACCACAGTAAAGAGGGTCCATAAATGAAACTCAATTTCCATTTACATTAGATTTTGCTTAGTTTAATATTTGTTGATATATGGCTGACTTTGCCTTTATGTACTTTGCTGTCATAATTTAGAGTGAAAAACGAGGTATTCTTTTTTGGAGGTAAATTAAATCTGATCCAAATATTTGTATAACTTATAACAATTCTTCCCTAAGGTAAGGCACAGCGGAAGTTTTCCTGGAAAACTGTATTGATGTGATATCTAGAACATCTATTGTTGTATTAATTTATTTAATAGTGTGAGCTATTCAATGTGTATAGCAGAGTACATATTTATTTTTTGATGCTGACTGGAAACTTTTCATCAACTATTTAAAACTGCTTTTTGCTTTCTCTCCAGATTTAAATTCAGTTGTTTACATCCAGAATTAGTTATTAAGTTGTTACCATAAATAAATGTTTTAGAGAAAATATCTGATGCGCTCCATTCATATGACTTTCTCTAGCTGTTCCACAAACAACTATTGTTACTAAAGGTATTTTTATCTACAGCATGCTAATCTGATAAATGTTAGAAGAATTGGTCTTACTTACTTAAAAGTAGAAGGGAAATAAGGAAATACACTAAGCTAAACCAATATTCAAATCTTTTAAAAGCTGGTGCTCTTTGCAAAGACAGGTAAAACAGAGTGAAAGAGAGAGAAATGGTAGGAAAAATACATTTCAGTTTGAAAAGAAATTAATTAGTTCAAAACTGAAAAAAGAATATCTCAGATACGGCTAACTCTGAAACAAAATGTATATGATATAAATTGTGTGTTTTAACGAGATCTTCATTTTATGTATAGTAAGTTGTCCTTATCTTACGGTTTACCAGTTACAAAAAAGTCTTTCAGAATGAAGAGCTCTTTAGAGCCTATCCCCAGAAAAATCAATACATACATTTTGCTTGTCATGAAGATATATTAAACATGTGTATTTTAATAAAAATCATTAGAATCATTTTTGAGAAAATCAGATTATTCGAAAAATGTTACATGTAAAGGGTAATTGAGAGTGGGGGATTTTCCTGAGGATCTCCGTGTTGCATTCTTGAAAGGCACTGACCTTAAGTGCCAAGTTTGGCATCTAACCCACTTTTGTTTTATGGGTTAGCTGTGAACATACACTGACACACAAACTCAGAAGCCTTTTTTAAATATGCTTTTTTTATTCAGGGGACCCTAAAACATGTATTTCCGGTGAAATCGCGGTATTGCATTTTTTGGTGTAATGCAATACCTTCTTTATCTACTATGTACGTTGTACATATGTATTAGAGCACGTAAAAGGGTTTTTAGTAATAACGACATACACGCAAGTGTGTCTAAACATCTAGCTTAAAGACCAATGACGGACAAGCAACAAACTGGCATTAACTTCAGCATACTTCAGGAATACGATCGAAAATTTTCAATAAAATCCCCTCCCCTCAAACAATTAAACAAAACAAAACAAACAAAGAAGAACTACTTGCTAACGGAACGTTTTTGTTTTGTTTTTTTTTCAAAGAAGACTCTAACGATTGTGATTAAAATACGAAAGAAAAATGCATAAGATATTCCATGACAAAATTATATCTTCAATTTTTATTTGGGAATAGCCTAGTAAAGTCTTCTTTATTACGAACGAATTTTATATACTTTGCTGTAACTAGTAAGTCACTGAGAAATTCAGAAAGTGTATTATACAAAAATCTGCAGCTCGTTGAAACAAACAGCTAATATATAATTATTTTTGTTACATTTACGAATTCCAAAATATTCGTAGTTATTGGTTTGAATTTTTAGGCATTATATTGTATTACCTTCTCTCTAGTAGGTAAAGAATGTGTTGCATTCCACCCACAAATTCGATAATGAGAGTTAACAGGAAAATGCATTTTTTGAGGACAACTTATAATTCAAAAAAATATTTTAGAAAAATGTGTATTTGTTATCTGTCTATATGTGTCTTAAAACATATTCATTACAAACAAAATATATACATTGCTTTTTCTGAAACCCTCTGCATAATTCATAAACCGTAAGAGAGAGAGAGAGAGAGAGAGAGAGAGAGATAGAGAGAGATAGATAGATAGATAAATAGAGAGAGAGTGAGAGAGAGAGAGAGAGAGAGAGAGAGAGAGAGAGAGAGAGAGAGAGAGAATCTTCCTATATAAAAATGTAGACTTCGTTAAAACACACAATTTTTGCCAAATATGTACATTTTTTATTGTGTTAACCATTTCCAACATATTCCGTATATTTTTGGTTTAAGCTTCTCAATATATACAACATTTTCTCAAATGAGAAGTGTTTTTCGTTTTTCTTTTTTTTTCACCCTGGTTGTCCAAATAGTACGGAATTACAATGTCTTCTCTTAGCGACCATATCTTACAAGATTTTCATATCGTTTTAGCCTGATGTATTTCCTTATTCCCTTTGGCCCTTCAAGGAAGTATGTAATGAAACAATTTCTGTTAATGTTCATCTTGATTGGAGAAAGAGTATAGGATCTGCTTTTTTAAAGAATAGCTTGATGCAGAATAGGTGGAGAAAGTCATATGAATATAGCTCATCATTTTTTAAAGTGTAAGTCGTCATTTGTTTATTTCTGGTAATGAAGTGCACCACGAATGAAATTTGAGAACTAGCACATATATATTTATCTTTTAGAGATTTGCAATCACGTCTCTTTTTATCTCCCTTATATATATATATACAAAAAGTAACATGAGGTAGACAGAAATATATACTGTTGTTACAATAATTTGTTACGGAATATGTAGAAGCCGCACCGTGTCCAAGTGGTTAGACCGCTCACCTCTTACCTAGGTAACTCGATTCCGATTTCAGGGAATCGCATGTGGGATTTTACGGTGAACGAAGCGGCGTCTGGGAAGTTTTCTCCGAATTCTCCGATTTCCCCCGCCATTTATACCATCTATTGCTTCTTATTCATCCTTCCTCGCACCGTAATTTTACATCATCCACCTCCTCACTTTCAGACCAGACAGCGGACGATCACCCATCCTGACTACTCTCTTTGTTCCTCAACAGGCGCTTGGCGGGCTCTGGGTAATTCCTGGGAGTGTGTAACTTTACATACGAGGACGGTGAATAACGAAGGAAAAACATGTAGTGAAAGTCATGTGAATTTATCACGTCAGATGACTTTTATACGGATGCATTACGACTGGAATTTGAAAACTAGCACATAGAAATCTTTTTAGAAATTTGCTATTGCTTTAGACTTCTGTAAACCAAAAAAATCGTGAATAGCATTAAGTAGACAGAAAAATATGGTTTGTTTGTAAGGATAGTGTATAGAAGGATATGTAGAGAATGCCTTGAGATTGCAACACATCAAATTATTATTTTCTCTAGAGCTTTAGCTTTGTTAATAGTAAGGAATGTATTTAACCTAAAATAATGTGGCGTGCTTCATTCACGTGACTTTCTCTGCCTATTTTGCAAAAAAAAAAAAAAAAAAAAAAAACTTCATACAAAAGATGAATTCTTCCCTGTACTTCATGCTGCTCAAGATATACATTAATAGGATGGTCTTATCTTAGTTCCTTATAAGTAGAAAGCGTTGCTCAAATCTTTTAAAATATGTCGCTAAGGGATTATCATCGAAATTCAATTTTTTGCATGTCCAGTAGTAAACCAAAAGAAACACGGATGGCTTCCTGTTTAGAAAAGTATAAGTATCTTTTTTAATTGAAACAAATAATAAGGAATATCTCGGAAACGGTTAGCTCCACAACAAAAAGGTAAAGGACATATATTGTGTTTTGACGAGATCTAGAGTTTTACGTAGTAAGTTGTGTATGCCTTACGGTTTACCAGCTATACAAAAGTCATGAAGAGGACTTTAGAGGCTATTCTCAGAAAATTCAGGATGCATATTATATTTGTCATGTAAATATATTTAGTATCCGGTATTTTAATTAACATTGTTAGAGCCATTTTTGAGAAAATCAAAATGTTGAAAATGTCTCCATGTAAAGGGTAGTTTGATGTGGGGAATTTTTCTTGAGAATCTTCGTGTCGCATCTTTAGCAGATATTAAACCTAAATGCCATGTTTGGTATTTAACGAACTTTTCGTTTTTGAGTTATGCTGCCCATATATACTACAGAGCTCTTAATCTAAAAATTATTTTTTGGATTCAGGAGACCTCGAAATAAATATTATTTCAGGTGTAATATCGAAATCAATACGTTGGAATACAATACATTTTCTACTCTATTATATTCTTACATAGTACGTGTAGAGAAGGTAATATGAAACCAAAATTTGACGGAAACTCAGTTTGGAGGTCCCTTGGATTTCCCCAAAATATTCTACAGATGTGTGTGTGTTTAAATAGCAAATTAACTACCGAAATTTTAAATACATGATTCAAACGACGCTGGTGGGCATTCTGCAGTAGCAAATGCACCTAAAATGTTGAATTCTTATCACAGTTAATTTCTCGTTGTGCCAATGGTAATGTAACCATTGGAAACCAAGAACCATTGAAAATTACGAGGTTTTGTTTATGCGTTTATCTACTATTGACTTAATTCTAGGAAAATTACATTATAGCCATGTGTACATGTTACACAGAGCGCCATTCAAATGTTTTCCTCACAGCTGGGCCCCCACGTTGCCTTTTGGTTTACTTCTTCAGCTACTCTCCCAGTTTTCTCACGTCCCGCGGTAGTGTAGGTATACTCGCGCGTACCCCAGCTGATGAATCGCATTAATCGTGGAGTGGGTAGTAGTTTTGTGTGAAATTAAAGACTAAATTACTATCATATTAACGCAAATACGATTCTAAGAGTTAACGTGGGATTTTGTGAAGAGTTACCTTCAAAGAAGATGCCTCAAATGAATGAACTACATACCGCATCTAACCAAAAAGGTAATATAATTTGTATTTTATTGATCTAATTATATAAATCTCAAATAAGGGCACACATTTTTAGTAACTTTATGAAATCAAAATTAAAGCAGCAGAATTTTATCTACCTACCCTTTTATGAAAGAACAGATGGGTCTAACTGGGTCTTTATCCCTAATTTAGACATATACGTAGTCAGAATCTGCAGATATACTTATAAGCAGGTAATACAGATACCTAGAAATAGTACAACAATTATATCAAAAATGGTAAAACATACTACATTTATCAATTCATTTATAAACTCCGTATATATAGCTCACTTTTGTGCCCACATTAATATGGTTGCAAGCACATTTTACGGAGAAGCAAGGCTTATAACATGGCATTCTAATGGGTAATTATAGAGAACTTGGGCCCCTCTAGAAATTAAACTAATTGTGGTTTGACTGTAAGTTTGGTTTACACTTGTTACGTTTTCACCAATTTTTTTTATCGGAAAAGCTCCGTAATTAAGTTAGACGCTAATTTATTACGTGCGCATAGCGATCCTTTTTTGTGAATATTTATGAAGTATGCTGCCTAGAAGGAGTAGAATATAAATAAAGAAGTCTTGTAGTGCTTTTGCAATGTAAATATATAATAATACTACACACTAAAGTGCCTAAAACCTGAGTTTCATTGTCGGAGGCAGACGAACAGTGTTGTGGAATGCAACACCGGCATATGTCGCTAGACGCTGTGCTGATGTATGACAAGTATGTTTCACGCAGATACAGCTGTTCAGCGAATTTTATTATACAGAACTTCGGCCACTCTAAAATCGAATGAAACTAAGTGCGATTGATTGACTTTGTATTTATAATGACAATTTCAAAGCCTGTGGATTTCAAATTTAGCGCGAGGTTAGGTTCCAATCCGTTTAGGTTAGTGTGTGTATATAAATTTATGTATCTAATTTTATATCGTGGTAGTACCTCATTATCTATATTTCCAACAACTCCTAACAGCGCAATGGATACAACATTAGTTTTTTAAACCATTTCCCCACCCATAATCCCTCTCTAACCACACCGGTTCCGTTAGAGTGCAAAACTGACAAAACTTGTAAGTAATTACCAAAATCCATAAATATTTATTTACACTTTAAAAGCTTACGAGGTTTTGAAAGAGTGCATATTAAGATTCGAGGATCATTTACATAAAAATCTGATGTGTTATATTCATATAAATTTCTCTAGCTCTTCTGAATAAAAATTATTCCTACAAAAGGGTATTCTTTTATCTACATCGAGATAAAAATTGGCAAAACTGCTCTTATTACTTGCTTCATTATAAATAGAAGCTAAACAATGGAATACATTATGCTAAAGCGTTAGTCAAACATTTAAAATCACTATGCGAAAAAATTGAGGTTCGGTACGCTTTGCATGGTCTTGTAGCTTAAAACTGAAACCAATAACAAGGCACATCTAAAAATCGTGATATCTAAAAGAAAAATCTGATGTGTTCCATTCACATGACTTTCTCTACATCTCTGTAACAAATTATGTTAAAAAGCTTATGCTTCTATTTCCTTCGTGCTAATCGAGAAAAAATTAGCAAAAATAGTCTTATTACTTGCTTCCTTGTAAGTAGAAGTGAAATAAGGGAGTATCATAGGTTAAAGTGATAGTCAAAAGCTGGTTGCTATGTGACTGAAGTTCCTTTGTATGAGAGAAATACAAGTTTTTCAAAGCTGAAACCAAAAACAAGGAATATCTAAAAAACGATCAACTCCACGAAAAAAAGTATTATATGACATAAATTGTGTGCTTTAATGTGCTATACACGATTTAGCAGTTATGCAAAATTCCGTAAAATTGATCCAGAATAAAGTAGTCTTCGGAGCCTATTTCCAGAAAATTCAAGATATACATTTTATTTGTCATGTAAATATCTTTAATATACGATATTTTAATCAAAGTCGTTAGCCATTTTTAAGAAAATCAAAATTTTCGAAAAAAGTTCCATGTAAAGGGTAGTTGGGGGTGGGGGAATTTTCTTGAAAATATTCGTGTCACATCCTTGGAAGATACTAAACTTAAATACCAAGTTTGGTATTCAACGGTATTTTCGTTTTGAGCCATGCTGTCCACACACACATACACACACACATACGGAACTTTTTCCAAAAATGCTTTTTTTGGATTCAGTGGCACCCAAAACGTGTATTTCCGGTGAAATCTCGGTATCGAATTTTTGGGTGCAATACAATACCTTCTTTATAAACCATGTACATGGTACGTGTAGAGAAAGTAAAAATGGGGAAATTATGGAGAAAACGGGCCGCTTGAAAAATCGAATGAAACTAAATGCGATCGATGGGTCTTGCATTTGTGATGAGTTCAAAGATTTTATTTGGTGGTCAAGCTTGATTCTTTTTTTTTTTACATAGACAAATGCGTGCGCACACTGGACGGTTGGTATTTTGCGTATGACGGATATTTACCAATTTATATATAAAAGAGCATTGTATAAATAATATATGGTTTTATAATGTTCAAAAATATATTTCTTCGCCAACTACTACCACAATAGAAAATTAGAAACATAAATTTATACACACGCACACACTAACCTTAACCGATTCGAATTTAACCTCGCGCTAAATTTGAAAACCACAGGACCCAGTGGTTTCGATCACAGAAACATACAAATAGTCCATCAATAGTCCATCAACTACTATAGTGCCACTAACTGGTGAATTGTTCCTAATGGTTCTCACGGCGCGGTAATCTTTCCAAGAGTGATATGTGACGTTCTTGCATATAGTTGCAATAGTTAGTCTTCCCGCTAGCAACGAAACCAACCTTTTCATTATAAATCCAGTTTTATGCAAGCATTTCAGCATATACACATAAACCATTTATTATTCATATAATATTCGTTTATGAATAATTATTTGGTAAATATCCGTCATATACGTAAAATACCAAGCGTTCCAACATGCACACGAATATATCTACAATAGACAAAACCAAACTTGACCGCCAAATAAAACCTTTGAAATCGTCGTCACAAATAAAGATCCATGAATCACACTTAGTTTCATTCGATGTTTTGAGCGGCCCAGGTTATGCATAATAGCCGAAAAGTGTATATGACATATATTATGTGTTTTAAAACATCTACATTTTTGTTTATTAAGTTTTTGTCTATCTCTTACAGTTTAATCGTTAAGCAAAATTCTGCATAAAACAAATTTTTTCGGACTAGAACATCAAAACATACACATACTTCTGGTGTTATCTCAACATCGAATTTTTGAGTGGAATACCTACATATCTTCCTTACCTTAGCTACTATGTATGGAGAAAGTAAAAATATGATGTACCTCATCCACATACAGCTTTTACCCTCCGTAGTTTATTATTTAAGGAACATAATTCTTTAGAATTTTAGTTTTTCTGTCTACTTGATTATGACAAACTTCTGCATGCTAATCTAGATAAACATTAGAAGAAATTCTTATTACTTGCTTTCTTGTAAGTAAAAGCGAAATAAGGGAATACACGAGACTAAAGCGACAATCAAATATTTTAAAAGACCAATTGTTAAGATTGATAAAAATAGTATTTTTGTAATTATTCACATTTTTATGTTTGGCCAAGATCTCGTAACTTACAAAATAGTAAGAATGATTTGTATGTATTGATATCATTAATTGACTTCTCTAGAATATAATGTTCTTAAAATTGGAAAAATATGGTTGAAATCCGCTTCGTTGCATTACCAGGAGTTGACAAATTCCTGTATGAGAAAAATTTAAATATTTTAAAACTTAAACCAATGACAAGAAATATCTCAAAAATAGTCAACTCCACAAAAGTGTATATGACACAAATGGTATGTTTTAACGAGATCTGCATTTTTTTTTTTTTTTGTGTAGTAAGTTTTGTCTATCTCTTTTGGTTTACCAGTTGTGATAATTCATCTGAGTAAAGAGGTCTTTAGAGGCTCTTCCCAGAAAATTCAAGATATACATTTTGTCATGTAAATATCTTTAATCAAAATCATTAGATATTTTTGAGAAAATAAAAAATTTCAAATTTTTTCCCATTTAAGGACAGTGGGAGGTTTTCTTCAAAATCTCCGTGTCGCATACTTAGAAGGCACTAAACCAAGTAAGTACCAGATATGGTATTTTACCAACTTTTCGTTTTTGAATTACCGTGTTCACGGAAACACACACAAAAATTCACCAGAAATATGTTTTGAGACCCCCTGATTCCAGAAAATCATTTTTATAAATATGTACGTCTGTGGGTGTGTCTTTGGGCAACATAGTCCAAAAACGAAAAGTCGGTTAAATACCAAACTTCGTATTTAAGTTGAGTGTCTTCCATGGATAATACACGAAGATTTTCAAGAGAAGCCCCCACCCCCAACTACCCTTTAGCTGGAACATTTTTCAAAAAAATTGATTTTCTCAAAAGTGGCACTAATGATTTTATTAAAATATCTTATTTTTATGACAAACGAAATGTATATGCTGAATTTTTGGGAATAGCCTCTGAAGACCTCTTCACCTTGGATGACTTTTGTATAACTGGCAAACCACACAAATAGACAAAATCATACTACACAAAAAATGTAGAGCTCATTAAAACACACAATTAATGCCATATACATTTTTTTTTGTAGATTTAACCGTTTTCGAGATATTCAGAATTATGGGTTTCAATTTGAATCCACTTACATTTTTCTCAAACGGGAAGACATCGTTCTTCTGGTTTCTCATTTGTTACTCTTGGCAAGCAAAGAGAATGGAATTTCAATTGTTTCACATTGCGTGGCTTTTAAATGGCTTGAGTATCGCTTTAGCCTGTGTATTCCCTTATTTCTCTTCTACTTGCTAGGAAGCAAGTAATAGAACTGATTCTGTTTATGTTTATATTGATTGGCATGATGCTGATAAAATATTAATCTTTTGAATAAAATGTTTGTGGAACAGTTAGAAAAAGTAATGTGAATGAAACACATTCGATTTTACTTTTATTACATTCCGACAGTATTTTGTTTTCTACGAATAGGAATAAAGGTGTATATTCTTGGCGTATAGTTTCGTAAAGGAGTGTGAGTTTTTAGAATTGATACTTCGAAGAAAGTATTGGCAGATTTTGAGGTTACTCCGTACATGAAGCAATTGAATGGGACAACTGAACTCTTGTGATGTCAGTTCCGATTGGGAAGGCATGGTGTACCTAGTATCGACCTAAAAAGAGTATTCAAAAACAATTTGTCTGACACTGGTATATGGCTTACACGTTGTTTGATCTGTTACTACCATATGAAGGATATATTTGTTGCTTATTCTAGCACGTATGTATATACTAGATAGCGCCCAAAAATTTGATACTAAGATTTAACCAGAAATATGTTTCGAGATCCTCTAAATCTCCCTCCTCTCTAGAAAATCACTTTTAGAAAAAATGTCAGTGTGTTTGTATATGTTTGCAGCATAGCTCTAAGGAAGGTCCGTTAAATACCAAACTTCGTATTTAAGTTCGATGTCTTCCAAGGTTACCACATGAAGATTTTCAAGAAACTCCCCCATTCCCAACTACCCTTAACAAGGAATATTTTTCGAACATTTTGTTTTTCTCAAAAATATCTCTAATGATTTTCATAAAAATACCATACCTTTTAAGATATTCATTCTGGATGACTTTATAATATCTCTTAAACTGTAAGACAAAACTTGCAAAACCAAAAATATAGGTCTCATTAAAATATACAATTTATGTCATTTACATTATTTGTAAAGCTAATCGTTTCCTAGATATTCCTTTTTATTGGTTTCAATTTTAAGCTACATAAACTTTCGCAAACGAGAAGTCACTTTTCGTTTCATTTCTCGTTTTAATGCAGACCAGCAAAGCGAACCGAACTTCAAGTCTTTCACATAGTTGCCAGCTTTTAGAAGATTTGACTATCGCTTTAGACTATTTCCCTTTTACTTACAAGGGCGCAAGAGATAAGTTCAATTCTATTAATGTTTATCTTGATTAGCATGAAATGGATAAAAGAATAATCTCTTGTAGGAAAAATTTGATGGTGCGTCAGCTAGAGAAAGTCGTGTAAATGGAACAAATCAGACTTTTTTATATGATTGAGAATTAACCAACATACTCAAACATGAACAATTTATAAACTATCTTTCAGACTACTATAGAGCCGACGAGCATGTGTTCCCTATTATAATATAGGTCAGCACACACCACCAAAGAATGTGAGGAATTTTTAAGAAGTCAAATTTTTTACAGCACACATCCTGATATTTTTAAGATAAGTCCAATTTAAAAGCAACTCAAACAGAAACGGAAAAGCTATGCCATGTAGCTGCAGGTCCCTAGCAGAAGAAACTAGGAAACAGTTCTCATTTATATTGATAAAACTGTGTTAAATTTGTATTATTTTCTCTAACTCAAATCATTTATTTTTCTACAGCTACAATTAGAAATATTATTTTTCTGTCTACTTGTAATAAAGTTTTACAGAAATAGCCAATTCACATATTTTGCTGTAGTTACGTAGTTGCAGAAATCGGATCTACAATCAGTCGCTGTATACTACGTCATTCTGAGAAAAACAAATAACAGCAGCGTGTCTTTCTATATTTATTCGGCCTTCAGTCCAGTGAGTTTAAATGCACGACATCAATATTAGTCCAGCGAGCCCCTTGTCTCAAAGGGGAGGAATGGAATTGAACATTGGACTACATGTATTGCAGACTTCGTAAACAGGTTGATGTACTAGGCGGTGCAGAAATATTTTAACCAGGACATTTTGTGCATTCTGTGTAGGCCAGTTTTCAATTACTGCTGTAAAGAGTATGAAAAAGCGTTTGTTATAATAGGCAAGTTGTGCCATTAAAACCTCTACTTACCATAAATGTCTAATTATTTGGGTTACTTATCACCAAAAATGCTGCGATTGCGAGGTTACGAGTCGCAAGCGAATGTTCCAAATGCCAATATTGGAACGGTACGATACAAGTCCCATTTCGCTAAGGTAACCTCGAAACTGTTGACATATTCCCCTTCTAATCACTTTCACTAGTCCTCTGCAAGAGTCAATGCGTGATAAACTCGCTGCCTAGTGTTGACGTCGTGCACGGTGTGTGTGTGTGTGTACAACATAACTCATAAAGGAAAAATCCATTAATTACCAAGCTTTGTATTTAAGTTCTGCATTTTCCAAGGATGAGAAAAAAGATTTTCAAGAAAATACCCCACCCCGAACTAGTCTTTAACGGAGCATTTTTAAAAAAATACTTTTTTCAAAAACTGACTAGTGATTTTGAGCCAGAAACCATATGTTTAAATTTTTATGACAAATGAAACTCGTATCTTGAGATTTCTGGAAATAGCTTCTAAAGTCTAATTGATTCTGAATGATTTTTGCATAACTGGTAAACCGCACTTCATAAAACTGTAGATCTCGTCAGAACAAAAAAAAATTGTGTAATACATTCTTATGAAATTTGGAGATTTTCGGAGATAAAATAATTTGGATTTTAAAATGAGAATGTTCCAAATGAAGTTTATTCCATTTTCGATGTACTTTCTAAAAGTCAAACAAGTAGCACTATAGCTTTAATTTCCACTTTATGAAGCGAATAGAATTTTTTTTAATGCTTGTTAGCAGCTACGCGATTTCAGATCAGGCAACATTACACATAACTACACAATAGTTTACAAAACAAATTACAAAGAAATACATAGAAAATCACAATAGAAATTAACAAGTAAAGAGAATGAAATATTCCATTCGGGATAAAATTAAAGTATATATGACAGATTCATGCCTGTGATCGCAAATATAGATATGTAAAATGACCTTGAAGTTTCACCTAATGGAATATTTTAAACGGGAAACAATTTATTTCTTAAACACAATCACCTGTAAAATAAATACATAAATTAAATTTAAAATTTTCAGTGCAAATGCAAGAAAATCTGATACGTTACATTCATATAAGTTTCTCTAGCTGTTCCACATACAAACAATTCTTGCGAAAGATCATTCTTTTAATTACATCGTGCTAATGGAGATAAACAGTAGCAGAAATTATCTTATTACTTGCTGCTTCCTTGTAAGCAGAAGGGAAATAAAGGAAAACACCACGCTAAAGCAATAGTCAAATCTTTTAAAAGCTGGCAACTGTGTGAAACAATTGAAGTTTGGTTCGCTTTGCGGCCTGTAGTAAAACTAGAAATGAAATGAAAAGTGGCTTTCTATTCGAGAACATTTATGTAGCTTACAATTAAAACCAATTACAAGGAATATCGCAGAAACGGTCAACTCTACATAAAAACGCATATTACGTAAATTATTGCTCTAAGGAGATAGGTAATTTTTGTGTAGTAGTAAGCTTTTGTCTGTTACGAGTTAGGTAAAACTCTGCAAATTTCATCCAGAATAAGGTCTTCAGAGACTATTCTCAGTAAACTCAAGATATACATTTTATTTGTGATGTAACTATCTTTAATATACGGCATTTTAATCAAATTCTCTAACATTTCCCCATGTAAAGGTTAGTTTCGGTGGGGGGATTTTCTGAAAAATCTTAGTGTCACATCCTTGGAAGATACTGTACATAAATACCAAGTTTAGTATATAACGGTCTTTCCCTTTGTGAGCTATACTGTCTTCAAACACCCACTCATATACTCACCCACACCCACCACACGCATGAGTTTTTCTAAAAATACTCTTTTTGGACTCAGCAGACCTCAAAACATATATTTCCAGTGAAATTTCGTCATCGAATATTTGGACGGAATATAATATCTTCTCTAGCTCCTATGTACAGCTGTGGACACAAAAAATGAATCATCCCCAAATTTCATATGTCGATCGAAGAGCTTAGTGTATCTTCGTGAAAGCTGTGTTCACAATGCACACGAAAAAACTACACAATCGTCTGTAACTGATAGCACAATGGTTAACTTACTGAAAACAGATCACAGAATAAGTTAAGAAGTTTTTGCTTCCACTCATTAGTTTCTAGTTTCAAATCTCGTGTTGCTTATAATATTTTTACGTTTGTTAATTTTATGACTGGATATGTAGACCATAATATTGCTTAAATATAACTTTGGTATTTGAAGTTATGGGAATACAAATACCTATGCACACAAAAACATAATGATACTAATACTCGTGTTAATTATTTAACACGAGTGTTAGTATAATTATTGTCTTCTAAAATTAAAACACAAAAAAAAAAAAGAAATAAAAAAGAAAACAACAGAATTAATATCTGGTGTATGAACCCTCAAGCGATATAACTGCCCTCAATTAAATGCCTGCAGTAATGTGGACGAGAAGATACAAGATCCCAGGCTTCTTGAATTTGTACCCAGAAGCCATCTTTTGTCCTTTGTCCATTGTAAATTGGAACGCAGCTCCCTTTTTACCTCAGCCCACATATTCTCAATACGGTTCAAATCTGGTGAATAGCGAGGTAGTCTACCACTTTGATATCATGCCTCTCTGAAAACCAATTAGAAACCTTTCGAGATGTGTGCACAGGATGATTATCCTGTAGGTACAAATTCAACAATTCCATCAGGAATCAAAATATTATCGAGTATTACCATGTAGTGCACATCGTTCACTGTTACGTCATACTGCCACAGCACTCCTAGACCGTCCTTTGATAACCAGTCCCAACACGATTCAGATACGCGAGCATGATGGAGTTGTGAAGCCAAGCATTTTGCATCGTATCGGGACCCCTTTGGACGATAGATAACCACTTTTCCCTTAAGTGTGAAAGAAAATTTCACCGCGTCTGAGAATATTATGTTAAGCCAGTTGCGGTTGACATATTCCATTGGTGTGTTGAAAAACCAACAACAAAAGCAACGTTCTTCCTACCTGGCATACCTTTAAAACATTAGTTTTCTTTATAATACTTTTAGTATTTTTCATGCTATACATACTATATTATTAACTTATTGAATGCTATATGTGAAATAATTATGTATAATTAAATAACTGCATTGTGTTGATTCAGTATCACTAAAAGAAGGAGGGGGGGGGGAGAATGTTTGCATATGCGAGAAGTGAATCTGCGACCCTCATCAGAGTAACCTACGAGGTATCACAGCGCTACAATGGACTCACATGGAAGGTGGCAAGTTCAGTAATGCCGTCCAATACAAACTGTATCATTTTATGTCGTTAATATTTTTAGTTAATATTGATAGTTTTTTGTTAAAGAAGCTTAAGTTATGTATTTGATTATCGATCATATAGGTTAGTAATATTAAGATTTGGAACTTGTGATAGCTTGTTGATGCCGCTATACTACTGTATCGCAGATGATGTATACTGTGCCGTGTAGGACTAAGACGAATTTGGCATTCCAGGCATAACCCTTTTTTTTGTCCACGGTTGTACAGTGTGTGTAAATACGTGCTAGAGAAAGTAAAAATGAATGAATAGTTATAATTTATGAATTAAGTGCTGAAAAATTTAGAAAACAAGTTTTTAAATGTATGATAAATTATTATTGATGTAATGACAATAGAAATACTATTGATAAAGAATCCAAACTACTTATTGGAAAGAAAAGGATTAATAAAGGACCTACATTAAATTTCATTTCTATTTTCTCAATCACTTCAACATAATTTTTTTAGGTTTATTTCCATATATATTTACCAGAAAAAGTAATATTACAATATTACCATATTATTATTACCATGTAAGAAATAAGAATCAAGTTTTTATTGAATAATGAGGATTCAAACAACATTGGTAATTAAAGAGAAAACAAATAATTTAGATTTAATTAAACATTAATTTTAATGTCCCTCCAGGGTGCAGCAGCCCTTTGGAATAATGAGTGTGCTGGATTTAAATTTACCAAAATTATTATTCATTATATTGGCCAAAACATCAGCATAGAATATTCAGTCAATCAGATGGAGCAATGGTCAGGGCATCAAAATTATCTGGGAATGCTTTGTGGTACACAGCGTATAAATTTGTACAAAAGTCAACATATCACTTTTATGATTCATGGGGACGTCAGGCCATCAACGTTTGGGCAAGCGTGATGTGCGATTGTTTCACCGATGTATATGATATGTGCCCTCCATTTTCGCGTAATAATTTGTTTAATGGCGCAGTAATCGCTGCTGTTGACTGGCTGCACGTGATATCGTAATTTATGTCGTGCTCAGCAATATTTTACGTCTTGGATCCCTCATTGCAAAGCATTTAAGCCTCATTTGGTACCTAAGGTTTTGTTTAAATGGCGGTCTTGCTTGCATATACAACGGTAGGTACAAACAACACATTTGAATGACTTGACATTGTTGAGATCATCATGAATAACAAATTGATTTGAATCCTCTGTGTGTATTTGATACAAACGCAAAATAAGTACGTTCATATTGATTTTACTTCAATACATTTTTATTCAAATACGAAATTAGGTAAGGATTTTGTATGCTGTTTTCATTAAAAAATCTTGCTATGAAATTTGGAAAACGTATACAAATTTAACAAAAGTAGATGGGAACTTCTGTAGGATTAACAACAGCGAGGAAGGGAGTTGATGGTAAAGCTACTCAGGTTTTCATCCAGAAGAAATTAAAGTTAAATCATATTTCAAAATAAAGCTTGTGAAGAAAATCATATGACTTTCTTCACCTATTCTTCAACAAGCTATTCTTACAAATCTTGTTAGTCTATATCTTGTTAATCGAGTTAAAAGTTTTCAGAAATGGTTTTCTTATATTATAACGGGAAAGTGATTGTCAGGTCTTTTAGGAGCTGGTCGCTATATGATGCTTTTTAACATTAATTTTATTGTTCGGTCAGCGCAATAAAAACCACCGAGAACTTAGAAACAAACACATGACACCGAACAAAGTAACAAAGAATATAACAAAAGCGAGATCGACCTCAGCAGCTCCCTCTGTAAGGAGGGAGTAGTGTAAGCACGCTCTATTAAACTGCTGCTGAGGGAGGGGATCATGTTGCAAGATATGTAGAGGAGCCAACTGTGAATTCTGCTGGAAAGCCGTGATTGCCCAGAGAAAATAAAACTGAATCTTACCCTTTTTATGCAATGGTTTTGAAATTCTATTCACTACGCATGCCGCAGAAAAAATAAATAATTACTTTCTATATGAGAAGAGTATGTGTACTGGACAATTTAACTAATAATAAGGAAATCTTATAAATTGACAACTCCTCAAGTATATTGTGTAGTAAGATTTTATCTTTTACGATTTACTAGTTAGACAAAAGTCATTCACAAAACTATTCCCATAAAATTCAAGATAGGCATTTAATTTGTCATGAAAGTAGCTTAAACATATGACATTTTAATCAAAGCTATTAGCGTCATCTTTGATAAAAACAAAAATTTTTGTTTCCATATGAAGACCAGTTTAAAGTGAAACGTTGAAAATCTTCTCCTTAGCAGATGTTGAGTTTAAATATCAGTTTGGTGTTTTATATTTAACCAACTTTTCGTTTTTAAGTTAAGCCATTCCACACGAACGCACGCGAACATGGGTCATTTTTCTAAATATGTTTTTTTCTGGATACAGGGAACCGGTGAAATTGAATTTTTGCGTGGAATGTACTCCCCATGCTTGCTACACATAAAAAACCTCATTAGTTTTTTATACTAAAAGGAGAAAATTTATTCAACTTATTTGTAATCCAATATATAATATTGAGCTATTTGTAATTTATATATTTGGTTAGTTTGCAGTTTATAATGCTGGTAAGGTTATGTGACTGACAAATAGTTTTTATTTATATATAAATATATCTTAATAATATTGAGCGTATTGTGATTAATATGTTTGGTTAGTTTGAAGTTATATTGCAGTTTATAATGCTGGTAAGGTTATGTCACCGGCAAATAGTTTTTATTTTCGAAGCTTCATAATCGAGGTAATCTACCACTTACAATTGCTTATAACAAGTAGCTCCTGAAAGTTCCACCAAGACATGAGCAGGATGGCAAACCTCTTGGTATGGAGGGCGCTGACAACGACCATTAAAGATCGCCGAACAAGCACTCTTCAGCCCCATTCCGTGTTTTTCACAAAGGCTGGATCCCTAACGCATTTCCATATTGCTGCGTAGCGGGCCAAGTCAAGTATAAAGCTTTGCTGAGTCATGAAAATTAGAAAGTCAACAAACAGTATTGTTGCTGAACTGTTTTCAGAGAGGCGAAGAGCAAGATTGGAGAAACGTGCTAGGAGCGAACAGTGGTTATTATGTAATGAACACGGTAAACGCTTTTTGCAACTTCTCAGGGAAATAAAACTATTAATTATTATCATTATTATTATTATTATTATTATTATTATTAGTGTTATTGTTAATTGTCTTGTTTAGCTTAACGATCTTTACCCTAATTGGTCATATCGGACAATGACTGAAAATCGTTGAAATGTTGCTAAAATGATCCGGGGTCCATACTCAACATTTGTCCTCTCAGGATAAGGAAAAACTCCGGAAAAAGAAGTTATCCGGGCAACTCACCCTAATCGTCACTCGAACTCGTGACCTGTTGAAAGTGAAGGAGACACGCTACCACCATACTACCCTGGCGGGTTTATTCTTTTATAATAATACCATAACATAATTAGTTCAATTATCAAATTTACTTATTTCCTAATTTCTGCAATTAGTATTCTTAAATAAAAAATACGATGTGTTCCATTCACATAACTCTCTGTACATCTCTATGACAAATTATTGTTAAAAAGCGTATTCGTCTATCTGCTTCATAATAATCGAAATATACATTAACATTATTACTATGGTTGCTTGTAAGTAGAAGGGGAAAATTTGATTTTGGTGACAAATGTACCATATTTTAAGGTATTTTCAGGAGAAATAAAATGTATTTGAGTTTTCGAGAATAGTCATTGAAAACCTTTTCATTTTGGGTGACTTTTATGTAATTCAATCTAATGTATTCAATTCACATAATGTTCTCTAGGTCTTCGGTAAACAAAACGATCGGTGAACAAATGCTCAAATGCATGTGACACAAATGGTTGTTTTAATGAACTCTACATTTTTTTGTACATCTCTTACGGTTTGTCAGTTATATAAAACTCATCTTCGAATGTTATTCCCAGAAAATTCAAGATATGCAGTTAGTTTGTCATAAAAATATCTTATACGTAAGGTATTTAATCAAAATCGTTAGTCATTTTGAGAAAATTAAAAATTGTGAACAATGATTCATGTAAAAGGTAGTTTGGGTTGGTGGGACTTTCTTGTAAATCTTCGTGTCGCATCTTGGAAGATACCAAACTTGAATAAAAAAAAAATTGGTATTTAACGGTCTTTTCGTTTTTGAGATATTCTATCCACAGATACACACACGAGCCTTTTTCTAAAACTTTTTTTTTTTTTTTTTTTAGGATTCAGGAGGTCCCAAAACATATATTTCCGGAGAAATCTCTGCATCGAATTTTTGGGGGCATTACAATTCCTTCTCTATACATTATGTTCCTAGTACGGTAGAGAAAGTAGACCTTCACTTGACTTTCTCTACTTTTCTAAACTACTCTTACAAAACTTTATTTTTATGTAATTAATGCCAATCGAGATAAACAATAGCAGAAATGGTTTTATTGTATATAGGCACAGGAGAATAAGAAAAATCTTTTAACATTGGCCGCTATTGATTACTATTTTGTGTATTGCAAAAGTACGAACGGTCTGTGGATCCCTGCAATTGTTTAAGCTTAATGTATGATACGTTATGCCAATATATACACTTATTTATTCATTCATAATTGAAATTGTGTTTCTCTTGAATGCCCAGGATAGAAAGGAAAAAGGTGTAGCGAAAACCGAATGATGGTTTCCTATTAAAGAGATAAGTATAAGAATTGGGTGGTTGAAATGAATAACTAGAATATTTCGTAAATGGTTCATTACTTTTAACGATATAAACACTTTCTGCACTAAGATTTTTGCTCATCTCTTACGGTTCACCCGTTGTGCAAATCATTCAGAATGAAGAGAGCTTTAGAGGCTAAGTCCAGAAAATTTAAGATACATATTTTGTCATGTAAATATATTTAATATATAAGATTTTAATTAAGATAGTTAGATATTTTTAAAAAAAACTCGGAAATTACGAAAAAACATCAATTTAAAGGATAGATTGGGTAGGGAGTTTTTTTCTGAAAAATTTTCGTATCACATTATTGGAATATACTTATTTAAAATACCAAGTCTGGTACTTAATAGGGTTTTCGTTTTTCAGTTATGCTGTGCACACACAAACATATTTTCTGAAAATACTTTTCGGTTTGGATTCTTGGTCCCTTGAAACATATATTTCCGGTGAAACTTCGGTATGAAATTTTTTGATAAATTTATTTATACTTAAAGTAAGAACTGAAGCTTTCCTGGCGACGTGTTTATTCAAACTCTTCTCGGGCTTCTAGCCAGGTAAAAACTTGGCTTGACACCACCTTGGCTTGATCAGTTCACCCTGAAGACGAGGAAGATGCACTTCTTCGAAACGTTGGTGTCAAGCCAAGTTTTTACCTGGCTAGAAGCCTGAGAAGAGTTTGAATTATTTATACTTTTTTCTTTATCTACTATGCAAATGTACATGGTAGAGACAATAATAAAATCAGGTATGTAATAATTACAGACGTCCTTAGATTCATTTTTACAACTTATCAAGAACCTCGATGATAGACGAAGACTTAAACATTCAAAGTCTCAGCTGTGATTTGAACCAGGGATTGACTTTGAATTTTCAGTATGGTTCTTCTTTTCAGCTTTATCCTAAAGAGGGCTTATGACATAGAAAAACTACTTAGTATAAAACTATGCGTATATTTCTGTCTTCATTGCTCTTGATCATACACTTTTGTGAAACACCAGGTTTTAACCAATACGAGTGATCCTCTCTGACTGAATTTTTTTCCATTTTACTCGGTCCTCGTATCTGGGAAATGCCGGGGAAAATATTAAACCAGGACCTGAAATGTTTCCTTTTCAAATTTCCTTTACAAATAACCATTCTATTTCATGCGTTACGTTTTCACCACTGCAGTAAAAACGGACGTTCAATGCCACAAAAACTTCTGTCACATTCACATGGATGTTTCTATTCATCATTAAACATTTCTTAAAGAAAGATTATTCCCCTATCTACTTCAGGTTACTCGAAACAAATATTTGTAGAAATTGTTTAATTACATATTCCCTTTGGATACAATGGATAAGGGGATACAGTAGCGAAAGTCAAATCATTTTAAGAGCTGGTCGTAATGTGATGGCTTTGGAATTACAATCTCTTTGCTTGACCAAGGGAAAGAACAACGAATAAAAACTTTCAACTTGCGATTAGAGTTAGAATTTTAAAATTTAAACGCCTAAAAAGAATAATTTATATATTATAATTCATTTACTTATTGTCATGCTTTTACTTTTAATATATTTATTTGCATGTTAACCTTTTGGTAGTTTAGATAAAATCCATATGTGATTTTGTACATTATATTTATTATTTACCATTGAGGCCACTAGAAAGCGAAAAAATTAAGTGGTTCATGGTAATGAAATACTTAAGTGTATAAATAACCAGCTGGTGATCACTGCAGAACGAATTTGTATATTCGGCTAATAAAGCTGTATGTATAATTATATTATTTGAAATGCTAAGCACTTAAATAAGAATACTAAAACAAGAATATATAAAGGAGTGTGAGCGTCTACTATTTACCTGTGCTAACGAAACATAAGCAGACACTAACACAACAAACACAAATGAGATATACCTATATTCTAAGGAAAATTGTACCTTAAATCAAGGAAAGGTAAAAGGAGGAGTGAAGAAAGGCAATTGAGTACATAAAAGAAGACCAAATGAAGCTAGCATATTTCCCTGTGCCATCAGACGCATAGCAAGAGAGAACTTGCCAAACATGGAAGCTCATCTGGGCCCGCCTCGGTGGTGTGGCGGTAGCGTATCAAGGTCGCGGCTTCGAATCTCTCTTAGGGTGAGTTACCCGGGTAAGGCTTTGTGGATTACCCTTATCCTAAGAAGACGAATGTTGAATAACTTTAAAGTTCCTTGGACGCCGAGATCATTTGAGCATTAGTTCACCGATTTCATTCATCGTACGATTTTGATTTTGACAAAATTTCTATATTTTAAGGCATTTTTTGAGAAATTAAATGTACATCTTGAATTTTCGAGGATAACCATTGAAGACCTTTTCAATCTATATGAGATAGATAAAAATGACTGCTCAAAAATGTGTATCTCGTTAAAGCACACATTTTATCATATACATAGATTTGAGGTTAACAATTTCCGACATGCTTCTTGTTAGGGGTACCAATTTAAAATATTTAAGCATTTTTTAAACGAGGAGACCTCATTCATTTCATATTTTTTGTTTTATTCCTGGAATGCAACTGAATTTCTGTTGTATCACATAGCGACCAACTTTTGAATTTGACTATCGTTTTAAACTATTGAAATCCTGATTTCCCTTCTGGTAGAAGGAAGCAAGCAAACAATCATTTTTGCTAAAATTTATTTCGATTAGCGTCATGTAGATAAAATAATCGAATGTAAGAATATATTTTTTAGAACATGTAAACAAAGTCAAGTGAATGGAACCCATCATAATTTCTACAACATTCCTTTGAGAAATGCATACGACCACATTATGAAGAGAACATGAAATTGTTTCAAAATAAGATTAATATAATTTATCAAATATTTCATTTTTTTAAAACCTATATAGGTTACTAAATTTGTAGTTCAAATTTTTAGTAGGTAGTAAATTTTGGTATCTACAAATTAATATTAAACTAGGAAGTGTGACATGGCAATTTTTATTACTGATTAAATTATATTAATGTGGTGCATTTTATATTTACTAAAAAACACTACCAATTCAAAGGGATTTTGATATTGATTAAAACATCACATAGCTTCATAGAAAACATAATTTTGTGAAAATCGACCATTGTGTCCCAGTTTAATCAAATAATACGGCTTTTTCCACTTAAGTTATTTTATCTCTTCATAATTTGTCTCTCTTCAGTTTTTATTATGCCACCTTTATACCGTTTTTGAGTTATTAGAAAACAATTATTTCCATCAGTATTTTTTATTTTCTCTAGCATGTATGTATAATTCACATAGTTGATAGAGAAAGTATTGTGTTCCACCCAAAAATTCTATACCGTTATTTCAACGTAAATACATGTTTCGAGATCTACTGAAACCAACAATAGCATTTTTATAAAAATGTCCGTGTATGTGCGGTCAGTATAGCTAAAAAACTTGGTATTTAAGACACGAAGGTTTTCAAGAAAATCCTCCCCTCTTCAGCTACCCTTTAATAGGACATTTTTGAAATTTTTGAATTTCTCAAAAATGGCTCTAACGATTTTGTTTAAATGCGGCATTTAAGCTATTTCAAGGACAAACGAAATGTAAATTTTGAATTTTATGGAAACAGCTTCGGAAAACCTTTTCATTCTGGACGACTCATAAACTCTAACAGACAAAAATTCTCTACACAGGAAACGTATATCATGTTAAAACATATAGTTTATGTTATATATAATTTTTTGTAGAGTTAACAGTTTCCGAGGTATTCCTTGTTATGGGTTGCAATTTTCAGTTGGTTTAAATTAGTTTAATACTTAAACTTCTCTCAAGTGGGAGGTTATCTCTCGTTTAATTTATTTTGTTTTATTCCCGGGAATGCAAAAGACTACCTAATTTCAATTGTTTTACACAGCGATAGCTTTCAAAAGAAATCGCTTTAGCCTAGTGTATTCCCTTGTTACCTTCTACTTAGAAGGAAGTAATAAGACCATTTCTGATAATCTTATTCTTCATTAGCATGACGTAGATAAAAAACTACTCACTTGCAAGTGAAGTTTATGGAAGCCAGAAAACGTAATTTAAATGGAACACATCAGATGTTTTAATATCGCAATTGAAATATTTTGTTTACAGCTCATAGCACGATTGTTTTACGTGTTTATTTTCTATGCATATCATGTTTGCCACGCAACAATACTCTATATTGTATCATAAAGTGGACATGTACGAAAAATATAGTTTGTTCTAACATGTTTATATTGGTAATTTGAGGAGAAGTTCCCAGAATGTTGTTTATTATTCACATCTAACTTGATTTAAAAATTAAAAAAAATGGTTGTGTAACTTGGTCCTTTTTACATCAGCCATATTTTTATGCGCTTGTGTTATATAATTGTTTATTCTACTAAAATTATAAATTATTTTAAGTGAGATAAAAATGGATATAAAATAAACGGATGTAACATTCTCTGTTTAGTGTCCAATTTAATAAATTTATTATAATAATAATTATTATAATAATAATTTATTTAATAAATTTAATATAATAATAATTTATTATAATCATATGTTTAGAAAATTTGAAAACCAGGTCTCACACTGGGTTCTTCTACTTGAAGGTATATCGTAACATATTTTGGTTTCTATTTAAGGTTTTAGTTTTTTCTAGACTTAACATAACTTTCATTATTTTTTATTTGTATTTACATGCTTTGCACGGGTGATGTACCTAATGAAAAAAACTGAGACAAAATCTTCCGTTTACAATGTGACCATGCAATGAAATAAAATTACAACTAAATAATTTGATAATATTTTATTGTAATGCCTTGTAAGGTACAACTTTCCTCCCGGAGAAAAAAGAAAAAAAGCGTCGATGGTTTGCCGACTCTCGAGCATGCAAAGCATGCCCATGCGAAAAACATGGCAATTCAACGTATATTCGCACATTTCTAACGATTGATATTGGGATTTATTGTCATTGCAAATGCAAGGCACACGGGAAACTGTACACGCTTAAATGCAAAAGGACAGCAGATTCTCGACTTTGAACTATCCTACGATTATAGTAGCTTAAGTCAAAATTTTCATAATTTTTTTTAACAGTGGGTCTGGTATCGTTGCAATATTTTAGCTGATTGAGATTGCGTAGCATAATTATTACCGAGTCAACCTTGAGCTGTAAATTGTGTGGCGGAATTCTGGCAAAGCCTATGAATTTAGGAATTCAGTTACATAATTTAGGACTTCATTTGGATTGGTAACGGAACCAATCGACTTAAATGAATGCATTTGCCCATACATTTTACTCTGATTTTTTTATATTCAAATCATCTATATTCTTATTAGTTGCTGCTAAAATGGCTCGTTCGCTCAACCAAGCATGGTTGTAATTCACACCAATATTTGGGAACACTTTCGATATTAATGCTTCCTTTGACGTTGTGAAGTCACAAAACTTTGGTGGAAACGAAATGACACCAGTAGATGTATCAACAGAAATTTTCCCATTGCCAATGTCTAATAATGGCTTTGCACATGCAAAGCGCAATGATCTGCGCAATGTAGCATATATTGTTGGTATCGCGAAAAGGACGAAGTCAGCGCACCCATAAGATAGTGTGAAAAGGATGACATGCAGTTAATAGCGCGGGTAAGCAAGGATGTCGTTGGTATAATAGCAGTAGTGGCAGCGCTTTCACAGTGTGGCAGATAAACACTGAAATAGGTAATGAATTATATTAAGGAGAAAGGCAAAAAATAACATTCATGCTTCTTCCAAATCTTCTTTCTTTTACTCATAATATTTTCTACCTATTTTTTTATTGCCATCTCTGTCAAAACAGCAATTTTAAGGCTAGTAATGACATTGTAACATTACAAGAAATGTTGAGAGTAAGTTTCCTACAACAATGGCGCGGATTGCTATTTAGCACATAATTTTGGGAGGTCCGAAAGCTGCCAGTTTGGTAGTGCTCAAAGGTTGGCAAACCTAAGATAATCGGGAGAAAGAGTGGAGACCCGAACGCCTCATTCTCGTGGTCATTCTGATTCTGGATATGACAATCAGTCAAGATTCATTACGTGAGTAGCAGAGCCATGATTGGATCAGTTGTATGCAGTTCAGGGACAGCCATTAACAGTAACTCTTCAGCAAAAATATATACGGCACTGGCTTTACATAAATGTAATGTCCTTTGAAAATGTTCGATTACGCAAAGTGTAAGTCGTCAAGAACATAAACATCAACATATTCTCGATTGGGAAAGAAAGAAGTGTTTCCTCCTTTGTGTCGTGTGACCGGTGCAAAAGCCAGGTTTCTGAAGGCCCGTTGCTGGTGGTTTAAGCATAACCAGCTTGATGTTAGTCTGCCTGGACGTGTTAATTGTTGTTCGTCGGAATGCTGTGAAATATAGCGGCATTCACTCTTGGTTGCTTCGATGGAATTCGGTGCTGTATGGATGGAATCTTATAGGAGCAGAACGAGAGATTCTTCCGCCCGGAATTTTTCCTTGGTAGGGGCGTGGATCCTCTGCAGCCGCCATGCTGGGAAAAGCTACGAGTTTGACATGGATTTCCGAGTTAGATGAGGTTTTCGGACAGCTACTGAATATAAGGTAGGAAGTAAATGTTCTTGTTTAAAGTCCCTGGCCAAGTCTCGCAAGAGAAGTGCAGTGGCAGTGTATTGCGCGAGACAGAGTAATTCATCACCTATTGTCGGCCATATATGAAGAAATATTGTGTTATTGTCAATTTATGAAGTACATTCTAATTCAAGATAAAGTACATTCTGCTAAAACTGTGATACTCGAGCAAGAGTAAAATTCACAAGTGCAGTGGAAAGTTAATTTTTCCCTCTTTTTACTAAAAAGTTGAATGTTATCGTGTAAACGATTATGGATCTAGTTAACCATTGTTAATATCTATTAGTTTGTTAATGCCTTTTATTCTTTTATGTGTGGTGATGGTGTTATTTGGGGAAAATACATGTGCAGTTACTTTGCTAATTCTTACCTTACGTGGTTGACCCACGAGTGAATGCCATATTATTGTAAATGTAAGGAAAGTTGAATACAATATTCCTCCTAGAAAGGTGGACTGTGTTTAATTTAAAAAAGAGTATCATTTCCTGTGGAATTCCAGTCACTTAGATATTTGTTTAGTTTATGATGACCGTTAGACTTGGGGAATTGAACCATGGATCGCGAAGAGCATATCTGGTCAAACGTATTTGTATGGAGGTTGAGTAGAGAACGTGTCTTACTGCAGCCAGCGTCAAAAGCGTGGAGGCTGTATTGCAAAAGGAGTATTAGTTCTCATTTGCTAGTTCGCAGTCGTCACAAACAAAGGTGCTAAGGCGAAAGTATTGAAGCAGCTGAGCCCGTTACAACATAACTAAAGAGCAGTAGATCTGGTTGGGTCAGTAATAAGCTTTTATTTGATGATAGCTCTGTGCATTAAATGTATCTATTTAACCCAAAATAATACTGATCAAATGTATATATTCATGTTTTGATGAAGATGATGACATTTAGCTTTAGCTAGCTCATGTACCACATAACCTCAAATAACCAACATCTGCAATAGAAAGTTAACCTAAAATGGTTTACTATCCGGGTCTCATCATTCTCAGATTCCAAGAAGTTTATTGGTTATGTGCATATTTTATAACTTGTTAATTTTAAAGAATTACAACAAAAATGCTTATTTCTTTATTTAAACGATGTGACCAAGGAAATGATAGTATACAAGAAATATATTTGATTTTCACTTATCTTGCGTCATTTACTCCTTAACCGGGTGTATTCCCTTGGCATTGAATGGGGAAAAAATTGAGCAGTTCTACGGCCATCTAGCGCAAATAAATAAGTACTTAGTCTAGGTGTTCGTCACCAGGAAAGCTTCCTTGCCTCTTTATTTTAAACGATAGGATTAAGGAAAGGACAGTTAATACTTGAAAACGTATTTGAATTTCATTGCTGCGTTGTGTCATTGTCTCATTAAACTGGTGCGTTACCTTAACATTGAATGCGAAGGAAAAATACTACTACGGCCATGTAGTGTATAATAAGTATTTACTCTAGGTGTTCGTCACCAGGCAAGCCTTTTTGCTTCCTTATTTTAAACGATAGGGGTAAGGAAAGGACAGTTAATACTTAATAAGTACTTAATCTCGGTGTTCGTCGCCAGGAAAGCTTCTTTACTTCTTTATTTTACAAAGTAGGAGTAAGGAAAGGAGAGTTAATATTAAAAACGTATTTGAATTTCACTGCTGCTTTGCGCCATTGTCTCCATAAACTGGTGCGTTATCTTAACATTGAATGGGAAGGGAAAATATAGCAGAACTTCACTCATTTAGGAACAAATAACCGTGGTACCATTGTCATTTGGCGGCTGCTAATCGAAATGCATTCCCTTGGCAATGTTATTATTCATATTATGAGACTTTAAAAAACGTTACCTTACTGTCTTTAAACATTCTCTACAAATCTAGATGGATAGATGTAAAGACAGATTGGATGAGGTATACAGGGTAATGAAGATAGCAGTCGATTAGCTTACATTGACTTGTCCGAAACTTAATGTCGCAATTTTCAAACTCTTCTATTTAAAGTTTTGTGTGGGTTTAACAATCGCACACATTTGAGATTAAGCAGCGAAGGAACAACGGTTGCCATACGCCACGCAAACAACCTCAGAATGTGTTGTACGAAACACGTACCAAAACCCACATGATACGTTTTCCATCACTAAGGTGAGCTGTGCCGTGTCGCACCGGTGTGTCTATCAAACCACCCGTACACCACGCGACTGGGACCTTCGCTACCAACCGGCATTTCTCTTGGAGTGGGCCAGGCATTTGGATATGTACGACTGCCTAATACATGATGATTTTATGGCAGTTTTTGTATGTGCCGAATTTAGAGCTGAAAATTATATTCACGTATCACGCACGGTATGAGTAACAAGGTCCACATCTTCATTTGGTGTCGTTTTGAAACATCCTGTATTTGTGGCTCATATAAATTTCTCGGCAAATAATACTGCAGCAAAATTAGCCACATGTTAAAAATTTTGTGATATGTATTTAGTTTTCATTTTTCTATATTCTTACATTTTATACTATGAAATACACAAGAATTTGAAAGAAGCAAAATTAGTCGCACTGGAAAATAATTTTAATATCAATGAAAATAGATACTGAAAACAATATTGCATCAAAACATATCATTTTAGTATCTTTGTACAAGAGTTTTCATACAACTGTGGTTAAAGGTTACATACTCTATATGATACGGGAAGAATTTAACCTAGTGTTACAGTTTCCTTTATTTAATAAATTATTTATAAAAATCTGACGTGTTCCATTCACACAACTTTCTCTGTTTTCGGTAACAAATTATTTTTGCAAAAGCTTATTCTTTTATCTGCTTCATGCTAATTGTTTTATTGCTCATTTCCTTGAAAGTAGAAGGGAAATAAATACGGGATTATACTAGACTAAAGCAATAGTCTAATCTTTAGAAGGCAGTCGCTGTGCGGCTATTTATATGATCGGGAGAAAATCAAAAAAGGGATGACACTATTGCTGCTTTCTTTTTCAGAGTTGAAATCCCCTCATAAAAACATAATAAAATAAACGAAAAGAATAGCATACTGCTAAATCAAGGTGCACAAATTTTTTTTTATATTTTAAGATTACAGTTTAATTCTGTTAAATGTAGTAAACAAGAGTATAACTCTTAAATCGAAACAAATATTAAGGAAGCAATGGCCTCTTCACAAAAACTGTAAAGAACATAATTGGTATAAAATAAGAACTGAAGCTTTCCTGGCGACGTGTTAATTCAAAATCTTCTCGGGCTTCTAGCCAGGTAAAAACTTGAAGGTTCACCCAGGTTCACCCTGAAGACGAGGAAGATGCACTTCTTCGAAACGTTGGTGTCAAGCCAAGTTTTTACCTGGCTAGAAGCCCGAGAAGATTTTAAAATAATTGGTATGTTTTTACGATCTCTAATTTTTTTTTGTATAGTAGTTACTATGTTTATACTTTATGGTTCACCAGTTACACAAAAGTCCTTCAGGGGGTTTTCCAGGGAATTTTAGAATATGTTTTATTTGTCATTTAAATATCTTTAACATGCGGTATTTTCATCAAAATGTTTAGAATAATTTTTGAAAAAATAAAAATTTTCAAAAATATTTCCATGTAAAAGGTAGTTCGAAGTGGGGATTTGTTTTGAAATGTTCAAAGATCCTAAACTTAAACACCAAGTTTGGGATTTAACGACTTTCCGTATTTGAATTATGTTGTACAGACACAAGAACCTTTTCTAACGTGTATTTCAAGTGAAATCTCAATATCTATTTTTTGAATGGAATGCAATACTATCTCTGTGTAATACGTACGCGCTAGAGAAAGTAAAATACGTTATTATTAGACTTAAGCCAAAATACCTGTGAAAGTTTACATTGCTTTAGAACAAAATTTTTGATTATTTACTTGATTAAGTTATTTCTGTCTACGTATAAACGGAGATATAAATAATTGATATCTCTGTTTGGCAAACATCTAGAAGGTTTAGGCCGAAGTGTAGTAATGTTTCTTCTTAAAAACCTGTTTTACAAGAAGGAAATGGTTACAAAATGTGGTTAAAGCTTTACCCGCACTTGAGTAAAAAAGTAGGTATAAGAGTAAGCCAACTGGTTTATTTGCAGCGTGTCACAAGCATTACGGAGACACATTTATATGATGAAGGCGTCTTCGATTTCTGTTACATGCACATTCTTCCGTGAACGAACAATGAAACGGAGAGCGAACAAAAGCGAATTCCAAGAAACGCAACGGATATTAAACTTATTCTGAGCGATGTATCGTGAAAGACGTTCTCAGAAAATATCCCCATTGGGACCATAGGACAGCATGAAATGTTTCATTTAATAAAGCAAGTCGAAGCGTATAGCTCAGCCATGTCCAAAGGTAACTGTTGCGAAATAATGACGTCAGAACTCGTTTCCCCCTACTCCAATCAAGGTGGGGAAATATGGTGAGAGATATACTGTCATATACACATATGATAGCAGTGCTCGCTTACGAATATACTGTTTCTAAGCAAACGTAAACAGGATGTCAGCTTCGAAATACGGGAAGCTCATTTTCATGACATTTTCTGAAATGTTGTGAACTTCGCATAACTGCAAATGGAATTATTTTCTCTACAAAATTATACGAACTTAAACTGCTTGAAAGAAAAATGTTGAGAGTTGTTTAAATCAGTGCCTAAGGATTTATTTTTCGAATAACGACTATTTGGATAACATAATGACAATGTTTGGCTCTATATACATTTGTGAGTAAATATTCTCTAAAATTAATGTTATTAAAAACCAGTATCCATCATTTGGTTGATCTGTTAAGGCTTTGTGCATCATCCTTAGCAACGACATTGATAGACTCGTCCAAAGTAAAACATAGCACCCAAGTGAGAGAGAGGAGGAGGAGAAGAAGAAGAAGTAGAAGAGAGATCGAGAACGAGAGACAATACTATACGCAAATGAGAAAGTCATTGTACTTACGTCACATAGCAGCATGCCCCAATGATTCACATGGAGTGGAATGAGTTATTGAGCCTTCGCCTCTGCTGGTTTAATTTGGACATGTCTGCTATAAGGTACGTTACAAATAGTGAAAGGCCTTGTAGGTAAAAATTCACTTCACTCACTCAGTGCGACACTTTTTCTAAAAATACATTTTTGTTTTCAGGGGCCTCAAAACGTATATTTCACGTAAAATTACGACAGAATTTTCCATGGTATAATATTCTTTCGCTGATTCTTATAGCTTATAGAGCAGACTTCACCATGTGGGAAGCATTATTGCCAAAATGTTGGGCCGAAAGCAGCTGGAATAGCTTTTAGCCTAATTCTAAAGAAAGCAGAAGGAAAACATTCGGAACGCGGAAAATATTTTAATGAGGTCTTGTTTTATTTCTTATAAATCAGCTTTACTGTTTTTCTGTGGTGAATTTTTACCTTCTCTAGCTCATATGTACAACGTACACAGCAGATAGAGAAGGTATTGCATTCCACCCAAACATGCGATACAGAGATTTCAGGATCCCTAAATCCAAAATACGTTTTAAAAAAAATGTACGTGAATTGAGTGTGTGCATATCTCAAAAACGAAAAGTCTGTTAAATAAAAAACTTGGTTTTTAATTTCAATATCTTCCAAGGATGCGATACGAAGATTTTCAAGAAAGTGTTCTGACTGCAAACTGCACATATTTTACATTATAATTTTTTTGTAATGGTTGTTTTGCTCAAAAATGACTCTACAAATTTTAATCAAAATGGCTTATTTTAGGGTATTAAATGAACTGTATAGTAAGGAAAGTATATCTTGGATTTTCTGGGAATAGTCCCTGAAGCCTCTTCATTCTGAATAGCTTTTTGCAAAATTGGTAAACCGTAACAGATAGATAAATTTTACTACATCAAAAATGTAGATCTCATTAAAGTATACAGTTTGTCAATTGTTTTGGAGTTAATAATTTAAAAAAGAATATTGCTATTTGTTTGAATTTTCAAATACTTTAATTTTTCTCATTGTCCGGCAATGGCGTTTTTAGAATAATGTCCGTTGTGCGCTTTGTGTGTGTGTGTGTGTGTGTGTGTGTGTGTGTGTGCGTGGCTGTGACAGCATAGCTCAAAAACGAAAAGTCGTTAAATACCAAACTTTTTATTAAGTTCAGTATCTTCCAAGGATACGACACGTAGATTTTTAATAAAATCCCCCCACCCCAGCTACACTTTACATGGAATATTTTTCGAAAATTTAGTTTTTCTTAAAAATGACTTATGATTTTCTTTAAAATACCATATGCTTAAGATATTTTCATAACACACGAAATTTTTATCTTGAATATTCTGGGAATAGTCTCTAAAAACCTCTTTATTCTAGGCGACTTTTGTATAACTCGTAAACCGTAAGCGAATGTAGATCTCAAAACCTACAATTAATATTATATACTTTTTTATCTAGAGCTAACAGTTTCCGAGATGTTCCTTGCTATTTAATTCAATTTTAAACTACTTAAACTTTTTCCAACTTTACTTTCATCTCACTTGTTTCAGTTCCAGGAATGCAAAAGAGAACCAAATTTCACCTGTTTCACATACCGATAGCTTTAAAAAGATTTGACTATCACTTTAATCTAGTTTATTCCCTATTTTTCTTCTACTTCTAAGGAAGCAAGTAATAAGACCATTTCTGCCAATGTTTATCTCGATTGGTATTACTTGATAAAATAATAATCTATAGTAAGAATAGCTTGTCAGTCAGAGAAAGTCATGTGAATAGAACACATTATAATATTTTCATAACAGGCTTCCTTCAATGCAATACCGTTAACTTTTTAGATTTTTGTTTCAGTTGCACTGTTAGTATTTTATTAGCTATCTTAGTTACGGTTAATGCCTGAATTAATCAGTCTTGATTAGTATTCTTCTGTCCTACCTCTTATTAGATCAATTCGAGTATGATACAAATTTCCTATCTCAAATTTCTCTAGTAATTGAATTTTGAACGAGGGTTTGTATTTGTTTCTTGTATTTTCAAAATTGCTTTGGAATTTTAATCTTCGAAATGACTGTTAGCTTTACTATGCTATAAATATTAATCTTCATCGCCCAGACCACGTAAACCTGTAAAAATCTTTATATGGGAGCACCGTAATAGTAATAAGTCTTTAAATTTGCAGAATTTTATTAGCTGCTGCCTTCACTAATTTTATTGTTCAATTCAATAATTGCGCTCTCAAAGTCTAAGAAACAGGTATCCAGTACTCTTATCCTGCAGCTACAACCTATTCCATTGGTCATTTTTAAAAGGTACTCTTATAGATAAGTTGATGCAGTATGAATGAATGGCCAAGGAACGGAGGGGACAACTCACACACGATTCAAAGCGAAATGTTGTTTACCATCCCCAAATGGAACAGGAAGTGAAGCAGGCAGCCGCAGAGAACTCCAAAAGGATTAATGGCCCGATCAAACTGGAGGTCTGCTCAGAAAAGGCTTACCTCTGGCGAAATCGGGGAGAACTCGACCAACCTAAGGCGATCCAGAACTGAAAGCATCAATGCAGTCTGCTCAACACCGACTCTCCACGATCCATAAGCCTGACTGAAACATGATCGTGAAGCAAAATGATAGGAAGCGAGGTAAAGAAAATGCACAGTAGATGAGAATCCACCGGAGGATTTATCTAATCCCATGAATCTATTCCAGGATTTGCCGAATGAAAGCCTCGCTGAGAAATTTCGCTCAGCATTCTGATGAAATTTGGAGATATATATCTATCCACAAAAAGAATCATAATATCGGCTTGAGAGAAAACCTTTAGGCTCTCCATGCCAAATAGTGTGGGAAAGAAACGCAGAGTCTGCCTCAGTTGTCGATCAGCGACTTGACTTCTCATCCTGGGTTCGATTACAGCTGGAGTGGGGCATTTTCTCTCCACAATATATAGAAGTATGCATGTGGGAGTGTATGTGCGTGTGATAATTGTTAAAAAAAAAAAAAAAAACAAAGTTAATGATACTGCGTCAACGAATTGTTTCTTAAGTCAAGCCTTGATACGTCCATAAATGCTCAAATAATCTGTAAAATGAAGGAATTAAAAGAAGAAAAAGTAAAAACGATTGCTTGTGAAAAAATTAACCTAACTCATATCTTCATAGCCTTCACTTCAAAGGCTATAAACTTTTGCGAAAAATAAATTAATTTATAAATTTAAATACAATCAATTCAAGTCTTTTGGGAAACACTAGTACCTTCTATAGCCTACAGTCATCTCACTTATATCCAAACGTAGGCTAAATGTTTATTTTTTCCAAGCATGTAATGCGTACAGCATTCTGTCTGTTTTCTGTCAGTTTAGCCGCTGAAAAATACCTCATATTATATTATGTCCCACACAGAGTGAAATTTGCCTCTCGGGGATTTCTTTTCCATGACTAAAATAACGCAGTAGTATACACAAAAGCGTTCAGAGCTCGAAAACACAGTTAGGAATATGTTTTAATTTGCTATATGCATACCCAACGATGAGAACTGAGAGTTATATTCGTGTAGCACAAAGTTTCTCCAGTCTTACTGCGATTAGTATAATTCACTACTCCTCTACTCTCTCTAAATTGAAGTTTTTACATTTTTCAAAGCGCTGTGTAGGAAAAGATATGAGCTGTTGGAGTTGATAAACCCAATGATGGTTTTCCTAAAATAGATAGGAGGTAATATAATAAACTAGTTATGAGACTTCGATACCGTCGATATCTCGATACTAGATGGTAGAGACGTAGTCTAATAGTTTGAGATAAACCTTTCAGACTTTTTCGATACTTTTAACTCTTTAGGTTTTCCATTATTGAAATGTGTTGCTTTTAGCTTGATGCTAATAACGTTAATACCTCGCACGTGATCCAAAAGAGCTGCTGGATCATATTTCTTGTTAGACCTTTAACTGTGTAACCTGTGGGTAAATAAAAGCATGCAAAACAATAGGAAAGGAGAGGTAGTGCACTGAGTTGTGATTGAAGCTGGTTTAGCTGACAATAAATCACGTTTCTGCATTAGCCAAGCTTAGTGAATCATCTCAGCCAGTACATTTACCTACTCCGGTGACCAAAATAAGTGAATCCAGTGGAAACAAATCAGAACTTAAGGCGTGAGATAAGACAGACAAATTTGTTCTTTACTTCAATCTGCTTGTGTTTATACAAGCCAGAATATGTGCGTAGCTTACAGGTATACAGTTAGATCAATTTCCATGAATAGCTTGTTTTACCGATGTACAGCAATAATATCCACATGAATGAAGTGTTAAACTATTTTAAGTAGAAATAATAATACGAGTAACAGGCTAGTGTGTAAAATTATGCAGAAAACTGTTTTGCGGCATGGTAAACCACACAATATAACACTTTTTAAGAAGCATGCTGTTACATTCATACACAGTGAAGTTTATGGAACCTCGATTGAAAAATATGATGTGCTCCATTCACGTAATTCTTTCTAACTGTTCCTCAAACTTTTCACACAAAATATTATTGGTTTATCTACATCATGCTAATTAAAATAAACAAAAGCAGGAATGACCTTGTTTCTAGCTGACCTGTAAGTGGAAGTAAGATAAGGGTAAACACTAGTCTAAAATCTATCGCTATGTGGAACAATTGAAATTCGGTTCTCTTTTGTATTCCCAGGATTAAAACAAAAGGGATGGAACGACAATTGACATCCCGTTTGAGAAAAATTTAAGTAGTTTATAACTGAAGCCAATAGCAAGGAATATCTTGAAAACGGTTAACTCTACAAAAAATTGACATAAATTGTGTGTATTTAGTGAGATCTACATTTTCTGTGTAGTAAGATTTTATATATCTCTCACTGTTTGCAAGTTATACTAATGTTATCTAGAATGAAGAGGTCTTCACAGGCAATTCCCAGAAAATTCTAGATATTTTGTCTTGAAAATATCTTAGATTTTTTTATGCAACCATTTATTAATCAAAATCGTTAGTCATTTTGAGCAAATCAAAATTTTCGAAAACCACTCCATGTAAAAGGTAGTTTGTAGTGGGTGGATTTTCTTGTAAATCTTCTTGTCGCATCTTTGGAAGAGGCTGAATTTAAACAAGATTGGCGTTTAAACCATTTTTCGATTTTTAGCTATGCTGCCCATAGACACATTTTTACTTTCTCTACATGTACTATGTTTACTGTGGATAGAGAAGGTAATGTATTGCACCTAAAAATTGATACCGAGATTTCATCGGAAATATGTTTTGAGACCCCCTGAATAAAAAAAAAAGCAATTTTTAGAAAAAATGCCTGTGTTCTACCTACTGCCTGTCTAGTGTGTGTGTGTGTGAGAGAGAGAGAGAGAGGGAGAGAGAGAGAGAGGTGGCAGCATAGCTTAAAAAAATCTAAAAGTCCGTTAAATGCCAAACTTAGTATTTAAGTTCAGTATCTTCCAAAAATGCAACTCGGAAGATTTTCAAGAAAATCACCCACTCCTAACTACACTTTACATGGAATAATTTTCGAAAATTTTGATTTTCTCAAAAGTGACTCCCATGATTTTCATTAACATTGCTTATGTTTAAGATATTTGCATGTCAATTAAAATGTATATCTTGAATTTTCTGGGAATAGCATCTAAAGACCTCTTTATTCTGGAAGATTTTTTTAATTTTGTATAACTATTAAACCGCAAAAATTATAACAAACATGTAAATCTCCTTAAAACAAATAATGTCTATAAATGCTTTTCGTGGCATTGATCGTTTTCGAGATATTCCTTGTTATTGGTTTTAGTTTTAAAATATTGAAACTTTTTACGTAAGAGAATTTGTCAGCTACTGGCAAAGAAACTTCAATCATATAGCAACCAGGTTTTGACTATCACTTTAGACTATGGTACTCCCTTATTTCCGTTCTACTTACATGGAAGCAAGTAATAAGACGATTTCTGCTAATTGTTTCTCGATTAGCATGATATAAATAGAATAATAAGCTTTTTAACAATAATTTGTTGTAGAGAAGGTTATGTGAATAGAACACATCCGATTTTTCTTCTGGAGTTGACCGTTTTCGAGATATTTATTATTTTGGTTTCAATTGTAAACTACGTAATATTTCTCAAGCGGCACCATGTAAAACGCTCCGAATCTTGTTTCACATAGTTATCAGGTTTTAAAAGATTTGACTTCACTTTAGGCTAATGCAGTCCATTGTTTCCCTTCTACTAAGAAAGGAAATAATACAACCAATTCTGCTGATGTTTACCTCGATTAGCATGGTGTTGATAAAATAATAATCTTCAGTAAGACGAGTCATGCGTTTAGAGCGACCGGTTGCGTGTGAAGTATTAGTATGAAATTATAAATGTGTTTGCCCTGATGGATGTATCAGAGTGCTAAGGTGCGGCTCATCGCAGCTTGGTGGATAAGAAAATCTTAATTTTAGCATGTGTTTTTCAGAGGACATAGTATTTTATAAATGATTAGACAATATTCAACTGAAACTGTGTTTAATTTTGTCGAAATGTTGCGAGCGTCTTTTGGGTGACGCTCAGCTTCTAACTTTCTATAATTCCAATACAATAATACAATTACAACCAAAAACAATTAACAATCACAAATTCCTACTTATAGAGGTTCTTTCTAGTGAAGGTTCTTGAAGTAACCTGTGAAGTCCACTTAATAGAGAATGCATTTTTTATAACTTTGTATATCTGATTGGTGTAGTTTTTCTGCTGGCTTTAGCGCTTCAGTGGTGGGCTGAGAGATCTCGTCTCCGGTACGTGTGAGTGTGGCATTAATGGCAACACCAGTTAAAACTTATGAGAATATTTAATATAGGCTACGAGGGGAACTAGTTATATTTTGAGCCTAATAATAAAACAGTAATTTGTCTTTGTAAATTGCTTTATTATTTCTCGAAATATTCTCCTGCGTGTATATGCGTTCAAACCATTTGTCATAGGATATTTTCCAATCTGCTCGAGACACCTCCAAAACATGGCTTTTGAACGGCTTCTTCTACTGACGAAAATCGTTGTCCTCACACTTTATTCTTGATGTTCGGGAACAAAGAGGAGTCTTTGGGTGCCAAATCAGGACTGTATGGTGGATGAATCATCAATTAAATTTTTTGAGTTGTTAGACGAGATGTGTGAGCGTTCGCATTGTCTTGATGTGCGATTCGACGGCATTGTTTGTTGTCCTTATTTTACCGAAGACTTCTGGCAAACAAATGGTTATGTTCTTCTAAAGGTACTGTTGCCACATGACAGTTTTTCTGAAAAAAAAAAAAAAAGGTGATCATTTGCCTCGTGTGCGTACAACTTTTGTTGGATTTGGTTCATATTGAAATAATCGACTGCTGTTTACGTTCCGGCTCATATGTATACATCCACGATTCGTCCCCATTAAAATCTTACATACGTCTTTTGAAGCTCCATCATTGTATTTCTTGAGCATTTGTGTGTACCAATCGATACGAGCATCCTTTTGAGACTGTCAAATTGTGTTGGATCCTACGAGAGCAAATCATTTTCACGGCTAAATAATAATGTAATATTTTATATATGCTGTTAAACTAATGCCTAGAGTTGCCTCTATCGTACTTTGTGTCATGAATCTTGCATTGTCAATTTTTGCACATCGATGTTTTCTGGCACAACTGATTTTGGACGATTCTCAAAATTTTCGTCAATGAGCGAGCGGCGGCGGCCACAATTAAACTCGTTATACCATCGTTTCACAGTGGCAAAGGATGGAACTTCATCGCAAAATGTAGTAGTAAAGTTGATTAATACAGTCTTGTCTTGATAATTCACGTCGAAAATCATAATAAATCACCGCACAAACATTTTCACGAGACAAAATTTTAAAGTCACTGTAAACAACACAAATAACACTCCAGTTATTTTGTATGAAGTATGTTAAGGTCAACATTGTTAAACTTTCCAGTGAAAACAGTTGATGACATCTACAGCAATCAGTGTTGCCAAGACTCAAAATATAAATAAATAGTGATCCTCGTAATAACTGATCTGTTTGGAACGAGTTGCCGATAATAATCCTTATTCTGTTCGTGAGTATTAAGAATTTAATGTAACTGAAATTGGGAGGTTTAAGTAACCTTGTCTTGGTAAAGTGATATTCAGCGAATCATTTACCGACCGTCGCTAAGCTCATGATGAGCCCAGTGTTGCGCTACGACCACTGTAGCGAGAGTAACTTGAAGCGCGAGAGAGTAATGAAACTGAAGCTGCCCCCGCAATGCACAACAGATTTATGATTGGTCCCCGGTATGGGGCATTGCTCTTCCTCGTCCTCGGCTGGTCTCAGGTTCGAATCTCGCTTCCTGCAGACGTTTTTTAGTTTTCTCTATTTTCTTTACCGGCGAATCAATAAATTACACTTCATGTCACAAAGTTTCTCATAAATCCTGGTTGCAGCTTCGAGCTGGCTGGTTTGATTTTTCTAAAGGCTGACCTTTGTTACTTCGGTGTCTCAAAACGTCCAACAGAATCTCTAACGCCAATTTTGTACTACGCCCACGGATTTACATACAACACAGTATTACTCCAGGGGTAATTTCTGAATCACTACCAATGGCTCAGCTCGCTAATTAGCTCTCCGCCGCGTTTAATGATTTCGCGACTTACTAAAATTCAAACTTAAGCCACATACTTTGCGCACGCGTTCCCGCCCCGTCTGGACATAGCTTCGCCGCCAATGTCTTCCAAACAAAATGCCCCGATTGTTCCTCCCTTTTTATATGAATCTGAGATTTGGGACGTTCACGCCTTTACTTTTGCGGGATTGATGGATTTTTCGCGCTCTTTTTGGCGTCATCTTATTCCCATCACGCGATTCGTTTGTTTAGTTTCTCAGGTCACCATTTTCCGTTACTTTGCATAAGTTCATCGGCCTGCGTGAATTTAGTTCACCCTGCAGTAATGGGACTTACTTTAAACAAAAGATGTTTCCGTTTTTACCCTCACTGAAATACAAAATACCGGGCGCCTATGTGCCGAAAACATGCGCGATTCTGAATAACCTTGCTATTTTTACAGATTCATTCCAGCCAATTCTTAACATCAACACTTAATAACTTATATGCTAACACAAAATCTTCTCAACTTATTTACCTACCCTTAAAATATATTTCTATTAATACTTAATCAACTAACATTCATTTAATATACAAGGTGCTTCAGAAAGTGTAATTAAATTTTATCAATGCATCTGTTTTTATTACATGTGTGAAATTAGGAAAATTCAATATATTCACATAAAATCAATCTTATTATAGATTAAATTATATTAACATTATTATCTAATATCAGGCAAAGTCTCGGGTTGAAACCCGGCGGAGGACGATGGATTTTTTGGCTTCCTTCGGAAGGGAAGTTAAGCCGTTGGTCCCGTGTCGTAGATTTACGGCACATGAAAGAACATCAAGCCTGATAAGAGGATCAGAGTTAAGTGGTTTTTATGACCAGTATAGAATGGGACGCTGAGAACCACAGCAGTTCAAGAGAGTTCATAAATAAAGCTCCATTTCATTTCAGATAAGAGATACTAATCAGCAATTATTGTAGAAAAAGTTATTACTTTTGTACTCTCCAAAACTCTTGATTTAAAAGTTAATAATTTCTCAAGGTATTTTACCAAATTTTCTTTTTAGAGGTATCGTGTTCACGGACATACACATTGATCTTTTTCCAAAAATGCTTGTTTTGGTTACAGGGGACCATAAAACATTTATTTCCGGGAAATCTCGGTATCGATTTTTTGGATGGAATGCAATACCTTCTCTATACATTATGTAAATAATACGTGTAAAGAAAGTAATAAAGAAGTGTTTGTTGAAGTAAAAACTTTTTTGTATTGTTTTACAATTTATATTGAATTTTATACAGAAGGTTTCCAGTATTTTAATTTTTCTTATCGCTTTTAGTTTGTTTTTCTGCACAGACATTGAAATAGTATCACCTTATTCCGTTTACAAACATGTTTTATGAGATACTTTTAGCATCATTTGATATATATAGAGTTACAACTCATTTTAGTCATATCGGTTTGCTAGAGCGCCGTATTAAAATGGAAGGAAAAGGGGAGAACATGAATGGAAGCAGTGGTTCCTTTTTTGTTCATCACAAGAAAACGCAAGAGCTGCTTTTATAAAGCTTCTCCTGAGATACCAAAATAGCATACACGTGGGTTGATTTATATTTAGTTACAACGCCGTTAGGACACGTCTGCATCCAAAATGTATTTGATTATGTAGCCATCTCATACATTAAAAAAAAAAAAAAGAAAAAAAAAGGATACTGAGGAAAGATATTCATAAATTTAAGATCCTTATGGTAGCAAAAACTTAATACTTTGGGAAAAAAAATCAGATGTGTCCCATACATTTTTGTAGCTAACTTTCTTACAAAAGCTTATTCAAAAGCTAATCAAAATAAGAATTCGCAGAAAGATCTTATTGCTTAATTTCTTGTAAATAGAAAAATAATACACGAAACTAAAGCTATAGTGAAATCTTTTAAAGACGTTGATATTATTGAAAAAATTAAGTTTTCTTTGCAAGGCCAAGAATAAATGAATAAAAAAAAGGACTGACAAATTCACATTTGAGAAAAAATGTATGTCATTAACTGTGTGTTTGAACGAGATCTGCATTTTTAAGGAACTTTTTGTCTATTTCTTACGGTTTGAGTTATACGAAAGCCATCCAGGATGAAGACTTTTCAAGATATACATTTTGTTATGCAAATGCTTATCTATAATATATGGTATTTTAATCAAAATGATTACCGCCATAGGAGAAAATCAAACTTTTCGAAAAAATATTCCATGTAAAGGTTAGTGTGGTTAGAGGGGACTTTGTTGAAAATCTTGGTGTCGCATCCTTTGAAGATACTGAACTTGAATACGTTGTACATACTTGGAGTCCATTACTGAAACGGCTTTATTTATTTTGATGATAACTTCATTTTAAATTTTGGCTCTTCTTATAATATTTAATACCACGGTTAATGTTTATCCGACTTTTTGTTTTTTAGTTATGTTGTTCACATACATGTATACACAAACACTGATCTTTTTCTAATTTTTTTCAGGAGACCCTAAATGTGTATATCCAATAAAAGCTCGGTATCGAATTTTTGGATGAAATGAGATATTTTCTCCAACTATGTACTCAGAAGAGAAATTAAAGATGGGATTGGGGAACTCAATTTTGTACCAGCATGTTACTATGGTAGCTCAGATTAAAGCAACGCCATGCAAAACCGTGATAAAATGGTATATATTTACTTTCTCTACACCCACTATGTACATAGTGTATAGAGAAGGTATTGCATTCCACCCAAAATTTGATCCTGAGATTTCACCGGAAATACACATTTTGGGTCCCCCTGAATCAAAAAAAAAAAAAAAAAAAAAAAGCATTTTTGGAAAATTGTCCGTGTGTGTGTCTGTGTGTGTATGTGTGCGTCTGTGGACAGCATAGCTCAAAAACGAAAAGACCGTTAATTAACAAACTTAATATTTAAGTTTGGTATCTTCCAAGGATGCGATACAAAGATTTTCAAGAAAATTCCCCCACCCCAAACTACCCTTTACATGGAAAAAATTGCCAAAATTTTCATTTTCTCAAAAATGGCTAACGATTTTGATTAAAGTTTCTTATATTAAAGATGTTTACATGACAAATCAAATATATATCTTGAATTTTGTGGGAATGGCCTCTAATGACCTCTTTATTCTGGATGATTTTTAATGAATTTTGCATAACTGGTAAACCGTAAGAGTTGGACAAAAACTTACTACACAAAAAGTGTAGATCATGACAATAAACACAATTTATATCATATACATCTTTTTTCGTGGAGTTGATCGTTTTTTAAATATTCCTTGTTATTGGTTTCAGATTTAAAAACTTTTACTTTTCTCATAAAGAAATTTGTCAACTCCTGTCCATGTAAACAAAGGAACTTCAGTCATATAGCAACCAGTTTCTGACTATTACGTTAATCTATAGTATTCCCTTATTGCTCTTCTACTTGCATAGAGGCAAGTAATAATGCTATTTCTGCTAATTCTTTCTCGATTAGCATAAAGTAAATAGAATCATAAGCTTTTTAACAATAATTTGTTGCAGAGATGTAGAGAAAGTCATGTGAGTGAAGCACATCAGGTTTTTTTCAGTGTGACTCTGCTTTTTTCTTTTTTTTTTAATTTATCCTTTGTATGCTTATGTGAAATAACAATAATTGAGGACTGGAATTCTAAAGGTGTTAGATAACAAAACATATTCTTTTAGTTATGAATAATTTGTTTTAATTAACTACTTTATACAAGTTATTATGTCAATTTGAAGTATTATTACAGGGATATTTACTATATTAAGCAAATGTAAGAAAATGAAGCTAAAACGCAGTAGTAGTATTAAGTACATAATGCATCATTGTCTCACTTAGTCGCATGCTCTCTGACTGTATATGCTCTCTAAATATACTTTAATTAAAATATTAACTATCGCTATTTTAAATATCTTCACAACACTGGAAATACAACCACTACAACATACCAACAAAAGAAAGAACATACTGATTTTACACATACACTCGCACTCATAGCTACACCATCGCAATCACACGTCTAGATAACTCGTATATCAAGTATTCTAATTTGCACAAATTTATTATCCCTTAGTACGTTTGTGCCCAAGCTTGTCAGTTTTGGCTGTATAGAATGAAATCCCAGAATTTTGTCCTCCATCTGAAGCAAAAAATCGCACTTCCGATAGCAATTTTTTCTAGCATTCTCCATCTGCACGCAATTTGTTAAAATTTGCGTCCCCAATATTTAATTCAGAAATTAGTGAAGATGGTAGGAGTTTTTGAATTTGCTCTGATAGCTTTGGTGCTATCTGTCGTCATTAGTTCATCTGGAAGATGATAAGCCCTAAAATCAGGTTCCAGAGGAAAATGACTTTGGATAATGTGCCTCTCTGAAGTATCTCAAGTTTAGAGATTTTGACAATTACCACCTTTTTTTTAAATTCTAATCAATAAGCTTATCATTGGTTCGTTTATTAGTTGGTTAGCTATAAAATTCGACACTTATCTCACATGAATTGAAGTTCATCCTCTAAACTGCCGGAGATATTTGATTTTCTCTACCCTAATCGTTTATTAGTGGTCAAAATAGCTGTTCTTATGAAAACCTATTTTTCTACCTATTGCACATTAGTGGTGGTAAACCTTTGCAGAAATAGCCACAATAGCTACAAATTTTGTTATAGATAAAAAAATAGCAGCGATTGTCAAATGTTTAAGAATTGGATGCTGTATACTGATCTTAAAATTCCATACTCTTTCCATACAATCGCGAGAAACAGTTGGAAGTCAACAGGGCTTCAAAAGAATGACTTTGAATAATTCGGACAATTAACAGCTGATATCCCTAAAATTGCTGATGTTGCAAAAGGGTTATTTGAAATACAGTTTTTTTTAAAGATATCTGCATTATTTTGTACAGTAAGTTTTCATTTATCGCTTATCGTATAACAGCTAATTAAGATTACGCAGAAATACTTCTGAATGAAGTGAGCTTCCACAGGCTATTTTCAGAAAAGTAAAGATGAACGTGTTATTTTTCATGTAAATATAATGTAAATATGGCATATAAGGAGTAACTGGGATAGAGGGAATTTATTGAAATCCTCGTTAACTCATAATTGGAAGATATTGAACAGAAACAAACACACACACATACACACATATATCTCAGGTTTAGTATTTTCCTGTATTTCTTGCTTTTTTGAGTTATGCCACACACACACACACACACTCATGAGCGGAAATTCCTAGTAGGGGTCTTCAAAACTTGTATTTCCGTTAAGAACTCGGCCCAACTTCTATAAACGTGACCAGCTTTTTTCTCGCGCATAATTCTAGCAACTGGATTGGCAGGTTCTTTCTGTCCCCCAAAACATGGCTGAAATGCCGAAAAATAACATTACAACCTAATGTATTCATTCTGTAGTATCGTTTTCTTAATATTGATTTTGTTATTGCCGTTCGTTTATCTTAACTACAGACACGTGAACTTCTTCCCGGTAGGCATATTATTGCATTTATAAATTTTTGCAATGTTATTTAATTGTCATCTTTACTTATGACATTCAATATAGTTTAAGATATTCAATTCCTAAGACCCATATAGTAAAATATGTGTAAGGATTGTTCTGTGAATTTGGGAAGTTTTCGTGCAGAAAAATAAGTTAGGAAAGTTTGTCTTCTTGCAAGCTATTTCGGTTGACGTTGAAGGAGCCTTTCACGGACACAATATACTGTTAGGAGTTGGCCATTGTGTTCTAAAAGTTCGCCACAGCTCGTGAGGTCAAGGCAGAACAAGGAGAAATTCCGAGTATTTGCCACGTCAACGGGATACATAAAGTTCAACCATAGGAAGTTGACAACTAGCAAAATGCCGGGAAGTTGTAGGTTTAGACGCGAAACGTTCAGCCAATAACAAGATAAATTTAAGCGCAAATTTAACTTTAAAACTCTGCCCTCTACGGGTAAATTGGAGCGCAACTCCCTTTTTACCTCAGCCCACATATTCTCAATAGGGTTCAACTCTGGTGAACTGGAAGGCCAGTCTACCACTCTGATATCCTGCCACTGAAAATTAATTTGAAACCTTTTGAGATGTGCGGACAGGATGATTGTCCTGTACAAATTCAAATAAACCATAGGAATATCGTATCCTCATAGAGGGAATCAAAGTACTATCTAGTATTATCGTGTACTGCACACCGTTCAGTGTACCATCAAGCTGCCACAGCACACCCAGATCTCCCTTAATATCCAGTCACAACACGTTACAGATACGCAACCGTGATGGAATTGGGAAGCCATGTGTTTTGCATCATATTGGGACCGCTATGGAAAATAGACAATCCCTTACGCGTGGAAGAAAATTTCACCTTGTCTGAGAATATGACGTTATTCCCGTTGTAGTTGGCATTTTCGGTTTGTGAAGGGTGTCTTGAGTAAGTGACAAAACAAAAACAAACAAAATTGCCTACCTGCCGAAAAAAAAAAAAGTAAAATTTTCCCAAAATTGGATTCCTAAAAGTGTTTCATAGTTTTAGTATACTTTCATACTATACAGGTTACATTTTTACTTTCTATACACGTACTATGTACATAGTGTATAGAGAAGGTATTGTAATGCACCCAAAAATTCGATACCGAGATTTCACCGGAAATACATGTTTTGAGACTCCTTAAATCCAAAAAAAAGCATTTTTAGAAAAATGTCCGTGTGTGTGTCTTTGGGCAGCATACCTCAAAAACGAAAAGTCCGTTAAAAACTAAACTTGGTATTTAGGTTTGGTAACTTCTAAGGATGTGACATGAACATTTTCAAGAAAATCCCCCCCCCCCAACCAACCTTTATATGGAACTTTTTTTGAAAATGTTCATTTTATCAAAAATATCTCTAACAATTTTGATTAAAATATCGTATATTCAAGATATTTACCTGAAAATAAAATGTATGTCTTGAATGTTCTGGGAATAGCCTCTGAAGACTACTTTATACTAGATGAATTTTACGGAATTTTACATAACTGCCAAACCGTAAGAGATGGACAAAAACTTACCACACAAAAACTGTAGAGCACGTTAAAACACACGCTTTTCTCATACAGGAATTTGTCAACTCCTGTCCATAAAAATAAAGGAACTTCAGTCACATAGCAACCAGCTTTTGACTATCACTTTAACCTATAATAATCCCTTATTTCGATTCTATTTACAAGGAAGCAAGTAATACGACTATTTCTGCTAGCTTTTTCTCGATGAGCATGAAGTAAATAGAATCATAAGCTTTTTAATGATAATTTTTTGTAGAGAAAGTCGTGGGAATGGAACACATACGAATTTTTTCATTGAGAAAGAACTATTCGTGCCTGATGCGCGTAACTCTGTGCACCTCATGCTTTTATGTGCAGCATATTGATGTAAGGTAGATGCTGTAGTTAAATACCAAATTTGGTATATTACCGAATTTTCAGTTTGAGTTATCATTGTTGATGGACACACTCTCGCACCCATACACATATATTCTACTTTGGGTGGAGTGTAATACCTTCTGTACCATTAATATCTAAGTAGAGGAAATAAAAATGTATGTCAGTTGAAGAATAAAATGTCCTACCGGTGTGTTGTCATGGTAACAAGGACGCGTGAAGCCTAAGATCCCTGGTTCAATCTGGCTAGGCTTTGAAATCTGATTATTCCTTTCCAGGCTTTAGCTGTTAAAAAGCTGCCTCTCATTTGCTGCAAAAAAAATTGGGTCATTCGGAATGATATACAAGCGTTTCATTGGACGTTCGGCAGAAAAAGTCTGTAAAATACATTAATAAAAATACGTCAAGTAAACCATGGCAATTTTCAGAGCGGATATTGCTAAAGCTCAGTGGCTTGATTCCACATCCGTGTTCTGCGCATGCGTGAATGAACAATTGAAGTGTGATTGGAAACAAACTGATATGCTGATGCATAGCTGGAACTGTGTACAGCATTTTTTCATTACTGTTGCACTTTTGCATTTTTGATGTAAACAGTAGCTCTGCTAGTTGATCAAACACACCATTTTGCCTCTTATATAGCTTAGCTGTGGTAGCTAGACGAATTGCTGCATTAAATAAAATTGGTTATATACATATATTTCGCCAAAATACCGGTTTTGCGGTGCATTGGATAACATTTTAAATTTTAGAAAGTATATGTATGTGTGGGTGAGAGAGTTAGAAAGAAGCATAGCTAACAAAAATCAAACACACACTGAATGAACTTCGTATTTAAATTAAAAATCTTTAAAGAATGGTTCGCAATTTTTTTTTTTTGAAATTACCCCATCTAAAGACACATTTACACGTAAACTGTTTTGGAGGCTTATATTTTCTCAAACCTTCCTCTACCGATTTGGTTTAAAAGACCTCTTATTTAAGACATTTTGAATTTTCTATAAATAACTCTAAATTCTTCCCCAGACTATCTTTCTGTACATAATTTACAAACCGTAATTCAGTTCTTTACAAGAACCAAAACAGTTCTTTACAAAAAAGTACAGAGCTGATCAAAATTTACAATTTGTGCCAAGCAGTTTTTGTTAGTGTTAGCAAAATATCCGTTTAAAAGTTTCCGTATTTTAAAAAGTGTTCTTTTAAACACGCTTGCTTTGCTTCTCTTGGGGTCATGGAAAATAGTGACATTTGAAGATCAGTAAAATGAATAAGTTCTGTTTAAACAATAGACAATCATTACACCATATTTCACGGATCCGCGTATCTGCAAAGCAATGCTCTGAAACAATTTCTATACTGCCTCTGCGGTTTAGTGGTCAGCGTTCTGGCTTCTCATCTAGAGTCCCGGTTCGTTTCCCGACCTAGACGGGCAACTTTTATTTAACCAGAATCATTCCTTATCCCCCACAGATTCTGGAAGTATAAATATGGGAATGAATGTGAGATTAGTAATATGAAATTGAGAAACCAAAATTAAGAAACGCTACACTTGAGTGAACAAAATATCAGCAGTTGTTTCACGAATCAAACCCCCGCTATAACCATAGAAGTTACTGGAGGCTCTACAAAGAAAGAAAGAAAACGCTGGGCCCCAAGCTCACTCGGCAGAGCATCTGCCTGGTGTGTGAGAGGTCCTGCCTGGTGTGTGTGAGGTCCAGGGCTAGATGCCCGTCTGGGTTTAAGAAGTTTTCTCTAGCCAAGAACACTTCCTATCCTTCGCAGAGTCTTGAAGCATGTGAGTGTGAAAGCGTGCGTGTAAATTTAAAAGTACCCAAAGATACGAACGGTAAACGAGTGAACAATAATTCAAAGGAAAGGCCGCGGAATCGTCCTAGATGTTAAAGGAGCATATAGATGGGTCAAAAAGAAATAACTTCTATCAACATCAGGAAGCAGAAGAAACAAACGCGTAATAAGGGTAATTTGAAAGACAGTGGTATAAATGAATGAGAGAATCGTGTTATTACAGTATACTTATTGCAATTTCACTATTTCTTTTTCTTTGGTGAAATTATACTCAAATGATCTCGGGATCCTTGGAGCTTAGTTATTCGACATTCGTCTTCTCAGGATAAGGGAACCCCCCCCCAAAAAAAAACCTTATTAGGGCAACTCACTTAAGCGAGATTCGTACTCGCGACTATCTTGAATGTGTGGCAAACACGCTACCCTCACATCCGAGGCGAGCAGTTTTACTATTTTCGGGCTAATGAACACACAATAGCCACCATCACCTTAGTTACATTATCCATTTATGTTTATCATTTGCAATGACGGTCTTAGAGTTTTTTTGTTGTTTTTTTTGTCTTCCGGTGTAAACTATTTGGGCATCAGGGGTGAGGGAGGGAGGGAGAGAGAGAGAGATTAATGCTATAAGGAAGGATATAAGGCTATATGTTTAAATTGCAGTCTTTAAGGAACTTTATTATTGCATAAATAAATGGAAATGGCATGTTATTCAAGGACGCTCTTTAACTACTGTGGTTCTCAGCGTCCCATTCTAAATTGGGCGCGAAAGACTACTTAATTTTGCTCAAAGGCCTCTATCAGGCTTGAGTTTCTTTTACGTGCGGTAAATCTACGACATGGGACCAACGGCTTTACTTCTCGTAAAAATCCATCGTCCTCCGCCGGGTTTGAACCCGCGACCTTGGGTATATGAGGTTAGCATGGTAACCATTACACCACGGAGTGCGACTTTATTATTGCATTGTAAACTGGTTTTTGGAAGACTGTAATATAGTACTGATGCTGGTGCGAAAAGGGACGGAAAACAATATGATTCAGGTCGACACTTTTCCCCTGGTCAGAAGGACATGCTGGTGTGTCGATGAGATGAAGATGTTGAGGGTAGCATCCAAGACCAAGTCGCATCCGGATTAACATGGTGAGATGTCGGCGTGCTGTGGTGTCGCTGGAGAGCTAGGGGATTTTTGGAACTTCTACCTGGATGGTGGCGTAATATTTTCCTTTGAATGTTTTGGAAAGTTTTCAGGCTTCTTCCCTGCTACGGTATTTAGCTGGCTGAAAATCTGCATATGGAGGTCTTATGCCTTGGAGTTTACCCTGACCAATGCTCTATTTAGCCAGGCAAACGACGACCTCGTTGTAATGTATACCTCATGACTTTTAATCCAGAGGAATGAATGTGCTGCCCTTCTTCCTGTACAAAGTGCAGAATATCATACAAGTATGGCTTAGAAGTTGAGTGACAGTTTAACGCAGCTGCTCACAATTTCCTGCCGCGCAATCCAGTTATTTATCCTTTTACTTTCTCTAAACGTACTATTTACATAGTAGGTAGAGAAGATATTATATTTCACACAAAATTTTTATGTACAGATTTCGTGGGAAAGTTGTGTTTTGAGGTTCCAAGAGTCCAATAAGAGTATTAAAAAGTCGGTGTGCCTGTGAGCACAATATCTAAAACTCGAAAACTTCGTTAAATGAAACATTTTGTACCTTAGTTCACCACCTCCAAAGGATGTGACGCAAACATTTTCAAAAAAATGCCTCACCCTGAACTACCCTTTATATGGAAAAATGTTCGAAAATGTTGATTTTCTCAGGAATGGCTCTAATGATGTTGATTAAAATATCGTAAATTATAAAGAATTAAATGACAAATAAAATGTATAACCTGAATTTTCTGGCAATAGTTTCTAAAGTTGCTGGCATTCTGAATTACTTTTGCGTAACTCGTAAATTGAAAGACATAAGACAAAAACTTAAAACACAAAATTTGTGTCGTATACAACTTTTACGAGAATGGTCTGAAAAGTTCTCGGGCTGATAGAGATTAACGAGAATTCATGCTTTGAAAGTAATTATATTTTTCAACGTAATCTCCTCTAATACATTTTGTCCAACGGCGTTCCAATGCCATTATCCGCTCTCTGTAGTGTTCCTCAGAAAATGCTGCAAAGTACCCATTTACAGCCGCAATTGCTTCTTCATTGGACGAAAAGGCCCACCAGCAAGGAATTTCTTCAGTTTTGGAAACAGATGGAAAGCCAGATCTGGGTAGATGTTCCAGCACTTCATAGTGCAGATCTCTCAATTTTCCCATTGCCAAAACACTTTTGTGGGCAAATGTATTGTCCTGATGGAAAACAATTTTCTTTTTTTAACCCGGGTCTGTTTTCAGGAATGCTTGCATTCAGTTTGGTTAGAAGTTGATAGCATTCTCCAGTAATAGTTATACCTTTTTCGAGATAGTCAATCAACAAAATTCCTTTGGTGATCCAAAACATTGACACCATGATCTTTCCCGCCGATGGCACCATCCTCGCCTTCTTTGGTGCTGAAGAACCAGATACTGTCCATTGCCTTGACTGCTGCTTGGATTTGGTTGTGTAGTGGTGAATCCATATTTCATCCGTTGTGACGCATCGGCGCTAAAAGTCGCTTCTTTTCTACTGAAAATGCTCCAAACACCTTCAGAAAGTGTCGTGCGAATGCGTTTGTTATCCACAGTGAGGATATGCGGCACCCATTTTGCGCAAAGCTTTTTCATGTTTAATTCCTGATGCAAGATGTGATCAATACGTTCTTTTTAAATTCCAAGAGCATTAGCAATTTCACGCACCTTTGTACGCCGATCTTCCAAAGTCATGCCATGCACTTTTTTAATGATGTCCGTATGGTTATAGTATTTGGACTCCTTCGCGTAGATCGTGTTGGACGCTTTCATGGCCACATGTTAAATCGGTCTCTCATTTTTTCACAATAGAAACTGAAGGTGAAGAGTCACCATACACATTTACAACCCGGGAATGAATTTCTGTAGGTGTTAAACCTTCATTTACGAAGAATTTTATCACAGCATGATACTCGAATTTCTCCATTTTCAAAGCGATGCGCACTCCCACTGCTTTAAACAACTTCCTACAGTCAATTATTGCCTGGAATGATTTGTAATTTTGCATAGGGTCTATTAACATGTGTACCAACGCAAGGAAAAAAAAAATCATGCACGTAGTGCCGCGATCTCTGGGTGAGGCCCAGTATCTTTCAGACCACCCTAGTAGTAGTCACTATTTCAAAAAAATTCCTTGTTATTGGTTTCAGTTTAAAATACTTAAACTTTTCTTATAAGCAAATGCTTCAACTCCTGGCATGCAAAGAGAACGAGTTTCAATCATATAACAACCAACTATTAACAGGTTTGACTATCGCTTTAGTCTAGTATGTTACCTTATTTCTCTGGTACTTATAAGTAACTAAGTAATGTGCTAATGTTTTTCTCGTATAGCATGAAGTAAATAGAGAAATAACCTTAAAGAATACTTTGTTACAGAAACGTAGAGAAAGTCATGGGGATGGTACACACTATGATCGATTTTTTTCTGTAGATGTACTATAGAAGTATCGTATTCTGCCCAAAATTCGATACCAATGTGTGTCTGTGGACAGCATAGCTCAAAAACTAAAATACCAAGCTTGGTATCTAAGTATTATATCTTCTAAGAATGCGACACTAAACTTTTCAAGAAAGTTTCCCAACCAGAACCTACCTTTTACATGTAAAATGTTTGAAAATGTTGCTTTTCTCAAAAATGGCTTTAACGATTTTTTTTTAAAATACCAAATATTAAAGTTATTTACGTCACAAATAAAATTTACACTTTGAATGTTCTGGGAATAGACTCTGAACACCCGTTTATTCTGAATGAGTTTTGCAGAATTTGGCATAGCGGATAAACCGTAAGAGATAGAAAAAATACTTATTTTATAGAACATCTAGATCTCGTTAAAGCACACAATTTATATAATATGTATGAACCATACTTGTAGAGTTGCCCGTTTTCAAGATATTCCTTATTATTGGTTTCAATTTTAAAGTACCTTAACTCCTCAAACGGGACCATGCAAAGCGAATCGAATCTCAATTGTTTCACATAGTGACCAGCTTTTAAAAGATCTGACTATCGCTTTAGCCTAGTGTATCCTTTATTTCCCTTCTTACAAGAAATAAAGTAATAAGAACATTTCTGCTAATGTTTACCTCGATTAGGTTGATGTAGATAAAAGAATAATCCTTTGTAAGAATAGTTTATATTTGGAACAGCAAGAGATTTTTCATGTTGTCATTGAATCTCTCTACGCAGCCTGGATTAAAGTGAACAAAACTCGACAGAAATGAAACTCGTCGCTGCACAGGATAATGGATTTGCAGCTCAAAAATTGAACTAGTATTGAACGCCACACTGCCACTGCTGTTATCAGCAATTGTGTGAAATTATGAAGCGTTCGCAGCTAGTAACAACCGACTCGCGTTTCGCATATGGATTTAGAAAGTAGATTACGCATGATATTTATTCTAATATAGCTGCATTACTGTTGTTAGACATAAGGAATTTATTCTTACTGTCTATAAGAGTAAATGTTTAGGAAAGCTAAGTGGCATTTTTAAGGTAAACATATTTGTATAAATCTGATGTGCTCCATTCACATTACTCTCTCTAGCTTTTTCATATAGAAGCTATTCTTACAAAAGATTATTATTCTATCTACATCATGCTAATCGAGATAAACATTAACAGAATTGGTCTCATTACTAGTTTCCCTGTAAGTAGATGGGAAATAATGGAATAAGCGATAGTCAAATCCTTTAAAAGCTGTTCGCTATATGAAACATTTGAGGTTCGGTTAGTTTTGCATGGTCTCACTTGAGAAAGGTTAGTTAGTGTAAGATTAAAATCAATAATTAAAACAGTCAACTCTACAAGAAAAACGCATTTGTATGTTACCGAGGTGCTACAATTTTTGAGTAGTTGGTTTACCAGTTGTGTAAAATTTTGCAAAACTCACCCAAAATAAAGAGGTCTTCAGAGAATATTCCCATACAATTAAAAATATTCATATATTATGGTGCAAATATCTTTAATATGCAGTATTTTACTCAAAATTGTCAGCCATTTTTGTGAAATACATGTTCAAAATTTGTTCCATGCAAAGATTAGATTGTTAAGGGGGGATTTTCTTGAAAATCTTCGTGTCGTAGCCTTGGAATGCACTAAATATAAATACCAAGTTTGGTGTTTAACGGTCTTTTCGTTTTTAAGCTATGTTATCCACACACACACACAATATTACACACGCACACAACGGACATTTTTGTAAAAATGTTTTTTCCTGACTCATGGGACCTCAACATACATTTCCGGTGAAATTTCGATAGCAAAGTTTTTGGTGAAATATAATACTTTCTGTAGCTAATATGTGCATGTGTACATACGTACTAGAGAAAATAAAAATACGTGTTTAAAAAAAACCGTTACCATTAGCTTTATTTTTTCCGAAAGTTAAATCCTTAACCTTACTTTTTCGCATACGGCATTTTACCAATTTATAGTTCCGAATACACTTTATCGAACATATTTTTCATAGCAGGTACTTTACTGTGGGCTAACTCTTCGAAATGCACCTTTTGTTGTCATATTAGAGTCAACAAAACAAAGTTTCCTTTATCGTTTATGTTTGCTTGAAGGTTCGTCGGTTGATTGTTTCATAATAAATATGAAAACTAGTAGTTAAAAACACTGTGATATTATCACTGTCCTTTGTTCTTGTCGAAGACGTGCCAGACTACTTTCAATAACTGAAAAAAAATCTTTTGAAACCGTTACTATGCATTACCAGAAGATGACATATTCCCGTATGTGAAACGTTTTAAGCATTTTTAAATGGAAACCAAATACAACAAATATCTCAAATCCCCGCAACATAACTCCGTGTTTTAACGAGATCTACATTTTATGACCAGTAATTTTTTATGTCTCTTACAGTTTATTAATTGTTCAAAATCCAGCAAAATTCATCCAGATTCGAGTGTTCTTCAGAGGCTATTTCCAGAAAATTCAAGGTATACATTTTGTTTGCATGTAAATATCTTTAATATACGGTATTTTAATCAAAATTGTTAGAGCCATTTTCTAGAAAATCAAAATTTTCCATGTAAAGGGTAGTTTGAGGTGGGGGATTTTCTTCAAAATCTTCGTGTCATATATTTGAAAGATACCAAAATACCAAGTTTGTGTTTTACCGACTTTTCGTTTTCGAGTTGTTCACGGACATAGGGACCTTTTTAAAAAAAAAAAGTTTTTTTAAATATACATGGATCCCTAAACGTGTATTGTCGGTGAAATCTCGGTATCGAATTTTTGGGTGGAATACAATAAGTTCTGTTATGTTTATCTCAATTAACATGAAATAATTAGAAAAATTAGCTTTTCAACAGTAACTGGTAACAGATGTAGACAAAGTCATGTGAATGGACACATAAGATTTTCACTTATGTGTAACGAATGTCAAAATTTGTTATAAAAATACAGATTTTCCAATATTAAATTGTAGGTAAATTAACACGTTAAAAGCAATGAATATTTAAATCCTTACCTAAAAGTAAGATGTACATTCTAAAAATGTTATGTAGGTACATTAAACATATTAATGGCATTTTGCATTGTTACTTATAGCACGCACAACATGAGTTTACAGTACCTTGCATTGCAGTGGTAGGATACATGCACTTTTATTACATTTCTATTTCATTAGAAAGACAGTACTATTGACATAAAATAACTTCACTTGGCTTTTGTATTGTTAAGTCATTTTTGAGAAAAAAAATGGATTGAATTGTTTCCAGTTAAGGGTAATTTGATGTAGTGGGATTTACTTGAACATCATGTTTTAGATACATGCCCGGACCTTTTTTTTTATTTTTTTAATGTTTTTTACTTTCTCTGCACTTATTATATATAGTGCATAAAGAGAATACTGTATCCCACCCAAAAATGTCAATACCCAAATTTCACTGCAAATACACACTCTAAAGTCCCCTGTATTCAAAAACTATTTTTTGGAAAAAGGTACTTGTGTCCGTAAAATATAAACTTGGTATTTAAGTTTAGTATCTTCCATTGATGCAACATGGAGATTTTGAGGAAGATCTCCCACCCCTAAACTACCCTTTACATGGAAAAATTGTTGACAATTTTGATTTTTTTTTCAAGAAAACTGCTCTAAAGATTTTCATTAAAATACCGTATATTACAGATATTTACATAGGAAATAAAATTTGCATCTTGAATGTGCTCTTCATTCTGGATGACTTTTGCATAATTGGTAAACCGTAAAAGATAGACAAAAACTTAACTGCACAAAATATGTAAATCTCGTTAAAACACACTTTCTATAGTGGCTTTTTTACCGTCGAATTGACAGTTGCTGATATATTCCTTGTTATTTGGTTGCTTTAAAATTATTAAAAATTTCTCATACGAGAATTTGTCAACTTCTGTCCGTGCAGAGAAACGAATTTCAATCCCAATGCAACCCGCTTTTGAAAGATTCAACTATCGTTTAAGCACTAGTGCATTCCGTTATTTCCCTTCAACGTATAAGGAAATAATTAATTCGACCATTTCTGCTATGTTCTGTTTATCTTGATTAGCACGAATTAGAGATAAGATCACTTTTGTAGGAATAAACTGTTGCAGAATAGCTAGAGAAAAATCATTTGAATGGAGCACATCAGTTTTTTTTCCAGTGCGTCTCAAAACGTGCATTTCTGGTGAAATCTCGGATAGAATTTTAGGGTAGAATGCAGCGCTTCCTCTAATTACTAAAGCAAAGGAGTAAAGAAAGTAAACATGAAGAGTTTGATAACATTTTTGGCCATAATTTCTCTTCTCGGGACCTTTAAGAATGTTGACGTAAACAGCATGTAAGCTCCCCATATCCTCGCACCAACTCGTGTAGCGCGATATATGATATATAATGTAATGTGATCTGACGTAATGTAATATGACATGATGTAACATAATATGACATTACATGATATATAAAGTACTATATGATATATAATATAAAATTTAAAAAATATAAATAGTATATAATACGAGGGGCGTTCAATAAGTCCCTAGAAAAGGATAGAAAACAAATCATTTTTGGTACACTTTTTTATTTTTCAACATAATCTCCTTTTAGAGTCGATATAATTTTATAGCGCTTCTCCAAGCCTTCCAAAACGTAGGATTTTGGAAAGTCTTCAAAATAGGCATCTATTTGGGAGATGACATCTTCGTTAGATGTGAATCGTTTTCCACCGAGCCACTTTTTCAAGTTTGCAAATGAAAAAGCTCACTGCGGGCCAAATGTGGTGTATACGGTGGATGTTGTAATACTTCGAACCTTAATTTTACAATTTTCGACATCGAAATTGCGCAGGTATGCACGCTTGCATTGTTTTGATGGAAGAGAATATTTTTCTTCACCAGATGAGGCATCTTTTCTTGGTTTCTGTATTCAAACGGAACAATAACGATGTATAATACTGTCCATTTATCCTGCTTCCTTTCTGCAAGTAATTAATGTAGATGATTCCGCGTGCATCCCGAAAAACTAAGGCCATCACCTTGTCTGCTGATTTCATCACCTTTGCGTTCTTCGGAGCCAGTTCGTCTTTAAAAACCCACTGATTCGACTGTTCTATTGTCTCTGGGATGTAGTAGTGAATCCATGTTTCATACACAGTATGTATCGACGCAGATACTTGTAAGAATTGAAACAGAAAACAGCTTCCGAATCGATCACACGATTGCGTTTACTCTCCATTAAGAGCAAACGCGGCATCCAACTTGGAGTGACCTTTGTCGGATCTAATTTTTATGCAAATTGAGAACATTGTAGTTTGTGATATGCTTGTGGCCTCCACTATTTCGCGAATTTTGAATCGTCGATCACTCAAAACCATGTGCTGGGTTTTGTCATTTTCGGAGGAAGTCACTTCTACTGGACGTCCGGAAGGATGTTCTTCATTTGTGGATGTACGGCCACGTTTAAATTCATTTATCTAATTGTAAATTGCTGCAAGCGCAGGAGAAGATGTGCCGAGAACTTCATCCAACTCGGCTTTTATCTCTTTAGGTGTTAAGCCTTTTAAATAGAAGGCACGAAACTTGTTTCCCCCCCCCCCCGTCTTTCTAAAGAAGCACAAGATTGTTGATTCAATCGCCTATGGGAACCAAACCACGTGATGGATATAGCTGCTATCTAGTAAGAGACGACGGTTACTACATAACTTTTTTTCGATGCTACGAGTGATTTCTTGGATTTTCTAAGGACTTACTGAACGCCACTGGTGTAATACAATGCAAAAGTAGGTAAATGCTGAAACACTGGCGGAATCTTAAGCTCTTGCTCCGAACAAGAGACAGCACTCAAGCAATACGTGAGATCTGTGCTCACGGTGATAGAGCGCTGGTGGGCCTACTCCCACGGTTCTGCCTCAGCAAACATTTGGTCCGTCCCCGGATTAAAACTTAACAACATGTTAACATCTTACTTAGGAGTTGCTGAATTAATTCAAATATAATGGAGATGAATTACATAACATCCACACTTAGTCCCTATTATTTATTAGCTACTGACAGTTCTATAATCACTACAATCACTGTATTACTTTCTCTACATATACCACGTACATTGTTTTTAGGGAAGGTATTGCATTCTACCCAAAAAAGGTACTTTTAGAAAAACGTCTGTGTGTGTCGGGTGTCTGAACATCATAACACAAAAATTAAATTCGGTAAAATGCCAAACTTGGTGTTCAAGCTTAGTATCCTCCAAGAATGCGAAACGAAGATTTTGAACAAATCCACCCACTTTAACAGTTTTTACATGGAAAACATCTCGAACATTATGATTTTCTCAAAAATTGCTCTAACAATTATAATTAAAGTACCGTAAATTAAAGATATTTATGTGACAAACAAAATGTAGATCTTGAATTTTCTGGGAATAGCCTCTGAAGAGCTCTTTACTTTGGTTGAATTTTGCTGAATATTACATAATAGGTTATTCGCAAGAGAATAAACGTAGACCTCGTTAAAACTTACAATTTGTGATACTTATTTATTTTTCGTGGAGTTGAAACATTTTGAGATATACCTTGTTATTAGTTTCAGTTTTAAAATACTGGACAAATTTCCGTATGAGAAAAGGTTAACTCCTTGCAAAGAAACGAATTTAACATGTTAACCGGCTTTAGTCTAGTGTACTCCCTTATTTTCCTCCTACTTACAAGAAAGCAAGTAATAAGACCATTTCTGTTAATGTTTATATCGATTAGTATGAAGTGAAGCGTTTTAACAATAATTTGTTACAGAGATGTAGAGAAATTCTTGTGAGTGGAACACGTCAGATTGTATTTATTTCAATGGAGCTCCTAAAGCTTACAAATGCTTATAACGTCTTCCAGTAAAAATCCAAATAGTTATTCCATTTAACAAAAATCTGATGGGCTCCATTCACATGACTTTCTCTACATCTCTCTAACAAATTATTGTTAGTAAGTTTATTCTTCTATTTCATGCTAATCAGGATAAATATTAGAAAACTCTTGGTTTTATTACTTAGTTCCTTAAAAGTAGAGCGGAATAAGGCGTATTGGGATACTTTAACGGTGTTTTCATGATTAAGAATGTTTCTAAAGTCGTTTTAACCTTAAAAGAAGTACAGGTTAGGTGAGAGCACTATAACACACGTACAATATGAACTTGAAAACTTTGGCGCTGAGCTATGATCTGTCTAATTATTCATGTCAACTCAGGAATTATACATTACCAAATGGCGAAATATGTTCACTGCTATTTAAGGCTTATTTCTTTCTCTACACTTACTGTGTTTGTTTTGGGACCCCCGGAATCCAAAAAAAAAGCATTTTTAGAAAAATATTTGTGTATGCATGTGGGCAGCATAGCTCAAAAACGGCAAGTCCGTTAATACCAAACTTGATATTTAACTTCAGTATCTCCCAAGAATACGACACGAATATTTTCAAGAAAATCCCCCACTCCCAACAAGCCTTTACATGGGGGGAAAAAAAAAATGGCTCTAATGATTTTGATTAAAACCTCACGTGTTTAAGATATTACATGACAAATAGAATGTATATCTTGAGTTTTCTGAGAATAGTCTCTAAAAGACCTCTTTATTCTGGGTGATTTTTTTTTAATTTTCATAACTAGTAAAGCGTAAGAGATAAACAAAAACTTACTACACAAAAATGTAGAGCTCCTTAAAATACTCACTTTATGTGATATAGGTACTTTTTTCCCCAGAGTTGACCGTTTTCGAAATTTTCCTTATTTTTGGTCTGTTTTAAAATATGTACTTAAAACTTTTCTAATACAACTGCATTTTAAATCGTGTGGCTGTCGGTTTAGCCTAGTGTATTCCCTTATTTCCCTCCTACTTATAAGCAACTAAGTAATACGACCGTTTCTGCTAGTGTTTATCTCAATTATCATGAAGTGTACAGAAGAATAAGCTTATTAACAATAAATTTGTTACAGAGATGTGGAGAAAGTCATGTGAATGGAACTCCTCAGATTTTTTCACTCGCACTTTATATCTATTCTTTATTATGGTTACTACGAAATATGATTTGTAGGCATAAATATGTCAAAAATGGAGATATAGAATAATAAATGCTTTAGTTTAAAACATATATTAAAATGCGTGGAATTTTTCATAACAGCAAAAAAATGAACGATACGTCGCACTGTTTTGCTCTATTCCATTGCATTACGTTAACCTAATCTGTTTTTGTTTCCCTCACTTTTTAGCTCAGTATTTTAATAGGGTGTTTCAGGTCATTTCGCTTGCTTCTTGTTTCTTGACTATTTCTGAATACCCGATAACCTTAGTTGTTTCATTTATTCCCGTATGACACTCAGTTTACTTGAATAAAATAACGCATTCATTATTTTGCGTTTTTCTGAAGTTTACCAACATTCGTTTCTTCTAAGCTTCTATAGGGCCTTCAGATTTATTCAGTCCTTTGCCACCAGCCATTTGCCTGAATATGACGTCACCTTAGTGAAACAAGACTTGTATCGTACCTTTCACATTTGAAACATTCGTTTGAACCTCGTAAACTCTCAATCGCAGCATTTATGCTGATAGTTAACTCAAATACTAGTACGGTTATGGTAACGTAGAGGGCTTTAAATACACTACGTCCATTACAATAAACGCTTGTTCATATTCTTTATAACAGCAAATGAGTACATTTACAAAGAGTACGTTTAGAAAACAACTAAAGATCGCACAACATGTCTACTACACAAATCTGTTTACGAAATTGGTAATGTATGAATATCAAGGCTCAATTCTGCACCTCCTCTTTGAGACAAGGGACTCGCTGAACTAATAATGTCATGCATCAAAACCCACTGGCGCTGAAAGCCGAATAAATCTGAAGAACCAGCATAACTTCATAACTATACATTTACTTAAAATACAAAACAAATAACCCACATTAACACTTCACTGTTGCATACTTCCTTATAAATATACATTAACCTTCACCAAAATATACCATCTGCCTTACTCCTGGTGCCTTGAGCTTAATTATAGGATCACTATTGCTCATCATAGATAATGAATTAAATAAGTGAAAGATTACGGCTTGTTTTTTAACACACAAGTTTTTTCAAATCCGAAAATATTTAAAAGTATAGCGCTCATCTTATTGAAGATATAACATTCAAACTAGGAAGGTATCGGCATCAGGTTTTCTCTAAATAAGAAGTTGCGTTCCAGCCTTTAGAAGTTACTGCGTGATAAGCATAGAAAAATAAATATTGGACTTTTTCTGAAAAACATTCTTCAGTTAGAAATTTGAACCCACGGAAACCTAAAAGAATATAAGAAATCTGATGTGTTCCATTCACATGACTTTCTCTACATCTCTGCGACAAATTATTATTAAAAAGCTTAGGCTTCTATTTACTTCATGCTAATCCAGAAAAAATAGCAGAAATAGGCTTATTACTTGTTTCCTTGTAAGTAGAAGCGAAATAAGGGTGTACCATAGGTTAAAGTGATAGTCAAAAGCTGGTTGCTTTGTGACTGAAGTTCTTTTGCATTGATAGGATTTGACAAATTTCTGTATAAGAAAAGTATGTTTTTCAAAACTGAAACTAAAAACAAGAGGTATGTTAAAAACGATCAACTCCACGAAAAAATGTATATAACATAAATTGTGTATTTTAATGTGGTCTACATTTTCTGTGTGGTAAGTTTTTGTCCATCTCTTACAGTTAGCAGTTATGCAAAAATCCGTAAAATTCATCCAAAATAAAGTAGTCTTCAAAGGCCATTCCCAGAAAATTCAAGATATACATTTTATTTGTCAAGTAAATATTTTAAGTATACAGATTTTAATCAAAATCGTTAGTGCCATTTTTAAGAAAATAAAAATATTCGAAATTTTTTCCATGTAAAGGGTATTTTGGGGTGGGGGATTTTCTTGAAAATCTTCGTTGTTGCATCCTTGGAGGATACCAAACTTAAATACCAAGTTTGGTTTTTAACGGTCATTTCATTTTTGAGTTGTGCTACCCACAGACACCACACTCGCGGACCTTTTTCTAAAAATGCTTATTTGGATTCAGGGGTCTCAAAACATGTATTTCCGTTGAATTTTCGGTATCGAATTTTGGGTGCAATACAATACCTTCTCTATACACTAAGTACATAGTACCTATAGAGAAAGTAAAAATGATTTAATCTGATATTTTTCTATCAGATATTCTGTAATATAATGTGTTCAAAGCTGATAGTTTTATCTGAACATTTCAAATTGCGACCGCGCAAGAGTAGAAGTGGATGAGACTAATGGCAACTTGATATGTTAAATAGACAGATATCCCATTTATCTCCATACTGCATAGTTCACCACTGTAGGCACATGTTGGGGAGGGATTTACTCATGGCACCAAAGGACAAAATCATGTCTTGCGGACATGAGAACGGCGCAACACGGATTTTTTCTTTAAAGTATGTGGTTATATTACGTGCAAATAAATAACGTGCTGGACTTGCTTTTTCACTTGGAAAATTATTCAATTTTGTTCGGGATGTAATGAAAGTTACCCTTAACAATGAAAATAATTTCAATTATAATCATAGAGCTAATAATAATAATAATAATAATAATAATAATAATAATAATAATAATAATGGACGAAGAAGAATGCAGCAATTGCCAGTACTCGTTAACTAGAGGTTTAAAATTAAAAGTAACTACTTCTATATGTTTTAATTTGGTAATTTTAGTATTGTGTCTATTAGTCGAATTAAAAATCCCTATCTTCAGTAATAAAAACCATTGGACTGGCTTTATAACGATACCGGTTTGCTTCGACTGTTCTTGAGACTGTCGGGTATGCTTCGTAGGCAGTGCAGATGACATCAAAGGTTTGTTGTATTGACTTCCCCCTTCTCTTCGCACCGCTAATATGATGGTAAACCCCGTCAGTCAGTCATGCTACTTGCGCATGAGAAGAGAACTATAGCCCGCCTGGTAGTTTGTGGTAGCGTGTCTGCCTCATATTCAACAGCTCGTGAGTTTGAATCTCGCTTAGGGTGAGTTACCCGGATAAGGATTTTTTCAGGGTTTTCCCTTATCCTGAGAAGACGAATGTCGGGTAACTTTGAGTTCCATGGACCCCGAGATCATTTGAGCATCATTTCACCAATTTCATTCATCGTCCGATATGACCAACCAGGTTAAAGAACGTTAAGATACAAAGAGAGAGAGAGAGAGAGAGAGAGAGAGTGAGAGAGAGAGATAGAGAGAACTATAGTACTTTGCTAACAGAATGGAGTTTTATTGCGAGGAACCCATTTATGCCATAACAATAGGTTAAAATTCACGTAGCAAATAGATATGAATTCAATTCTTTGTTATTTATAAACTTAGTATAATGTTTTTTCCTCAGACATTTCCTGGACTTCCCAGGTAGTTTAGCTAGGCCAAAGAACACGCCCCTTCAGGGTACCAATGGTATTACTTCCCTTCCAAAGGAATCCATGCTAAGGATTTTTATGTTTGAAAGAATCAACCACCCTAAGCAGAGTTTGAACCCGCAACTTGTGTATTAGAGGCTAGCATGACTATTACACCACGTAGGTAGACTTTTATTAAAAAAACGAAATAGGAATTAATTGTATCTGATGTAATCTATTTTTCTCTGGTTTTGGCCGCACAATGAATGTGGTGTACAGTTATAAACTGGGTATTGTTATACTATAGGGGTCTAAACCTCCTGACCTTTCGCGAAAACCAATACTGTGAAACCGCGTCGTTGCCAAACTCACTCCGGCATTCCATTCTGCGCAGAATATTCCTTGTTGGTCATAAATGCCATCGCAACTTTATAAGCAATGGGATAAAGCCCATGGTTGACAGAAATATTACATGAAGTTTGATTCACAACTAAGATACCCACAACCCCTCACTGCTTATTTTATCAGAATGGCTTATGCGTTTCCTTTTGAGGTCATGGAGTCGAATCCGGCGGCTGACCTCTCCGATCCATGGATTTTTCGAAGGTGGTGTTTCCTGGGTCATTGGGCAAAAGCTGAAGAGGTTTCTTCACTCCCCTGAACTTCCTGTCCCTTCATTTCATCTCCACTTCATCCAAACAGTATCGTTAAGAGTCGCAAGTGCGGCGGTGGCGGCACCCTTCCGTGGTGATGAATTCGCTCTTGGCGGAGGGATGGCGTTGGAAGTCCCCATGGAGTTTGGTCAGACCTAGAGTGCAGGCTCTTAGCGCATCTCGCGTCGAATATAAAGTAAGAGCTGAAGCTTTCCTGGAGACGTATTAACCTTGAGTATTTTCAGGCCTCTAGCCAGGTAAGTAGATGGATTGACTCCCTCCATCTAGTTACTTGGTAGAAGCCCGAGAACACTTAGCGTGCGTGGAATATGTTAGGTATCCTCCATGGTGACTCTTCTTCTGCCACCCGGTTTCGGCTGCCCGTTGGTATTATTCTCATCTCATCCTCTTGGCGTCTGTCATACAGTAAGCTAATGGCTGCAGTGTGCAATTCCCTCCGACATCACGCGCATACGCGACTTATTTTGCATTTTATTACTTCAGCACATGTTTGTTACAACCTAGGATTTTACGATCAAATATATCCATCTCCCTCACGTTCTGTGCCTGTTGACTGCTTCAAACGGTTTATGGATTTCGTGAGGAGAATGTTTCTTGAACTGCGAGCTTTGAATACTTCTTGCAAAATGCTCCAGAGCAGACGTTATATTTTGAAAACTACACAGGATTAAATTTAGATTCATCACACTATAAACATACAGGTCAATTTATAGCATTAAGAAACAAATCTAATGTTACATCCACATAACTTTCTCATATTCTGCAACAAACTATTCTTACAGAAGATTATTACTTTCTCTACCAAGTCCTATTATATACGTACATATCCTGCCCCAAAATTTGAAATATGAGATTTTACCGGAAATGTCCGAGGACTCCCGAATAAAGAAAAAACAGAAAAACATCATTGGGTGTATCTACGGACAGCATTAGCTCAAAAACCATCAAAATTCGCACGTAATTTAGTAACTTCCAGATATACGACATGAAGATTTTCAGGAAAACCCCCCAAACCAAACTACTCTTTACTTGATTCAAGTTTCAAAACTTTTGATTTTATCAAAATTCCTCTTAACAATTAAAATATCACATATTGAAGACGTGTATATGACAAATAAAATGTGTGTCTTGAATTTCCAGAATTAGTCTCTGACAGCCTCTTTATTCTCACTAACTTGCGTAACTTAAACATAAGAGATAGACAAAAAGCAATCGCACTAAAAGCGTAGGTTTCGCCTAAACACTCAGTTTATAACATATGCATTTTTATTGTGGAGCTAACCATTTCCGAGATATTTCATGTTATTGGTTTAATTTTAACTTGTTTTCCTTTTTTCAAACAGGATGTCGTCATCCATGTTACTTTGTTTCACTACTGGGTATGCAGAGAGATCAGTTTCAATGTCAATTGCATAGCGGCAGCTTTTAAAAGATTTAACTATCGCTTTAGCTAATCATATCTTCTATTTATAAGAAACTAAGTAATAGTGCCATTTCTGGTAATTTTTATCCCGATTAGCATGCGGTAGATAGCAAAATAATCTCTTTTAACAATAGTTTGCAGTAAGGTAGAGAAAGTTGTCTGAAAAGAACACATTAGTTTATTCTATTTACTTTATGTATGTCGATATAAACTTTCGGAGAAATATTTTAATTCGTTTATACATACTTGTAGACAAGTGCCAAGGCTGAAGACATATTCAGATATTTCAAGGGCAGTCTCTAGGTGATTTATACATTTGACAGCCCGTCCTATTTGCTTGACCAAGAGAAAGACAAATGAATAACGAATTTTTCATTTGAAAAATTCAAAATTTTTTTTAAAATTGAAACCAATAACTAGGAATATCTTAGAAACGGTTAACTTCATCAAAAAATATATTTGGCATAAGTTGGGTACTTAAACGAGATCTAGGTACATTTTTGTGCAGTAACATTTTTACTGTGTCTTATGGTTTAACAGCTATGCAAGATTCATCCAGAATAATCAGGACCTAAGAATTTATTCGCAAATAATTCAATATATATATATATATTTCGTTTGTCATGAAAAGATTCTAAACATATATATCAAGATCGCTCAAAATGTTCGAAAGACGTTCCATCTAAAGAATAGTTTGTGATGGGGGATTTTCTTGAAAAATACTGAACCTCATTATCAAATTTGGTATTTAACAAATTCTCGGTTTTGAGTTATATGTCGCAGGGACTAGCACTCGCATACACCGCAGACACGAACACACACGGATTTTTACTTTCTCTATACGCACTATATACATAGTGTATAGAGAAGGTATTGCACTCCACCCAAAAATTCGATACCAAGATTTCACTGGAAATGTATGTTTCAGGGTCCCCAATATCCAAAAAAAAGCATTTTCACAAAAAGGTCCGCGTGTGTGTCCTTGTGTCTGTGAACACGATAACTCAAAAACGAAAAGTTGGTAAAATACCAAACTTGGTATTTAAGTTTAGTATCTTTCAGGGATGCGACACGAAGATTTTGAGAAAAATATCCCCACCCCCAACTACCCTTTACATGAAACTTTTTTCAAAAATTTTGATTTTCTCAAAAATGGCTAACGATTTTGATTACAATTTCGTATATTAAAGATATTTACCTGACAAATAAAATGTATATCTTAAATTTTCTGGGAATAGCCTTGAAGAGTAGTTTATTCTGTATGCATTTTACTGAATTTTGAATAACTGCTAAACCGTAAGAGATGGACAAAAACTTACTACACAAAAAATGCAGAGCACGTTAAAACACACAATTTATGTTATATACATTTTTTTCGTAAGTTCGTCGTTTTTTAGACATTCCTTATTTTTGGTTTCTGCTATGAAAAAGTTAAGCTTTTCTCATATAGGAACTTGTCAACTCCTATCTATATAAACAAAAGAACTTCATTGACATAGCAACCAGCTTTTGACTATCATTTTAACCTATGGTAGTCCCTTATTTCGCTTCTACTTACAAGGAAGCAAGTAATAAGACTATTTCTGCTCATTTTTCTGATTAGCATAAAGTAAATATAAGTATAAGCTTTTTAAGAATTATTTGTTGCAGGGATATAGAGAAAGTCATGTGAATGGTACACATCAGATTTTTTCTAGTAATGCTTGGATTTATGGGACCTCAACACCGTATATTTACGGTGAAATCTCCGTATCAATTTTTTGGATGCAATGCAATATATTCTCTACCTACTATGTAGATAATCGATTAATAAAAAATCTAATGTGTTATATTCAAAGGACTTTCTCTACATCTCTGTAACAACTTATTATTAAAAAGCTTATGTTTCTATTTACTTCATGCTAATCGAGAAAAAATTAGCAGAAGTAGTTTTATTACATGCCACCATGTAAGTAGAAGCGAAATAAGGAAGTACCATAGGTTAAAGTGATAGTCAAAAGCTGGTTAATATGTGACTGAAGTTCCTTTGTTTGTAAGGACAGGAGTGGAAAAATTCCTGTATGACAAAAGTATGTTTTTTAAAGCTGAAACCAAAAACAAGGAATATCTCAAAAACGAGCAACTCCACGAAAAAATGTATATAGCATAAATTTGGGTTTTATCTACAATTTTGTATGGTAAGTTTTTGTGTATCTCTTACGGTTTAGCAGTTATGCAAAATTTCGTAAATTTCATCCAAAATAAAGTAATCTTCAGAGGCTGTTCCCAGAAAATTCAAGATATACATATTAAATGTCAGGTAAATATTTTTAGTATATATATATCTCTTTTTGTGAAAATCGAAAATCGAAATTTGCGGCAAAAGTTCCATGTAAAGGGTAACTGGGAGTGGGGGGATTTTATTGAAAATCTACCAAAATTAAATACCAAGTTTGGTATTTGACGGTCTTTTCGTTTTTAAGCTATGCTGTCCACCCCCCCCCCACACACACACATATGGATCTTTTTGCAGAAAAGCTTTTTTTTTGTCTTCAGGGGGACCCAAATAATGTATTTCTAGTGAAATCTCCGTATCGACTTTTTGGGCGCATTTCAATACCTTTTCTATACACTATGTACATAGTACGTGTAGAGAAAGTAAAAAGGGAGAAAAAAAAAGAAAATATAGCAATACTTGTAGATTCATAGTAGTGAATCTTGTGTCAAAACAATATGAAACTATAACTCGGTGCTGTTATTTATAAATACCTTACTATTATAATATAATTATTCCATTTTAATAAAGTTTGCTCTGCAAATTTTCATTGAAGTGCCCTTTTCTTCTTCTTCATCTATTTACCTCCTTACTATGGAGAACTTATACTTCTCCGGGACTTAAAAGCTAATGTCTGGAGTCAGATGCCTGTTGAGGAGCTGACGGACTCTGGCTGGATCAGTGAGGGAGAGAAAGAAGCCTGGATGGATGATCAGCCCATTGTCTGTTGTGAAATGATGGAATGGATGATATGAAATGTACGCGAAATGGATGACAAGAAAGCTGATAATGAAGCAATTGGTGGAATTAATGCTGGTGGAAATCCGTGGAAAACCCTTACGAGACGTCCCTCTTTCACAAAATCCGAATGTTTTCATCTTGGATCTAGATGAGAGGCGTGCGGTTTAGCTAATGTGCTACGGTGCGTGTTCCTTTCTACTAGCAGAAAATTTAAACTTGTTTTACAGGGCTACTGCCACAAATACCTTTTACACCGAACAGTTTTAGTACATTTTTACAAACCCTTTAAATGACACAATTTATTCCAAATAACATCGTCTAACGATGAAATAAAATTTTTAATGAACTTGCTTTGTTATTATGGTTTTTAATGTGCTGAATCCGAATGAGACAATAAACAATCTGCATTCCGAACATTTTTTTTTACAATTCACAATTAAATATGTAAGAAAGTTAAACTTTTAGCAATTTCGAAGGTATTTTATGCGCTTGTGGTATACAATACCACTGTGGTTTTACCAATTCCAATGTTTCTTATATGAAGGAGAATGTAGACGAAGCTAGTATGCAGGTAACTCTGAGACGTATATGTAGATCAGGAGAATAGTTATGGGACACGCAATTCTCATAGCAGAATGACTCAAATGGAAATGGGGAGGCCACATTATTGGGATGTGTAACAACAGATGAGCAGCCATATGTTACTTTAGAACAGGAGAAGTTGCGTGGACAGACAGAGGACACTTTAAGCAGAAAGTAGGACATCTGTGGTCGAGATGTGCGAGTGAAAAAAGTGTAGAAAGAACTGTAGGTATTAATGTAAAATATGTGTAATGTAGAAGGAACAGAGACAGTAATGTGGAAGAACTTTAAAATAGGTTAGTTTTAAAAAGAGTTGATATTAATGTAAAACTGTATAGATAACATTGTGTAGAACAAGACTGAAATGTAATTTTTAGGATTAACTCCCCTAATGAGTCTTTTGGAGCTACCCTCTCAACAGATAAGAGTTTCTTAGTCTTTAAGGGATAAAAAGGCTGCTGCTATTATCATCGTTATTATTATTGGTGGTGGTATGTTTCATCTGAAGCAAAGTAGAATTAAGAATACATGCATAAACAAAAGTGTAGGGAACAAAACCGCGCTTTCATTTATTATGTTCAAGTACCTATCTCTTGTTTTTCACTATTTCAGTAGCTAGTTTACTTGCAAAATTCTAGATCAGATAACTCCCAAAAGAAACTCTTCTGGTCCTAAAGTTATTATATAGTGTTCATGTTCTCTGTGTAAGAGATAGCTGCGAATAATCGTCATTTGAGAAGTCTGTTCTCACCGGAAATTGAATAACTTCGGCCTAGACGAGAGAAGCGCCATCCGTTATCTATCATCGTCCTGGACACACCATTTTATTCTCTAGTTACTGGCTTGGCATAAAGTTCGACCCAGAGATGCAGAACCACTGCTAATGCGGAATAGTTTACTAGTGTAGAACGTATTCCATAAACTGATTACGCGATTCGGATATATACCCCTTGGCTTGCACGGTCGCCGGTCTTAACAGTAATGAGCTTATTCCCTGGGGATATCTCAAAGACAGTCCATAGAGAAACCGCTCTCTACTGCATAGTCTTCCAGATGAAAAGGCTTTAGTTATATGACAAGTAAATCGGTGCTCCTACCTATGTTTCCACAACGGTGCAACTCGCAGATTACATATCTGTTGTAAATATCAGCACTTGTAAAATTTTTAATGTGTTCCTTTCACATGACTTTCTCTAGCTGCTCCACAAACAAACTTTTCATACAGAAGATTATTCTTTTATCTACATCTAACTAATCAAGATAAACATTACCAGAATTGACCTTATTACTTCTTTGTAAGTAGAAGGGAGTAAAATAATGTACAGGCTAAAGTGCTACTGAAATCTTTTATAAACCGGTCGCTATGTGAAACAATTGAAATACAGTTTTCTTTGCTTGTTAGGAATGACTTCCCGTTTAAGAAAATTTTAAATATCTTAAACTGAAACTAACAACTCGATATATCTGTAAAACGGCCAACTGCACAAAAAATGTATACGATATAAATTGTTTTAACGAGATCTAAATTTTATGTGAAATAGGCTATCTCTTACGGTTTACCAGTTATACAAAAGCTATATAAAAGTCATCCAGAATGAAGAGATCTACAGAGGTTGTTCCTAGAAAATGCAAGATATGCATTTTATTTGCAATGTAAATATAGTTATCTGTATTTTACACAAAATAGAGGCATAAAGGGTGTTTGAGGTGGGAATAATTTGCCTAAAAATCTTCTTGTCCCATCTTTGGAAGATAAACTTAAACACCAAGTTTGGTAATTTACCGACTTTTCATTTTGGGTTATCATGTTCACAGATACACGAGCATACACACAAATATACACACAGACATTTCCCCAGAAATGTGTTTTTAAATATACGGCCCTCTAAAAATATATTTCGGTGAAATCTCAACATCTAATTTTTGGATGGAATGCAACACCACCTCTACCTACTATATGCATTGCTCATACGTGCTAGAGAAAGTAAAAAACCACGCTTTACAGGCTGCCACTATGGACAAAACAAATCTGAAATAATCTAAATAAAGAAACACATACAATGATAACAAATATGCCTGAATTACAAAATGCAAGTTTAAGTTGCTAAGGCAAAAATAACAAACCTATTGTTACATTCATATGACTTTTTCCACCTCTTCTGTAAACAAGTTCCTACAAAATACTATTCTTTATCTACATTATGGTAATCTAGATAAACCTTAGCAGAAATGGTATAATTGATTCCTTCCCAGTAAGCAGAAGGGAAATAAAATGAACTAGGCTAAAGCGATAGTGAAATCTTTTAAAAACTAGGTGCTGCGTGAAGCATTTGAAAACTGGTTTTCTTTGCACGGTCAGAAGCAAAACAAAAGAGATGAATCGAAATATGATTTCCTGTTTGAGAGCAAGCGTTAATAGTTTGCAAATGGAACAATAACAAAGAATATATCGGAAGCGCTTAAAATTCTGTAAAAAAAAAAAAAAAAAATGTATATATAGTGTGTTTTAGTATAATATGCATTTTTGGTGGATTTTAACCATAATAGATATAGTGTGTTTTAGCTAAATACACATTTTTGGCGGCTTTACCAATTATACAAAACTCATTCAGCATGAAGAGGTTTTCAGAAGCTTATCCCAGAAAATTCCAAATATAAATTTCCTTTGTCAGAAAATGTCCGACCATATAATATTTTAAACAAAATGTTAGTCATTTTTGGAAAAGTCAAAATTTCCGAAAAATGTACCATATAAAGGGTAGTTAGTGGTCAGAGATTCTCCTGAAAATCTTCCGTGTTGCATCATTGGAGGATACTGAACTTAAATACCAAGTTGGGTGTTAATCGACTTGTCGTTTTTGTGTTATTCTGGTCGTATTCACACATACACACACATAAAGCACGCAGCTTTTTCCAAAAATCATTTTTTGGACTCAGTGGGCCTCAAAATAAGTATTTCCGGTGAAATCGTGACATCGAATTTTAGGTGCAATACAATGCTTTTTCTGCCTACTATGTGCACAGTGCATGTAGAGAGTGTGAAGTTAATAGTAATTATAAAGGGAGGCAGTAATATACATACAGGTTCCATTCACATGACGTTTTCTACAGACTATTGTTACAAAATTATATTCTTTTATCTACACCGTACTAATTAAGATAACCGTTAGCAGAAGTTGTCTTATTACTTGCTTATAAGTAGTAGGGAAAAAAAGAAATGCACTAGACTAAAACAGTAGTAAAATCATGGTCGCTATGTGAAACAATTGAAACGGTTCTTTTTGCATGGCAGGAGTAAAAACAAGAGATGAAATGAAGGATTACTTCCCATTTAGAAAAGATTAGATAAGTAACTAATTTACTACTTTACCGTTTACTTAGAAGGAAGCTATTGATAAGACCCGTTTTGCTAATTTTTCTCGATTAGCATTAAGTAAATAGAAAAATAAGCTATTTAAGAATATTTTATTGCAGAGATTAGAGAAAGTCATGTTAATAGAACACATCAGATTGTTTTTCTGGTTGCTTTCAGGATTTTATCAATTTCTTTTAAAGGTGTTTTTAATATCTGGTTTTAACCGAAATTTTATATTATAAGGGCGCTAATAACCTTTGTAGTTGAGCGCCCTTAAACACAAATGATCATCCATCCATCATCATCACCAGCTTCGCCTTAGTAGAATCTCGCCACAGTAAAACCAGCAGAGCTCTTAACTTCTACCTGGAAGAGAAGGGTTAACACCCTGGCTGTTCTTATTGCCAGTTCTCTATATAAGAAGTCTTTTGAGCCAGCAGCAGGAGGTAGACATTATAAGTCTATCTGTTGAGAAGCCTCGATCAAATGAAGCAACATGGTGTTCCTAACTGTGTCACTTGGATACTGAAATAGACGTGGTTTGGTGAATGAAATGCAGCCAACGGGAACACGTGGTTTGTGCCAAAGCGTCCAACTTCAAAGATATCTTTGCGCTTCTCTCTAACAACGCTTTTGGGTGAGATATTTCTATTTCATTACTTTTGAGTTGCTGTGAACCCTTTATATGGTTCAATAGAGAACATAAGAGGTCCAATTTAAGTTTATATGTTCTTAAATTGGAATTTTGCGGTGCAATACATTACCTTTATTTACCGACATAACAATTTTTACTTTTTCTATTCATTGATGGTACACAGGTAGAGAAAGTATTGTATTCCACCCAACATTTTAATACCGTGAATTCAGTGGGAATACGCGTTTTAGGTTTCCCTAAATCCAGCCGGTTCCCGTGGCCGCACTCGCTAAAGCGCCTCGCTTTGGTGCTTCGTGGCGCAGGGGATCGTGGGTTCAGGTCCCCCATTGGGCTTGGGTGTTTGTGAATGTGTACATGTCTTTGTTATAAAACAACAAACGGCAAACAAAGGAAATTTAGGGAAAAAGTAAAATACGAGGAATAAGTCAAAAGGAATACAACCCCGGAGTCTCGACCTGACTCCAGAACTGAATTTCTTTATAAATAAATTAAAAAAGTCAAAGAATTTTTAGAGAAAGGTCCATGTGTGTCCGTGAACAACATAACTCAAAAACGAAAAGTCCGTTATTTTAAGTGCAACACCTTCCAAGGATGCGACATGAAAATTTTGTGGAAAATATCTCACCCCAAGTTACCCTTTTACATGGAAGAGTTTTCGAAAATGTTGAATTTCTTAATAATGGCTCCAATGATTTTAATTAAAATTCCGTATAAAAATATGTTCACATGAAAAATAAAACGTATATTTTAAATTTTCTGGGAATAGCCACTGAAACCGTCATCTTTCTGGAGGACTTTGAATAACTGGCAAGCCGTAAGAGATAGACAAAATCTTATTAAACAATTTCCGAGATATTCCTGGTTACTGGCTTAAATTTTAAAATACTTACACTTTTCTGAAACGGAAGGCATCATTTGTTTCATATCTGTTTTGTTTTACTCCTAGTTGTACAAAGACAGTCCCATAGCGACTACTTTTAAAAGATTTGACTATCCCTTTAGACTAATGTGTTCTCCTATTTCCTTTCTATTTACAAGGAAGAACGGAATAAAACCACGACTGATATTGCTTATCTCGATTAGCATGAAACGGAAGAACAAGCTTTTATAAGAATAATTTGCTGTGAAATGGGTAGAGAAGGCCAATTTAATGGAACACTCAGAATTTTATTTTGTAAATTTAACTTCTCTGCAAGTTCATAAGTTATGTTAAGTGTTACACATGCAGTTTGCTATATACTTCAGTTGTTAGTTTTATTACAATTATCTGTGAAATGTAAGTGGTCCAATATGGGCAGCATTCCCTTGCAAATCCATAAAGTGACATCAAACAGGTTTGCTGGACTATTATTAAACTACAGATCCGAGATACGTCATACTGTTGGACGACCCATAATTAGATGAGAAGTCGAAACAAGCCTAAGGCTTCGTTCCAAACTTGAAGACGTTTCACCCCTGGGCTTTCGGAGATGGTAGCAAAGTACACTGCAGAGTAGTATTCATAAAGTACTCTGTGTAACTTTGTTTAAATTAACACTCTTTAAAAATATAATTTAATCGAATTATTGCCATTACAAAAGAACCTTTTTTAGAGTGTTTAACGCCTGATTTGCTACTTGCGGCACCGCAGGCGAGGACACTGTTGATACATGGAATGAAGATGGAGCACCGGTGGAAAACGATTGGAGCGGGGGGAAACTGTGGAACCCGGAGAAAACCCGCCCCTGCGCCACTTTGTCCACCATAAATCTCACATGCGGGATCGAACATGGATCGTCTAGATGAGAGGTGAATGGTCTTTCCACTCGGTAACGACGCGGCCTCAAAGAGAGAAATTGACTGCTACAGAATTTAAGAGGTGTAATAATTAATTGAATTAAGGTGATGAATCTGATGAATTATGAAAGTATTATGAAAAATATACAATTATTTTTACTTTCTCTAGCTCCATATGTACAATGTACATAGGAATAGAGAAGGTATTGTAATGCACCCAAAAATTCGATACCGAGATTTCACAGGAAATGTATATTTTGGGGTCACCTGAGTCCGAAAAAAGCATTTTTAAAAAAAGGTCCGTGTGTGTATGTGTGTGTGTCTGTGGACAGCATACCCCAAAACAAAAAGATCGTTAAATACCAAACTTGGTATTTAGGTTTAGTATCTTCCAAGGATGCGACATGAAGATTTAAAAAAAAAAAATCCCCCACCACACACTACCTTTTACATGGAAAAAATTACGAAAAATTTTGATTTTCTTAAAAATGGCTCTAATGATTTTAATTAAAATCCCGTATTTTAAAGCTATTTATGTCCAAAATAAAATGTATATCTCGAATATTTTGGGAATAGCCTCTGAAGACCACTTTATTCCGGATGAATTTTCCTGAATTGTGCTTAACTGCTAAACCGTAAGAGACAGAAAAAAACGTGCTGCACAAAAAATATACCTCATGACAAAACACACAATTTTTGTCCTTTACGTTTTTGTTGTGGAGCTAACCGTTTTCCAGATATTCCTTGTTATTGGTTTCAATTGTGAAGTACTTAAACTTTTCTCACACAAAAACTGTCTGTTTTTATTTTGTTCTACTCCTGGCCAAGCAAATAAGTGATTTGCAATGACAATCGCATGACGATAGTTTCTAAAACATTTGACAATCACTTTAGCATAGTGCATTCCCTTATTCCCTTCTACTTATAAGGAACTAAGTAATAACATTTTGCTAACATTCATCTTGATTAGCTTTGTGCACAAAGAAGAATAATCTTTAGTAGGAGTTTTGTAGAGCAGCTAGAGGAAGTCATGTGACTGAACGCATCAGATTTTGTCATAATAAAATGATAATTCTGAGTTGTAAGAAAATATCTATTTTCCTACCTAGCGTACTTTAACTACCAAATAACTGAAGGCATTAATGGCAGGCTCATTAATAGACACTTCCAACTTTAAACTATACTTTCTCACAAACCTTTTTCCAACACTTTTCCATACTCAAAAGTGTTTTATGATGCACTTTTTCACTAATTTGTTTCAAAATGTGTGTAGTTCCTCTCAAAAGTACATTAAATGAAATGGTGATATTATTTTTTGAAACAATGAAATTACTAAATTTTTAAAAACAGAGAATTTTGGAGAGTACTAAAAGTAATGCTTTATTACAATAATTTATAAAACAATATAGTATGACACCTATTTGTAAACTCAATTGCTGATAAACTGAAATGTTATGTGAATATTTATAAAAATGCATCACGTGGCTCATTTTTACTTTCTCTATACGCACTATGTACATAGTGTATAGAGAACGTATTGCACTCCACCAAAAAATTCGATACCGAGATTTCGCCGGAAATATATGTTTTAGGGTCCCCTTTATCTAAAAAAGCATTTTCACAAAAAGGTCCGTGTGTGTCTGTCCGTGTGTGTCCGTGTGTCTGTGAACACGATAACTCAAAAACGAAAAGTCGGTAAAATACCAAACTTGGTATTTTAGTTTAGTATCTTCCAGGAATGCGACACGAAGATTTTGAAAAAAAAATCCCCCACCCCAAACTACCCTTCACATGGAACTTTTTTCGAAAAGTTTGATTTTCTCAAAAATGGCTCTAACGATTTTGATTAAAATATCATATATCAAAGACATTTACCTGACAAATAAATTGTATATCTTGAATTTTCTGGGAATAGCCTCTGAAGACTACTTTATTCTGGATACATTTTACGGACTTCTAAATAATTGCTAAACCGCAAGAGATGGACAAAAACTTACTACACAAAAAATGTAGAGCACGTTACAACACACAATTTATGTTATATACATTTTTTTTCGTGGAGTTCTTCGTTTTTGGGACATTCCTTGTTTTTGGTTTCTGCTATGAAATATTTATACTTTTCTCATACAGGAATTTCCCAACTGCTGTCCATACATACAAACAAAGGAACTTCAGTGACTTAGCAACCAGCATTTGACTATCACTTCAACCTATGGTATTCTCTTATTTCGCTTCTACTTACAAGGGAGCAAGTAATAAGATTATTTCTTTTAATTTTTTCTGATTAGCATGAAATAAATAGAAGTATAAGTTTTCTAAGAATAATTTGTTGCAGGGACGTAGAGAAAGTCATGTGAATGGTACACATCAGATTTTTATTACAATAATGAATTAAACAAACTTATTTTAATTAACCATGAAATCTAGCATGTTGATACATACCAAAAATATCGCTATTATTGTGTATAACTAGTATAAATTTCAAAAAGGTATCTTGCATAATTTTCCAAATTTTACAGGTGAATCACATTCATAAGTGATTTTGGGTTTTTATGAAATTGATTTAATTTAGTTTTTAAAGTTCAATCATGTGTTAGTCCCTTCTTTTTCATTAAGCGCGGAAATTGGTCAATAGGGAAACATAAATGAATTGTAAACCCACAGAAAAGACTGACCTGAGGAACATCTGCTATTTAATAGGCTGCGAAAATGTGAATATGAAGTACTTAAGGGGAAATTGTGGGAACACAAAAATACCTATTAGCCATTTTGGTAGAAAATTAACTTTTTACTACAAAATACGTACCCTACTTTAAACTTCATATTAACGAAGTTTCAATCGCCTAGTGTGGATATAACGCATTTTGAAAGTCATTTTAATCTCAGATCTATTTAAATTAGCTGTGAACAGGTAAGTGATACGACATCTTGTCCAGTTTTTCGTTGTTACTCACATTTTCACTTTTTATAAATCTATCTTCTCCCAGAAAGGCGTCGTTAAAATTTTTAAAAATTTCCTCATTGCACTTGAAATATGGGTAGTAAATGTCAGATTGGAATTTTTATATGTAGTATTTTATTTAAAAAAGATGGCATAACTGAAGTTTTTTTTTAAATGTTCACATTTTACTTATAAAATAATTTTTAAGAAAACTATTCATTCTATGAATTTCCATTGTACAATTTTTTTGATAAGTTATTAAGGAATATAGATGTTAAAACTACATAATCAAAATTTCATAAAAATTGCATAGTTCAAAATATGTTGGAATAATAATTGTGATTAGTAAAATTAACATAAATTAATATCTAAAAATACAATTAGATACTGTAGTGAACGTTTGCACAGATGTTATTTCGGCAAAGTAAGTCTTTGTCTTTTTTATTCAATAAATCGTTCACAAATCGATCCCTCAAAAAGCCAATGCAATACATCCCTCGCTGCTTTAATCGTTAGGAATGCCTGTCTAATCTGTAGATCAAATGCTTTCAAAAATCACTTAATTAGTTCCGTGTATCCACCAATGTTGTAGCCGACTTTAAATGACAGTAGCCGTATGATTTTTAAATACAATAAGTATGTAAAACAATACAAAGAAGAAGGCGCGCAAAGCTGCAGAGATGACGCCATTAAGGATTTGTGCGGATAGACATATTGTCTAAATAATATACTAGAAATGTATGTACGTATTAAAAGAAATGAATGTAAATATGTGTTATGTTTCATAATCAAGGTTTATTGCGTATATATAAAAGAGTAAAAGAGCGATTTTAAAGTGCACTTAAAGAGAATACATTGTTGATACCCTATGGATATCTCTTTTGAAAATAAATAAATTTAAAGGCAATCAATATATTCACGACAATACCCTATATCGCAGGACTTAAAGAAAATCCATTTTGTTTCCTCGGGCGAGGACGCTCTGCACATGTGTTGAAGTAAGCACGTTTGATAATTTATATGAGTAGATCACTGTTCCATGAAGGAGGTTAGACCAAGGCATACATCTATTATTAGTAGTTTAATATTACAATGTTAAATCTGCTAAATGGATGATCCATTATATGAAAAGTGTGTAAGATATCACATTGAAATGTTTATATGACAGATCCATATAAGCTCACTGCACTACTTTTATTCAATAAGTTCATTTATTCAGAAAGAGAATATTCTCTTCTCAAGTATACTATATTTTCATTAAAACTTCAAAGCAATCAATTCTTTTACAAATCACAAAATTATTAACAGCAAAGTGTTAATACTTTAAGGATTATATTGTAAAAAAAACTCTTTATTGCTTCAAAACGTATATTTAAGTATTTAATCAAAGCTGTATCACAGTTCTTCTTTCGAGGTTTTTGTGAACTATTTAAAGCACTTAATTTTCTTTTCTTTCAAAAGTCATTCATATGAGTGGTGATTTCTCAAAACGGCAGAAATAATAATGATGATGATGATGATGATGATAATGATAATAATAATAATAATAATAATAATAATAATAATAATAATAATAATAATAATAATAATAATAATAATAATAATAATAATAATAATAATAATGTGTTCCATTCACATAGCTTTCTCTATCTGTTCTGGAAACAGATTGTTCTTAAAAAAGTTTATTCTTCTACCTACTTCATTGTAATTGATATAAACATTAATGGTCTTATTTAAGTAGAAGGGAAATACAAGCAAGTACAATAGGCTAAACCTTTAATGAAATATTAAAAGTTGTCGCTATGCGATTGACATTAAAATTTGGTTCTCTTTTCTTGACCAGGAGTAAAAGGATGCGGTACAAAGAATTTCAGGAAAATCCTCTCACTCTAGAGAATTATTTTACAGTAACAATGTTCGAAATTTTATATTTTATAAAAAAATAGCTCTTAATGATTTTGATTAAAGATATTTACATGGGAAATAAAACGTCTATCTTGAATATCTTGGAAACATCCCCTGAAGTTCTCTTCATTCAGAATGGCTTCTGCATAACTGGTAAGCTGTAAGAGATAGAATAAACATTTACAAAAAATGTGAATCTCGTTAAAACAGACACTTTTTCATATCTGTATATAAATAATCATTTCCAGGATATCCCTGTTACTGGTTTCAATTTTAAAATTCTTAAGCTTTTCTCAAACGGAAAACTCTCGTTGTTTCATCTCTCTTTTACTCCTGAACCATGGAAAGGGGATCGAATTTTAATAGCAATCGCACAGTGACAGCTTTTAAAGGATTCGAGTATCTTCTAGCCTATTTTATTCTCTTATTTCTCTTATATTTATAAGGAATTAAGAAATATGACAATTTATATTAATGTGTATCTTGGTTAGTATTATGTAGAGAAAAGAATAATCTTTAGTACGAAAAATTTGTTTACAGAACAGGTAGAGAAACTCATGTGAATAGAGCACAGCATACTTTTGTAGTAGAATTTCAAAGAAAGCTAACTGAAAGTTGTGGATTTTAGAAATTTGTGTATCGCTAAAGCTTAGTTATTACTTTCTATAGTTAGCACATGATACATAGGTCTATCCCGAACTTTCACTGGAAGTACCCGTTTTAGTGTTCCCTGTATCCAAAAAAGTCATTTTTAGAAAAAGTTTTTGTGGGTGTGTGTCTCTGTGCATATGATAAAGCCAAAACGAAAAGCGGTTAAATACCACACTTGATATTCAAGTTCAGCATCTTCAAGTAAACGAGATGACGATTTTCAAGTAAATTCCTCCACCCCACATAACTCTTTACACGGAAAAAGTTTCGCAAATTTTGATTTTCTCAAAAATGGTTCTAACAACTTTGATTAAAATACAGTGCATAAAATATACTTCTACGGTGAATAAAATGTATTTCTTGAATTTTCTGGTGATAGCATCTGAATTCCTCTTCATTCTGAATGGCTTTCAAATAACTGATAACCTGTAAGAGATGGACAAAAACTTACTACCCAAAAAATTTTGTTAAAGCACACAATAAATGCCATATATATGACCATTGGTTTAAAATTTAAAGGACTTAAAACTTTGCTCAAACAGGAAGTCATCTGTTTCATATCTCCTTTGTTTTACTCTTGGCCATGCAGAGAGAACCGAATTTCGGTTGTTTCACATGGCGACCAGCTTTTAAAATATTTGAATATGTCTTTAACTTAGTGTATTACGTTATTTCTCTTCTGCTTGTAATTAACTAAATAATAAGACTGTTTCTCCTAATTTTTATCTACCATGGCATGATGAAAATAAAAGAATAAGCTTTCATAAGAATAATATATTTGTAGAACAGATAGTTATGTGAACTAAACGCATCAGGTTTGTCTATTACAGTTGCAAACGAATCTCCGTTTAAGTGTGGATTTTAGAAATTTTAGTTGGTTATCCTTAACAGGCATGCAATTCACTTAGCATTAAAAAAAATTGCGGTGTTAATACCATTAAGTCCTAAGTGAGTCATTTAGTTTAGATTTTGTGTAACGCTGCGGTATCTCCCTAAGGCCTAATTATTTTTAGTAGTCATCAACTCATCACTTAGCAGCACACGTTTCTCTTTTACTCCCACTGCCCACGGCGACACTGTCGCCTAATTCAAATACGTCACCGCGGCTTTGACACGTCGAATGCGGAAACTGCTTCTGGTGGTTTAAACCACAACATCGGAATTTAGATGAGTTCCCCTGATCCTGTATTTGCAGATGAGTTGATGTCGCTATTCATGTCCCAACTGCATAAAACTGCAGCCCAGAATATATCATTAAAGCGTCACGTCTCTAGACATTTATATTATGCATCTGACATTGAGTATCCGCATCAATAGGAAGAATATTTAATATGTTACGCTAAATTCTCATTATTTACCTGTATAAATATAGGTAAGATTTGAATAAGTGAAATATTTTAATCAGCATTTGAGGACGCTATTATGATCTTGAATTTGCAATTTTTTGCACTGTTTTCTAAAGTTACATTCACGAGGAAAATTTCACGATGTTTTAGGATGGCTGTTATTCCCTATCTCAGACGTTCTATTGTTTACGTAACATGTCACACGGCTACTAATCCTCCTCTGCTCTCTGCTGTGCCCGGCTCTAGGTGGAGTGATGTATGTAAACAGCAGAGACGTAACTCAGGGCCGCTCAAAACACATTAGACCCTGAATTTTGTGCTTCATTTATGACGATGACATTGGGAAGCGGACAAAATGTCATACGCTTATGCGTTATATACATTGTTCTCTACTAAAAATCAAATGCATTTTCACTTATTTACCATGCCCCAATCTGTAATATATAAATTACATAAGTCACTTCAAACTTATAAGGTTATAAATATTATAATATTTGAGATAGGAAAAAAGCCACATACTGGGCAAACAATAAAGATTTATAAAAAATTGGGAAGACGACCTCCATTTCACTTGTTTAATGTATATCATTCTTTCTGCGCCTGCATGCACAGCATTTTGCAGATCATTTCTTGGACTATTAGCAATTTCTTGTGAGATAGCATCTTTCAGTTGTTGGATACCTAAGGAAAACTCGTTCTTTAAGATAACCTCACAAGATGGTTAATGGTCTGCGATATTCAGTTGTTTCTTTGCTTAGCATCAGTACTGATAACATGACTTACCTGTACAGAATGAAAACATTCTATTCAACGAAGGCAGTGTAGCAGTTGTAACTTTGGCCTCTCTCCGCTGCTTGCTTAATTTCGTCTGGTTCAGCCGATTCCATGTTCATGACATTGAAATCATCCGCCATTTTATGGCTCGATACGAGCTTTCAGAGTAGCACTGAATGAGGCTGTGTACGCATAAACCAAAGTTGGCTACATTGGAGTGTTATTTTATACCACTGAGTGACAATTTTTTTTACTTTTAACACTACTGACAGCTGGTAAAAGATCTACTTTTAGCATCAACTGTCCAAAAAATTACTAATATTTTATTCAAAACTGTACCAAAGGTAACAGGAGCTATAAACGAAAGAAATGAAAACGGAACTCTATGGCTTGTCCAGTATTCAACTTTTTGTTTTTATTTCACCTTAAATATTAATATATATAGCGGTTTAAAGTTTGAAGTGATTCTTAAAGATCCAATAACATAATAATTCTTAGGATCTGCCCTATTTTATTCTTTATCGTTTATTGTCCAAATTTCAGCTTATTTTAATGTTTTAAGTACCAACGAGTAATACTGACCGCGCCGTAACCAGTGATTAGACACTCGCCTCTCATCTAGACGGCTGGGTTCGATCCCAAGCGGCCGCATGTGTTTGGTGGACAAAGCGGCGCAGGGGTGTGTTTTCTCCAGGTTTTCCAGTTTCCTCTGCATCGCATTCCACCGGTGCTCCATCTTCATGTCGTGTATCGCCAGTGTCATCGCCTGCGTATGTAGTAGTAGTAAAAGCGGGCGTTAAACATTATTAAAAAAAAAAAAAAAAGAATAATACAATTAAATTTTTAGAGCCCTAATTGGCTCAATTTTACGTTAAGACCTATTCTTGTGATAGAACCGAAAAAAACTATCTAAGGTAATAAAGTACTCTGTTTTAAAGCGAAAGGAGATCGTTCGAGTATGAAAAAGAATGTTAAATAATTGATCTTATTAAATCTTGCTAATATTCCTTCATATTCATAGTAATAAACTTTAAGTAAAGGTTGCACCTTCGGTTTATGTCAATTAATGCAATTAAAATTGGAAGAATCAACTCTCCCCAAGTTGGAGGCATTGCAAGTCAAAGAGGAGATAAGAAAAAAAGTGGTTCCTGGATCAGTCAAAAATCTATAAGAAAGAAGTTAGAAGCTGTTTAGTGTGGAATCTAGATCAAGGTCGTAACAACAATCGATTGCGTTCCCTGTGGGGGAAAAAGTGCAAGAATTATTGATTTAAAACTCTTAAGGAATAGCAGAATTGAAGTTCGCACCTCTTGCCTCATGTGAAGTGGAACACTGTCCCTCCGCTTTCAATCGCATTTTAATGGAATACAGAAGAGGGTTTGTAGCTCAGAATTTTTCACTGCACATTGTTACGACTTATCTCGTCTTATAAAGAGAGTGACGGGCGATGTGTGCACATTATAGAGCTGTGATCATTTTATCAATCTTCATAAAATTACAATTAAATCCACCTTCAAATTATATTTTAATAGCAATCCATATTATAAATACACTTTAATGTAATCCATTATTCAACCAGTATCAATACTAAGTTCAGAATAAGTTCAGAAATGTTTTGCACAAACAGTGCCATACTAATAGTAGGCATAATGAAGTTTAGTACTTTCAAATACATACTAGAGTTACAGCTAATTTAACATTTTATAATTTAAATTTATAGAATTTATGTCCAGTGATTTATAGCATAATATGTATTCCAAAAATTCTATAAATTCCTTAATTGAACATATATGGTCCTATAAAATCCTAATGTACTATTAGATAGAACCTAATTTTAACGTTTTGGAACATACTATTCCGACGCTTCATAATAATTGCTCTATGATGCACGGATACCATTATTGATAACCAGGAAGACACGTTTTTATTTTATTTATTTTTTGTATGGATTCAAATGTCCTTTAACCTGATTAGTCATATCGCACAATGAATGTATGAAATCGGTGAAATAATGCTCAAATCATCGCGGGGTACATGGAGTAACATTCGTTTTCACAATATAAGGGAAAACCCCGAAAAAAACCTTATCCGGGTAACTCGCCCTAAACGAGATTCGAACTCCCGACCTCTTGAATGTGAGGTGGACATCCTATCCCCACACTATCGAGGCGGGCTATAAGTTTTTTTTGTTGTTGAAAATCAAATTTAAATTGATTGTTATTAGAGGCGTTCTTTAACTACTATGTTCTCAGCAGCCCTTCTATACTGATCGTGAAAGAGGCCTCTTATCAGGGTTAAGATCATAAATCTACGGCACGGAACGGCTTTACTTCCCTTCCGAAGGAAGCCATGCTAAGGGTTTTTTACGCCCGAAAAAATCCATCACCCTACTCCAAGTTCAAACCGTGACTTTGGGAACCAGAAGCTAGCATGTTGTCAAGGTCACGTTGGATCGTTTCGATTCAGATAGTTAGGTTCTGTGGCTTGTATTCTGGTGTTCCAGGGTTCAAATCTCCTGTGCCGACCAGCCTTATAGTTTTTTTTTTTCGTGTCTACAGTCGTCGAGGTACCACAACCCAAATGGTAAATTTAGTTACATCGCCATCTATCCACAGGTAGTGAAATTAGGTAGATTGGACGGCACCCCAGAGCCATCTGCTTAGCGCGGAGCGGAAATAGTATGGGTCCGGAGAATGACACCACATTCAGATCGAGTACTATAAATAGAATCATCGTGATATGGCAAGTAGTTAAAGCGACGTTAAATAAATAATAAATTAGTTAGAACTACAAGTTCGGTAACGATAAATGTTGCATTTACACATTTAAGCGCATATTTTTAGCCAGAAAATGTCCAATATTATTAATGTTTTCTAAAGTGTTAAACCTTTTAATGTTTTTTCCTTTTCGTTTCTCAACAAGTAAATTTTCAATTCTTTTTTCCTCCATTGCTCCATATTTACACAAAGTTTGCAGTGGGTTATTGACTGACCTTATCATTTTTTTAACTCTCCGCACCTCTGCAGATATTCCATATCCTACCAAATGATCAATTTCAGCAAAAGCTTTTCCCACGAGTCTTCTTTGTATTTTGTTATAGCATAGTTATCTTTATTTTACATCCTGTATACTTTCGTAAATCCTCTTCAATCTCAAGAGTTCAATCACTTAAGATATAGTTCCTTTTTACTCTGTCTACACGTATTATGTACATAGTGTATAGAGGAGGCATTGTAATGCACCCAAAAATTCGATACCGAGATTTCAACGGAAAGCATTTTTGGATCTCTTTATGTGGACAGCATAGCTCAAAAACGAAAAGACCGTTAAATATTAAGTTTGGTATCTTCCAAGGATGCGACACGAATATTTGCAAAAAAAAAAAATCCCTCCACTCCCAACTACCCTATACATGGAACTTATTTCGAAAATGTTGATTTACTCAAAAATGGCTCTAACGATTTTGATTAAAATATCACATATTAAGGATATTTACCTGACAAGTATGTATATCTTGAATTTTGTGGAAATAGCCTCTGAAGACTACTTTATTCTGATTGAATTTTGCGGAATTTTGTGTAACAGTTAAACCGTAAGAGACGGACAAAACCTTATCACACAAAAAATGTAGAGCACGTCAAAACACACAATTTATGTTATATACATTTTTTGTGGAGTTGGTCGTTTTTGAGATATTCCTTGCTTTGGTTTCAGCTTTGAAAAACATACTTTTCACATACAGGAATTTGTCAACTCCTGTCCATACAAATAAAGGAACTTCAGTCACATAGCAACCAGCTCTTAACTATCAATTTAACCTATGATATTCCCTTATTTCGCTTCTATTTACAAGGAAGCAAGTAATAAGACTATTTCTGCTAATTTTTTCTCGATTAGCATAAAGAAAATATATGCATAATCTTTTTTAACAATTTGTTGCAGAGATGTAGAGAAAGTCATATGAATGGAACACATCCATTTTTTACTTTCTCTACCTATACAATGCACATAGTGATACAGAAGGTATTTCATTACATCCAAAAATTCGATACCGATACTTCACCGGAAATACATTTTTTTGGAACTCCGAAATCCATAATAAGCTTTGCTAGAAAACGGCGGTTAAATACAAAATGTTATATTTAAGTTTATCTTCCAAGGTATTGACACGAAGATTTCAAGAATTTCGCTCACAACAAAGTACATTTATATGCAATATTTCCCGAAAATTGTTTTACCAAAAATGATTAACGGTTTCATTTAATACCAAGTATACAAGCTATCTAATAAATAATGAAATGCACAATTTTTAGGAATAGCTCCTGTAATATTCATTCTTGATGTCTTTTGCATAATTAGAAAATTGTAGATAGTTAATGTTTTACTATGCAACAACCGCAGATCTCGTTAAATCACACGATTTATATCGTAAATTTCTTGAAGAGTTAATTATTTCCAAGATATTTCTTGTTATTGGTTTACGTTTTCCAATAATACATTTTTAATCAGTAAGTCGTTATTTGTTTATTTTACTCCTGGCCATGGAAAGAAAATAGAATTTAAATGCAATAATTTAACGACCACTACACAAGAGATTTGACTATCACTTTAGTCTAATTCATTCCCTCAATTACCTTGAACCTATAAGAAAATACGAAATTATTCGTTTTCTTGATTAGCAAGAAGCTGCTAGTAGAAAAATTATTTTGTAAAAATAATTTGTTACACATTAGGCCGAAAGAAAATGTAACTCATGAGATTTTATATTAATAATTTCCAGTGCTTCATAACCATACATACTGTTCTTCTTCCACTATTTTTACTTTCTCTACTCGTACTATGTGCATAGTGTATAGAGAAGGTATTGTATTCCACGAGATTTTACCGGAAATATATTTTTGAGTCCCCTTAGACCGAAAAACGCATTTTTAGAAAATGGTCCGTGCGTGTCTGTGGACAGAATAGCTCAACAACGAAAATGCCATTAAATACCAAACAGTCCACTCAAAATTTTGCTACCAATATTTCACCGAAAATAAATGTATTAGGTCCTCTGTATCCAAAAATCTAATGTTTAAAAAAAAAGATTCGTGTGTGTCTCTGTGGACAGCATAGCTCAAAAACGAAAAGTTCCTTAAATACCAAACTTTGTATTTAGATTTAATATCTTCCAGGGATCCGTCACGAACATTTTGATAAAAATCCCACCACAAACTACCCTTTACATGGAAAAATTTTCGAAAATGTTGAATTTATAAAAAAGACTCTAATGATTTTGATTAAAATGTCGCACATTAAAGATATTTACATGACAAACAAAATGTTTATCTTGCTTTTCTGGGAATAACTTCTGAAGACTATTTTTTTTTCTGGATGAATTTTACGGAATGTAAATAACTGCTTAACCATAAGAGATGGTCAAAACTTACCTTACAAAAATGTAGAACACGTTAAAACACACACTTTATGTTATATACATTTTTTTCATGGAGTTGATCGTTTTTGAGATATTCTTTGTTTTTATTTTCAGCTTTGAAAAACTTGAACTTTTCTCATACAGGAATTTGTCCCCTCCTGTCCATACAAACAAAGGGACTCAGTCGCATAGCAACCAGCTTTTGACTATCACTTTTATCTATGTTACACCCTTATTTCCCTTATACTTACAAGGAAGCCAGTAATAAAGGTTATTTTTGCTAATTTTTTCATTAAGTAAATAGAGGTATAAGCTTTTTAGCAATAGTTTGTTGCAGAGATGTAGAGAAAGTCATATGAGTGTAACATGAATTTTTTTTTTACTTAGTTTTCCTTGGAAACGCAATAATGATCATATACACATTCTATTCTCAGAACTCGAACATCTTGTATGAAATTAATAGTTTGTGTCTTACTATTACGTAGTAGAAAGTAGCTTTCAAATTCCTGGAAGGATTTTTCCAAGTGTGTTTGTAGATGTCTTTATGTTTAAATTCTGTATTAATGACACCTTTTTGCTCCCTACAGAATTCAGTGAGCCTCCATTTTCTGCATCCTCTTTACAGGCTCCAACAATATCATTATTGATTTTCCTCCTACATGTCCATTAAAATCTCCCATTAACATGAGCTTATGTCCATCCAAGTTTTAATAAGCTACTTCTCTTAAATATTTATGAAAGACGTTTTTATTTTTCTAGCGCGTATGCACATATAATGCACACAGTATCTAGAGAAGATAATGTATTCCACCCAAAAATTCTATGTCGAGATTTCACCGGAAATATACGTTTTGAGGTCTCCTGAGTCCGAAAATAGCATTTTAGAAAGAGGACCGCGTGTGTCTTTGGACGGCATGGCTCATAAAACGAAAAGACCGTTAAATTACAAATTGATATTTATGTGTATTATCTTCTAAGGATACGACACAAACATTTTCAAGAAACTCCCAACACCTCAAATCACCGTTTACATCGAAAAATATCAAAACTTTTTGTTTTTCTCAAAAATAGATAATGTTTATGATATAATGTATTTTGAATTTTCTGTGAATAGCCTCTGAAGACCTCTATATTCTGTTTGAGTTTTGAATAATTTTGAATAACGATTAAACTGTAAGAGATAGACAAAAACTTGTTACACAAACATATAGATCTCGTTAAAACACATCATTTATGTCAGGTACGTTTTTCTTGTAGAGTTAGCCGTTGTTGAGATCTTCTTTTTTATTGGTTTCAGTCTAGACTATCTAAATTTTCTCAAACGGGACTATGCGAAGCAAACCGAACCTCAGTTGTTTTACATAGTGACCAGCTTTTAAAAATTTTGATTATTGCTTTAGTCTAATTAGCCTATTTACACACACATCTCGCAGTTTTTCCAATAACCATTCATTTTTTGTCATTTCCTCCTCATGAGGACGCCATCCCTGATTTTATTCTCTCAGATTTTAACTCTCCACACCAAAAATGGATATAATTTTTAACTAGTTCACGTCCTCGCCCTTTCTTTTTTGTTTCCCTTGATACTTCAATCTCCATTTCCAGAAAACCCACTTCTTTAACTATTTATACCAAATTCCTATTTATTCCTTGTACATTTCCAAGTACCTCACAAAGTCCTTTAGCGTAGCCAAAGTATATGTCTATTAGACCGTCGGTACGTTGCATTTTTGAGGAACGTAGCAATATTTGTTTGGTATGAGCCAAAACCGCAACTTGGAGGACCAGAAGGTTGCCCTTTCTGTCGATTTTCAGATTTCATGGTTGATCGAATGCTTTTTAAAATAGATAATAATTCTCTACCAATGACTAGTTGGCTATCTAAGACAAATCTTTGTCAGAAGCTGACAAAAAGTTTGGCAATTGCAGCTCTTGATGCAATGTTAGCCCGATAGCTGCAATGTAGCTTGATTATACGACGGCCATCCAGAAAGCGACAGACGATTTGTCATTACTAAATAACGAAAGTTATCAAAACAAAACTTTATATATAAAGTTACAGTACCTTACTCTATTTTTTCATGTAAATGGAACACATCAGATTTTTGTTTAGAATACGTGAAGTATGCTCTCTGGAGGGGTGAAATCATAACACTGCTCTGCAAAAATTCAGAAATTTTGTTACGCTTTTATATGTGTAAATGAAGGTAGGTACCAATTATTTACTTCGGAAATTATAGTCACTTTTTATTACATTCGCTGTATACTATCATTGTGTAACGGTTGGCGACTTTTTTTTTTGCTTTCATTACCTTTCCCACATCATTTATACAATGAAATTAAATAGCAGTTACTTTGGTCACCACTGCAGTCTATAATGTGCTGAGAAATTATTGCAAACCTGCTGGAATGTGTTACAGCTTGGAAAAACAATGAAAAATGCCTAGCGCATTATCCAGATGAGTTCAGTAAATATCGATCTATGCATTTATTTGTTATTAATGATAAAATTATATAACCTACTGAGATTACAATTATGGTAATAATAACTATTGAATGATCATGGAAGTATATGAGTTGTTCTATTAAAGGTGAAGCACTATCTTGTAAACCTAAATGTCCTTGTGTAGACATGTTCTAAAAAAAGTGTAAACTTTATACGAGACAATGCAATAACTCCAGAAAAAAAGCTAG